>KZ308150.1:1635422-1738736 GCA_000376725.2 Ladona fulva | reverse complement strand
ATCCCACCTCCGCCTTCGCCAACCATCTGATGGAGAAAGGCCACACCAGCTCCTTCGAAGCAAGACTCCTCCATCCCCAACAGAAAGGAAGAAAACTCAACGCATTGGAGATAATCGAAATATCCCTTACCCCTAACCTCACCAATGATCTCACATATCACGACCCCTCCCCACTCCTTTCTCTCCCATCAAAACTCCGTACACACCTATAAATTCTGCCAGTCTGACATGTTCTGGTACCTGAAGATGACTGTATAGTCGAAACCGGTCGATTGAGAATAAAAACTGTGGAAAATACGAAGAACTTATTAATTTATTTAGATGGCGTTCCACAATGTTCGGCCTGAACACCTTGAGTTTAACCACTTCAGTAACTTTGGCGATTAAATGAACGAAAAAATAATAAGTTTAAATCAATAAAAATTGATTACTCTAAAATTAAAAGGATGGAACACGGAAAATTTGAATACATCAGGCGAATAATAACATCGCAATACCTTTCACATAAATAATTAAACAAAAGCAATCGAAGTGGTACTGCTGTGAGAATATAATGAGAGATAGAAGGTGATTAAAGAGACCATATGGCCATGTGATGTCCTAAAATTAGGACGATAAGAGGAAGATCAGGACAAGCTTGAAAGGAAGATAATGAAAGAACCATGAAAAGAATTGTATGATAGCAGCTAATGTGATTGATAGAGGTTGAGATGCAAGATGCAGTAATAGCCAAGGGAGTTTCGGAATCCAGGAATTCTTCAGTTCTTCCCTAACTGTTACAGTAAATGATAAGAAAGGTCGAATCGATATTGCGGATACACCTTTTAATGAAATTAACTAATTAACAGTTTTGTTACGATGATATCCACGAACTGGATAATTACTAATCTATTGAAAAGAGAAAGGGAAATTTTCATCGTATAATTATGGAAAATGAAAATATAATATACACCCAAGAGAAAACATGGTGTGAAATATGAACTCATCAGTAAAGCGAAAATCAATTTCACAGTTGAAAATAATATCAAAAAATTAAAAGCATTTATTAGTCGCACATAAGTCCTGAACTTGCAAAGGAGATTCTAAGAATTATTCCTTTATTATGATATTTATAAGAATTCTTCATTTTCCAATATGCAGTTTCCTGATTTTCTATTGCTCACTTCATTCGATGCCCTAAGTTCCTAAACAGATAATTTGGTCATACGCATAATGCGCAAAAGAGGATAATTTTATTGCTAATGAGTTGAATTGAAATTTCAACGTTTTCTCCAATAAAAATCTTCCAATTTATGAAGTGTAGTTCCTCTAAGACATAATGGAGATAAGAAATTATGATGTGAAACGAATGATGAGAGAATTACCAAAATATCATAAAATGATTAACCGAAAAAAGGCAAACAGTGGAAATATCAAAAAAGCGTTTGTGAAGCAAAACAGGTGTATGGTTTTAAACTGAAAAATAATGAATTAATAGCAGTTAATTATTACTACATATAGCGTGAGCTTACAAAACAAATGAAATCTCAAATGAAATGGTTACATAAAACACGCCCATGTTCGTAGTATTTGAACTTAGTGCTCAAAAAACTGATTTCCTTCGTTAACTAATGGGTAATTAATTTTGCAATGACGTCTTGAGATATCCCTATTTTGCCTCATTCTGCACCTGCTTCTAACGTCCATCCCCACCCTTCCTGGAGGGCGGACCAGGTCAGGGCAGAAAAAAGCGGAAGAAAAGGGGTCACCAATTATTTTTAATTGAGGCCCACTTCGCACTGCTCCCTCAAGTGGACGAACGAGAATTTCTGCGCACATGTGGTATTGTGCGTATGAAACGTGAAACCGCAAACGAGACGCAACTATTGGAGATCCTATTCCTCCTAAATTTTCCCACCGGGAAGTGAATTGAACGAGGAATCGATTCTTCGGATATTTTTGGCTAACCGGAGAGGGATTTCCCTCAAGAATAAAATGGGATCGATCTGAAGAAGACGAAAATAAACTATTCGTTATCCTTCGGAGGCTGAACGGCGTTATCTTATTCTCGGAATTTTTTCTTGCGTGGGTGGCTTCATTCATCTGAGATTACTCAACCGGTGCGAGGTTTCCAGTCTTTTATGGAGCGTAGATCGGGTTCGTCGTTCGATCTTTGGATTATTCTGAGGAATGATATCTTTTCCTCCACATTTCATATTTTGATGCAATTTTTCGTTTGATCATCAATCAAGGCAACAAAAATATCAATGGCTCCACTTATAACGCTTCATGTGAAGCGAAGATACTTTCGATACTAAAATTGAAATAATAAGTATTTGGGATTCTAAAAGCTTAGTAGTCTCATCGTCATACTAATCTAACAGTAATTTTTCCATCCTATATTCTTGGTGGCGCTTCAAATTCATATCCCAAGTGGACGTGAAATACTCATGAGAATAACTAATGATGAAAAACTTTCATCGCTCACCGAATCCTTGTTAACAAATGCAACGGACGGTTCCCGGTTAGCCAAGTGGACAACGCGTTCGAATTCGATGAAAACCGTCCGGGTTCGATTCCCGGCGGGGCCCACATGCGGAATGACCTCAGCTGCCGAAGCACTTTTAACAATACTCCTACTAATTAATGCCTCGGAGGTACTTAAATGTTCATTCACCTCATTAAACGCGTATTTTTTTCCATTTGGTTGCTAGCACGACCATTTAAAATCAGGAAACTGAAAAAAAACTTATAGCCGGAAAGAACACCGAGTCAGAACTGAAAAAAATTCTTGAACCCGAACCAAAACCGAAAACCGTTATTTATTCCGTTGCTATTTACGGCTCCTTACAACGCCAATTTACTTCAGTAAAATCGGAGAAAGCTATACTAAACATGTGTGACTATGATCTGAGAACTATTTCGAAAGTTTAATTTTAAATTTAGTGTAATGTTCTATAAATAGAAGAAAGTTTGAAATAATAAATCAAACTCTCAGAATGATATAGTGTTAAAACGTGCAGATAGAAAATACCGGCTTTATTAGGCTCCAAAGCAAAATCGGAACGTAAATAATACGGTTCGCTGCTCTTCTTGA
This sequence comes from Ladona fulva, assembly GCA_000376725.2. NCBI lineage: Eukaryota > Metazoa > Arthropoda > Insecta > Odonata > Libellulidae > Ladona > Ladona fulva. Next base: position 1,735,660 of record KZ308150.1, on the reverse strand, counting down.
AACTGCCAGTTAAGGTTGCAAGCAGGAGTTCCAGCAAAGAAAAACCAGCTTTCTCAATAGACAGTAACTTTGTAAAATGCCCAATAGTATATTTTCTATAGTTTTATGAATAATTTTTTTTCTATGGACATTTTCTCAACTTCAAGTAAGTTACGTTATCCTCTTAATTTTTTATATCGAGTGCCAGGACAGCCTATTAGTATCGCCACACAATCTTTGATTTTAAATGTTTACATGCAATTTTGATGGCCGATGCAGATTCAACGACATACTCCCTTGTTTCTCAATTCGAGTTCCTTCCAGTTGAACTCGTGATTCCAACGTATTTCATATGATTCATTTTCAACTCCCCATCACCCAAAGATCCATGTTCCGTATCCCATAACTTTTCAACTCTCTCCTGTCCTTCAACCCTTCGCTAGTAATATTTTCCCCCATCAATACACTTCTATCTTCCGTAAATTAACTGAGAAGCATTGAAATTTTTCTTAATTTGTTTGTTCTTGTTTTGTCATTTTTTATTTAATATTACTAAAGATTTTTGTATTTTTATTATTATGCTTTGGCATTGTTATGTACTGAGTTTTAGTAATGCTAATTATTATGTTTTGGTTCTGCTATGATTGTTATGAATCAATGTAATTGGCCGTTTCTGGATTTTAATCCTAATAATAAATAAATAGCTGAGTAGAATGATGTAGTATCGTTTTTGATGAATTTCTCACTTCGTTAGCCTTTGAGTTATATACGGTAGTATCTCGAGCCAAACAGCAAACGTTCATTCGCTTCACTTTCCCTGCTCAAGTTCACCCTACGCTATTCACGTTGCAACGTTTCAAAGAACGAGAACGAATATGCCATTCAATCGATACTTTCTCCTCCGTTCCGTTTCAAATCGATTTCATTCTAAGCATCTATTATCTCCCCTTTCCCTCCATTTCCACTCCGCCTCCTTAGCGTGGAGGACGTGAGCGTTCATTCATGTCTCTCGGCAAGCCCACGCCGCAGTCCTCGCATGGCTTTCCATCGGCCGCAGAGCTCCTTGAAAAAAGCCAGCCGTACCTCCTCGGTATCTCTTCACTCCTGTTCCCGGCTTCTCTCTCTGACGTGGGCGAACGTCGCGTGCTCCACGTTTTTCATCTTTCGACGTCAAATGTGCCCTCGGGTCCCCCTTCCCATTCTAGTCGGAGGGGAATGGAATGGCAGCGCGCCTTTTTAAACGCATTTTGTGATATATTCATTCCCTCGTGAGAATGAGTTCGGTTATCGCTTCGCTATACAAGTTATCTGAGGTGTGTACTTTTAAATCTTCCCCGTGGCTCTTAGTAGAACAGACTGCTCTTATATTGTTTCTCTCCAATACTCCAATTCAAGCTACGACTATCTGCTCCCTCCTGCCATTTCAGTTCTTTTCTGCATAACTTCTAAGTTTCTTGGAAAGTTTGTACGCTTTCCCCCTTCATTTTCTCCTCTTCCATTTCCTCTATACTTTATGCATTCTATGCGTTACATACTTTTAATTCTACTTTATTAACACAGGTAATTTATGAAATATACATGTATACATCGTACAATCTAAAAAGCATGCGTAGGCGTGTCGATGGGTGGGACGGCGCACAGTGGGCTAGAATCGATAAAAGCGGTCCCTGTGGCTAAAAATGGTTTTTTAAAGTGGGGGACTTGAAACTTCGCATAGTTATTCAGAAAATATTGAGTTCCGTGATTATGCGTTTGAGTTTTCGTTGTCTGTTTACGCGTTAAGAGGATACAGAGTGTCAAACTTGGCCAATTTTTACACAAAAGGATATTCTTGGATTTTTCAGAAAAACTTTCAAGTTTGCTAATATGTAAACACCGTTGAATTAAATCGATGGAAAAAACAATGATGCAGTGTTCTAGTATATTTCTTGCTCTTTTAATTCTCAATTTCTCAATTTGCGCTCTTTTTACGTAATAAGATGGCGGATAAGTTTTTCAGCCAATTTTTTACATAAAGTAATGAAAACAACTAGGAAAACGGCCATGCACTGTCAAGTTTCTTATATTACCCCAATTTCTAAGGTTTATGAATATAGAATCTGAAGAAATAGTTTCCTTAAACTTGCAACCCTGGGTTTGTGGTGAATTTTTCGATGGTGTGGCATAGCCTGGCTGTGTGCCACGGTCACTCCAATTTCAATCGCGCTAGCTATTCGGGAGTCTTATATCGAATTTTATTTCGATTCTAGCCCACTTCGCGGCGGGAAAACGCCTCAGTCGTCTCTCGAAAGGACCGCCAAGATAAAATATTATTATTCATCATTTCTATGAGATTTTTCACAGAAAAAATATGAATTTCAGTACTAACTTATAGTACTTACATAACCTCGGTAACAACATGTTTCCTTCCTGAATTAAATATTTCCTGTGAATGAAAAATCAAAATTCGAAAAAGTAATTCACGTACTTGATGACTCTCGTGTACATGCCACGCTGCGTCACCTATCAGCAACTCATCCAATTTGATGTTTCTCAACCCGTAGACATACTGCAATCTTGCTTTTCCGCTAAAGTGTTCTCTGAAATCTTTATTATGAACCTACCATTATTCACATAATTGAATAAAATTAAGCCATTTCCGCAACTCGTGTCCTCCATCAAAATTTTTCAGTTTATTTACTTTATAGCTGGTAAAAAAAGCTAAACTTCGAAAGTTCCAGAATTTCTTTTTTATTCCGGCCGGTTCCAGCCATCGAAGGCCATTATCAGGTTTACGAAGTACGAAGTAAACGAAGTACTTAGTGTACAAAGTAAACGAAGTTTAGTTTTTTATCAGCTGTCATGGCGTTCCACGAAGTACAGCCTTCCCATATCAATTTTGCTATTTTATAGAAGTATACGGACCACTGGTGGTAACATAAACGTTAAGTAAAGGAGAACTCTAATACTACCAATATGCAGGAAATCGTCACAACCAATGTACATTTCACTAGCCAAGCTAGCATCTTCAGGGTACGGGTAGGACTCAGAGTCCTGATTATGTTACCACCAGTGGTCCGTATAATTCTAGTCCACTAGTGCCTGACGTCTCGGGATCTAGATTTTTAAAGATTCCGAGGTTAAAGCAAACATCCCGTTTCCGAGAAATGTCAAAGTGTATTTCAGAAAATTCCGGTTTCTCGTATTTTGATGCTGGGCTTCGGAAATCTCCTCTCGAGTCGAGTGTACACTCGAGTGTAGGATAGCATGGAACAATTTGAAAGAGTCAGGTCCATCGATCTGATCACACACCTTAGACATCTCCTTAGAACCCTTAACCTTCGCTTGTATTTCATATTCCCTTTGAACTTCAACCATTGATCCAGCACTTTTCTTCTCTTACGATGTGACAGTAATTGCACTTTTTAATTATTCCTAGAGGCAGATAATATTGCTCACTTCCTTTTTCTTGAAAGTAGAACAAAAGAGAGTTAATAAAATCAATTTTTTACGTGGTATTTCAGGAGATTCTGCAATTACTTATCAGAGCATTTAACATTTTCATCCTTTATCAAAATTCTTTACATGACTTGTTTGATTTGTAAGGTATTTTAACAAAAATATTGAGTTCAAAGATCAATTAAAGCTCTGAAAACGAAAAGAACGTGTACCATTTTACTGATAATTTAACCAAAATTCTAATCCCGCGAAATATCTGAGATCCCGAAAATAGCAATTTTTTTATTCCGGAATCCGGAGATTGCCAAAAATCCAGGAAATGTCAAGCATTAACGAATGTACATCTATAACGAAAAATATCACAGCTTTAATTGTACGTGAGAACCCGAAATGGTCGAATGTTAATCTCGAATCACGAAGATATTTATAATAATAATGCTCTATCATGGAATACACTATCTAGGTACGACTAGCGATGATCCCTTCACCTCAATTTCTAGTGAAAATTTCGTTTCCCCTAATAATAGCCAGATAATCAATTATAAAGCTTTAAATTGGGATAAATGCTATATAGATATCCTTTAATCTCCTTCACCATAGTTCCTTAAATTCATCTCGCGGAAAAATACCATTTGCAATAATTTGATGGAAGGTTAATCAGCGCATTAAGTAGCGCTGGGATAAAATATTTGGATACCTTATGGGTAAAATATGAATTTGCTGTCTGTAGTTATGTTGCAACATAATTGGCATTATCCCCCAAAGACATTAAAAAATATATGTCATATTTGAAGTTTGCGCTTTTTTTCATTAAAACGCCTGTCCTACTCTCATTCCCGCCTTTGGATGATTCCTAGAAAAAGACACGCGGAAGTTTGCAGGACAAAAGTAAATAAATCCGAAATGAGTTTCAGGCCGACTTTGCCAAAAATGTAGATCACAATACTCCAAAACAAGCGTAGATAAAAGCAGAAACTGTTTAAAATCCTTTAGATTCTCAGAATGGACGCTTGAAAGCTCTCCAAGAATATGTAGGTTCCGCAGTCTCCTGGCAGAATTCAAAAATTATTCTCAGAACCCTGAATTTACCATTAAAAGTAATTGATTTTCTTTCGGTTTACATCAATGCCAATTCAAATCTAAATATGGAAACTGGCGGTAGTTGGTGGCTATTTCGTGGTATTAAATACTGGCGATGTTTTGGAATCCAAATAGAAATGTGTAAGGTAGGCGATTAATAGTATCCAGTAGTTTAATTCGCTTAAGATATACGTCCGATATTAAAAATACAACCATTTAACTAATATTCTCAAGGAGAAACAGACATGTAAATAGTATGACAGGACCGGTACCAGAACGTGGGTCTTCCGCTTACTGGGCGATTGCTCTAACCATTGAGCTATCTTGCCAGCCATTTAGACATGCCGTTTAGGAAACTTTGTAGACAGGGTATAACACTTCATGTCCGTTTCTCCTTGGGGATATTCCTAGACGCATGACTTTTCGTGCAGTAACATCCTCATCCCTTCCAGGATTCAGACTTCCAGCAACTTAAAGCATACATGATATGAGCTATAGTAGTCAGTGACTCTGTAATTACTAATTCAGCTTATAATATGGACAATGAAAAGGTTATAAAAGTTAGATTCACAGCATAAGTTTAAATAAGACATTAGTTAAATTATGAGTTGGCGAAATTAAAGAAACGAATAGCAAGGATAACTGTTTGATTGGTATAGAGAAAAACAAAACATTACAAAATATTTTCATGACTTCATGGCTTTTACAACTTCTAATAAAAGAGAACGGAACGATATCCTGGAGTTTTATTTGGAATTCTAGCCTTCTTAAAGAAACTCCTCGAGATGTTTGCGTTAGGTATCCACGGTGACATAAATGTGGATTATCCTTTCTAATCGATAAAATGGTTTCCGAGAACCAGCGAAAATCCAGGAATCCATTCAGAAGTCCCCTTTCTACATATTTCAGATGCCACTCGAAAGTTTTCACATAATGGTTGGAAGTTCTGAAGTAGTTCTCCGTAAACAAAGCGGAAGGGGTCCAATATTCATTTTCCCTTACGAGGAATGCTAACAGAAGACTCGGGTTCAGATTTTCGGGGAAAATATCGTAAAGAAGTTTTTTTATGAATACCAGATATTCGAAACGGTAGAGTAAGGCGAGCAATTTAGAAACAATTACTGTTTACGAATACCCTTTTTCATACAAAAAATGCGCTTAAAATTAATGTTATTAAATTAAGTATTAAATGTAAATAGTAACAATTAAGTATTAAATGCGTATTTAAAAATCACATTAATTTGTTCTCTCCATACTTTCATAGGGGGGTTTTTCTATATATTTATTTTCTGCTGCAAATGAAATGTTTCTTAACTTCTTAGAATAATCTAAAAAATGGGAAAATAAGGAGACCGAAAATGACTATCATAAAAGTTTCTACTTATGAAAAGTCATATGTAATTCACATTACCTTACGCAAGACCAGATGCATTAGTATGAAAAAATATAGAAACAGAATTTCAGAAGGGGCATATTTGAAAAACATCGACAACCGCAAAACAAAATTTTGAATAGAGCAAAATCGGCGTGAAATGGATAAGTAGCATTAAAAACTAAATGTGTACGTTTATAACCACTATATGTGAGTGTAACGACAAAAGTTAATAAAAATGTAGTCTTTAAATTATATCATAGAATCTTTTTTCTTAGAATTTTGACTTTAAGTAATTACCTACAGAAGGAAATTTTACCGGAACTCTTAAACTCCCGTCGACATAGTACGAAAGAAGGTAAATCTGCCATTAGGTGAAGAAAAGCACTCATCTTTAACCGAATCCAACGCAAACATGAGAGATCATGCTATATTTGCCATATGTAAGCGGTTAGAGTTGTGTGTTGCTGCATAAATCTCTCGACAGCACAACCCATTAAAAAGATAGCTAGAGACTCGGAACAGAAACGCTTACATAATACGAGGGAATTCTTGCGAAAATGTTTTTCATTCGATAAAAACGTCCGGAGAAGAGAATTTTTCAGCCAGCGTAAAAAAGCAGCGGATGGGAATAATGCCAGAGAGCAAACACCGCCAAAATTGTAAATTTCGGAGCCAAATTCCAATTCCTTGGCCTTATTATGGAGTTAGGCGATGCCAGAAACCGCAAAACCTCTATGTAAGAGGCCTGAAATGTGGAGTCACAATCGATGTATAGGTTTGCAGGCGGTCGCTAATATTTTTGCTTGGTGGGTGATGTCAGTACATACTCTGGTTCATTTTCTCGAGTTAAATCAGGAGATACTCATGATTGCGTGTAAAGAATAGTAGGTAACGCTTATCAGGTTATCTTTAATACTTTTCCGGTTATTTTGGGTTCTATTTCAATTTAAAGATCTCTATTATTAATATTACAACGTTACGTCACAAGCGGGCCATATTACCAGTTTTAATGATAAACATAGTTAAAAAACTGCCTAAACACAATTTACGATCGAAATACCTTACCCCCAATAGAATTTTATGTCTATGTCTATGTTTATACCCTGCAAGCCGCCTTTCGGCGTGTGGTAGGGGGTACATGCACCATGATTTTATATACCACATTACGTTATTCTGTTATACATAGATACCAGTGGATAGGTATTGATGTACATTTTTACACAGACGTATGTATACGTATTCGTAGGGGAGAATAGAATGAATACGTCACGAATATGACAGAGACATACGCCTCAAAAGCCACCCTTCAAAATCTAAGACGCTCATGCAAATATTTTAAGACTCTATAACTTACAATAGGTCATGCATAATAACGAAAATTTGTGAATATCTTAAGATTAAAATATTAATAACGTAGAAAAGTAATTACCAACAGAATTCATGCATTTTTCGACATAACAATGGATGGATTACTGCAAGATTGTCAGAGAGAATTAAAAATTTATTTACAAAGAAATAATTTGCGATCTTCTGATATATAATTATGTATTTTTCCAATATGCCAATATGACGATATAAAAGCCTCGAATCACGGGCTCGTAATCAAGTAACTGCTTCTTTTCAGACAAACAAGCTCCGGTATGGTAACTAGAGCGTGCTAATTTAATTTTAACCAAATTATCAATTTAGTCCACAAGAAAAATATAACACCATTCAAAAAACCAATTTTTTATTTCATATACAGGATAAAAAACTTCTGCTGCGGTTTCTTCAATGAGAGAGGGTGAAGAGGTTAGGAAATCACTTGAATATATTTTGCACTTAAATATAGCACACGTAAGCTTATTTTCGATTCTCGATATTTACTATTTTTCGCGTGAAAAGAAAATTTAATGATTGAGGAAATGCCACGTCTACTAAAGCAGGTCAAATAGAAAGTGTTCCAAGTTATTTATTGAAATTGGGTCATCGGAAGACATATGCTGCCAAAATACAATCGTTTCAATATACATAGTTAATTTGCACTAATTCAAGCAAAGTTCTAGAACTTTTATGGCATATTCTTTAAGTCGACAAATATAATACTAATTTTACCTTCATAAGAATTCTGCGGTGTCGTTTTACGGAAATTCACCCGCCAGTTGATTTCTTTCCCATGTTAATTTAAAAAGTATACACAGCATACTCCTTAGAATCGAATGCAAGGCATCGTTTAAAAAAAGCATGGATCGCGGTAATTCATAATCACGGTTAACTGCGGTATCATTTCAACATTTATATTCAAAAAGTTCGGACGGTGAATATGAGAAACCGTTTGGTTGAAACGATACAGAAAGGAAAGGATAACGTATCTTCCATTCATACCGATCATTAAGGCTACACTAGACCCACCACTAACACCATTCCACTGGGACACTTGACTAATAATTTATTTATTTAACACACATTACCGTCGAAGTTAGACGCTGAGTCAGGTGGCGACGCTATCTTAGACTAATTTGACAAACTTATACAATAGACACAATTAACACAAACAAACTTACTGTCTTACATACATCTATCAAAATCAAACAACATCTTTGCCTATCGTTATTTCAAACTACTCTATCATTATATTTACAATTTAAACAGCTATAAATTATACAATTTAACATAAATCTCCGAAGTAACCAATGAGTACACACACACAATATATCATAACAAAATATTAAACTTTAACTTTAAAATACATACAGTACTTAAACTTAAGAACTATCCTTGGACAGCATTAGCCCTTGTCACTATTAATCATGTAATGATAATAGTGATACTAATAATAATAATAAACTTTTTAACTGCGCGAAATCTGAATGAAGAACGACACGAAAACATATAGCAAGGTATACTATGATACAAAATAAATAACCAAATGGATTCAAGATTGACTAGCTAATTTTGCATGCAGAAATACATGAAGAAGTCAATGCAGAAACTTCTCTCGGAAAAAATTCTTTGTTACTTGAGATCAACAAATTTATGGGAGAAAGAAGAATTTGGCTATACAGCCAAAGTTGTGCAAGATTACGCTCAATTTAAGGTTGCTTAATTTAAGTTACACAAAGTTTTGTTTGTAGTTTTTGCACGAATAATACAACGGTCAATAAAAAAGACTTATTTGAGTATCAGTGAGATAAAGTATTTTTTTTTAATTTACTAGGATGAAACAAGAAAGTTTTGATTTTTCTCTCTAAGAATTGGTAAACTATATTAATAACTGGTAACTATAAACACACATCTTCACTAAGCTTATGATCTACTAATATTTTTTCTAATCTCAAAAATTAATTGAAAAAATTAACATACAATATGTATCCGGACTTCAGCTATCCGAATGTGGGGATCCTCGTAAAGGATATTTGACGCGAGGTTACTTGGGCAGATTAAATTAAATGGGATTTAATCCTCCCGTAAGCCATCATACTGACTATGAATGTTTATACAGAATAGTTTGATAAATAATATAAATGTAACATTATTTTTCTGTAATAATCCGTTTTTTGTACCTTACTCACGATCTTTATTTTATTGCATTTTTTGTAATTTATTACGTTATTTTTAATTAATTATTATGAAGTCGGTATTCCCAATTGAAGCGATTAATCAATCAAACAAAGGGTTACTGTATTCCTTATAAAAGAAATTTGTATCTTGAAATGTTTCTTAATTCGGATAAGGAATAAAATAATTATTATATTTTTATAAAATTAAAAAGTAATAAAATAATTGGTTTATGGCAGTTTCTTCAGAATGCCACAAGAAACTACCACGAACCAAATAATTCCCTACCACTATTCCCTATTCTCTCCCGTGTATTGTTATTTTTATTGTTGTTAAAGAAAAGTATACTCGATTAATTGGCCTTAATTGCCAATGAGCGGAAAAATTACTCAGACATTTTCGTTAGGTTAAATTCATCGGCCTAATACTTTACGGCTCACTTGTTACGGCTAAATGGCTTAACATTGAGCTAAAAACTTCTCTAGGAGATGAGTGAATCTAAGCCGCAGATGTAGAGTGAGTGAAACGAATTCGATGATTGAGTGTGCTACTTCTAAGATGGAAAACATCAACAGCTGAAATCAGATCCCTCTAAACGCGGGAGAGGTTCGAAGTCTATAATTTGCGCTATTCCCTGGAAATGCGAGTGAACTTTGCCTGGAGAGACCAGAGGGATGGATGGAATGATGGATATAGCTGAGGATTAATAGCGCAACTTGAACCTAATCTAAGACAAATGTCTCCCAAGGATCGGTCGGCAAGAATATAGGATAGGACCCGTACGACTTTCAACCCTGTTCCTATTTCAAGTGATATAACTGAGATAAATGTTGTAGATATATACTTTGGCTACTTCCTATTCATATTGTTGTTAATCGAAAAATGGATCTAAATGGTAGATTATTTTTCGACATTTTTGAATAAATATACGCCAACGTTTTTCAAAATGGAAGTTAGAAGTATCATTTTCTCACTTTATTTTTATGGATAACGATTGATTCCTTCGAAGATCCGACCCGAATCAGTGGAAAGCCAAACATTAACTTATAAAATGAATACAGAAGAATTCTTTTTCGTGAATTCTGACTTTTAATCGATTCACTTTTATGATACCACAATATCATCTGTATATTAGTTGCAAATAATGAAATAATCATATAACTCTAGGTGCATTCTTCTATCTACTTTTCACGATTGGATAAGTTGGTTAGAAATAATGCATCTACGATAAATGTTTAATTACCTTAATCAAGGTCTTTCATATTTCCTCATTGACTAATCCAAAATCCACTTAAACTAGCAGAGGTAAATACAACATATGAAAGATATTTTTATTTCCATTCATAAATAAGACAATCATTGATGGGAATTCCAATCAATTTCCATTCACCATTAATTCAAAAGGACCCCGATGTTTGGTCACGTGACTTGTAACGCGGCCCTTCCTTGTTTACCAATCAATCATTTCATGGTCCGAAGATAAGGTCCCAACGACTTTAAACTTCCCCTCCAACAAAATAATGTTTGTATTTCGGAAAAAAATTCCTCTCCAAAAGCCTACCGACGCGTCGGGATGATGAAAGGCCGCTTCGGATATTCATCGCACTGTTATCGAGACCGCCATGAAAATTACGAACGAAACAAGTACGTAAACAAGAGACACCCGATTCACTCGATAAAGCACACGCTCCCTGGTCTAATAAAAGAGTAATCCCCACAAAGAGAATGTAAACAGAACAGGAAAAAGGAGAAATCGTCGGAAGAGGGACTTTTCGGGTCAAGTTGGCAATTTTCAAAACAAATGCACCCGCTTCCCTTTGAAGGGTGAAAAAACGTAAACAGGTCCTGTAACTACGTTGCTTACCCTTAAAGCCCACAACCCAATTTCCGACCCACCCCACACTTCCGGTTTCCCTTGCCGCTATGCAAAGTGTTGCAAGGGGCTTGCGATTGGAAGGCGAGCCTGCTTTCACACGTGCATCTCCGCGACGCCTCGGGAGGTGAACCGAGTTCTGCAGCGGAAAAAGAGGGCGGCAGAGCGACAGTTGGCGTTCGCGCAAACAAAACACTCTCGCCTCCATAATCGCTCCCATTTAGGCCGAAAGAGTGCTGCACATGTTTCAGGATGAAGGGGGAGGACAAAAATGTGAGAAGAGAGTGGAGAAGGAATTAAAGAGATATGAAAGGCAGAAAGAGAAAGAGATCAGTGGATAATCTTCTTTCCATGAGGATCGTGACCAGAATATTACATGTGTGACAGAACCGTTCATGAAATATTCAAGTGTCTAACTATAGAAAGACATGTTATCTCCCTGCCCCCTCATTTGTATACACTTCGGAACTTGTATTGCTATGCATACATGGGATAAAAATAATTTTCCCCTACCTAAAACTGAAACTCGTATCACAAAAGGGATATCTCACGCTGGAAGGCTTTACAAGAGGATTTTAAAAAGGCCCTATTTAATAGATCCTACACAATGCCCAGCAACTAGTTTTCCCGTGAAATATTTATTTAGAGAGATACAATTACGTAAGCTAAAAACGGGAGAACAATTGACTTTATAAAACCTGAAATTCTCTTTTGTAATTAAAATCTAACCCCTTCCAGAGGGAGGAAAACTGGCGCGTTATACAGCGACGCAAATAAGTTTGTAAATAATACTAAATATTCCCGGTTGGTTAAATATTCCGCAGTTCATATTTTTAAGACTAAATTGTATAATACGGAAAAACAGAAATTTGGAATATTCCTTGGACAACAGAAATTAACGATTACCGGAAATGAAATATGAAGAGGAAATGAAATTCGATGTTACAATAACAAGGATGTAGCCTTTAATTGATAGTGCAGCAGTTTGAATAGTAGCTAAGCATTGTATTCTTAAATTGTCCTGAATATCTGCAAGACAACAAAAATTACAATAATTATAAGTACAATAAGTAGCTGCAAAAGAGAATTCAATTTGCAATTAGAATATATTCAATATACATTTAGATGACTTCGATAGCTACTAGTATAAGTCCAGGGTTTGTCCGTCAAATCACTTATTTCAACAACGAATCAACTCCGTAAAGGAAGGCATTTTTAGTGTTTCCATTTTTATATTTTAATTTCTTCTAATTCCATTGGCATTTGAATACTGCCGTAACAGAGGAAATGACTGCAGTTATATACCATGAAATAACCCACTGTAGTGCAACAGCAAGAATGATGTAAGAACCTGTTACCAATGGTAATCGATACACCCCGTTGATTTCTTTGTGTAGAAAACTTCAGCGTAGAAACTACAGCTGTTGAATTTTAAAGGTTTCCATAAAAACTGGATCTTGTTGAAATTTGAAGTTAATCTCTACAGAGATAGTCAGGAATATATACCCAACAAGTCTAGAAATGATTCAATATAGCTTTAGTACGATATAGTCCTAGCGACTCCCACTATCTTGAAATTTTCCTATGGTACCCTTTCCGCTTAAATACCCTGTCTATAAAATAGTTATTTTTAATTAGGGAAATTGATAAAATTGAATTATGGGATTAAAATTAATGAAAATTTAAAAATAAATAAAATTACTTAAAAGCTTAATATGTATTAAAATTAAATAATATCCGAAAGTTTCCGATAACCGTTTTTCATATCCGGGGAGCTGAACAAAAGAAATTATGGTAAAAAAAATAGTTTTATCTTATAAATAGAAGGAGAGTTTTCTCTTTCCTCTTCCACCTAACCTCTCCCGCCTCTTTCTCCCTCTATTTTCTATTTTCCTTCGAATGAATCGACCAATTAGGCAAGGCTGTAATGTCGTTTCCTCTCAACTCGCAAAAAACTTTAAAAGTAGGAAGTTATTCGAATTTATTATTTTGTTAACTAAAATGTTTGCTCGTGCGTTAAAACAAGCAGTAAATTTCAATAAAGTCTTATGTATACCTTAGCGCTCAGTTTCTCTTTTAATCGTGCATGAAAAGTTACTCTTATAAAGATGAAGAGAGGCTAAAAACATACCACTAACATCAGAAACTTATATCATGAAATATTTAATCCCTTTCTTCCAGTTTCGCTGAGTGTAACCCTGAAAGAAACTTACTCATTTAACGTGTGCTAATACATCAAATAGAATTCTCATCTCACGTGAGTACGAAGCGAATCGGTTAAAGAAAGGAGCGAATGCAGAACAGCTTGATGGATAGTATAAGGGGGAGAGTGTGATAGGTGCGGAGGACATTCAAAAGAAGAAGAAAAAGCAGCATCTGTTAGCTCAGGTCGGCCGCAACAGTGAGCATCTTCCCATGATCTCTCCTGGAAAGGATGTGCTAAAAACCCCGCGACCTAGATTCCATCTTTCCGGGCGCATCGCTGCACCTCAATCCCTTTCCCATTGCGCCTCTTCTCATAACACCCCATCGCCACACGTCGACTCCACTCATAACATTTCGAGGGGGAGCGGGCTTTAAAGACTTAGCCGTTCAAATAGGTCACAAGAAAAAGTGATCCTTGAGCCAATATACACGTCCTTCTCCATAAACAGCTCGAAATTTACTGGTTCAGGTTGCAACTTTGGTGAACTTGAAACACTTGGCGATGAAAAAATTAGGTAAGATAAAGGGTACGCGAAGATATACATCGATCCCCAATGGGAAGACTCCTAACTTCGTTTCAGGATAAATTACTTATATTCAGGTTTCCTAATAAATTAATATCGGTTTTAAGGTATATGGGCATTCTTTTAGCTGAAAATACAGAAATGAAACATACTTGAGATGGAAGAGAGTACTTCAAAGAGTCCGCGAAAAGAGTATATGCTCAATATGACAGCCTCTGGTGATTAATCCAATTTGTCCAGAGGATTTCTTTCCACTGCAAAGACAACAAATTTGATCAAATTAGACTATACCGCTGCAACAATCCTGTGTTTTAATCCGGAGAAACGCGTGTAGTCAAACTCTCAATTCCCTTATTACGCATTACTTTATATGTGAATTGAATTTTGCAGAGTACACAAACATATTCCGAAACACATTTCTGTACATCCTGTATATACCAAGGGAAAAATTTTAAATAACGAGACTTTTAGCGTTCAAAAATTCAACTCGCGTACGCGTTTCAGTTATTTATTCCGCGGAAAGCAATTTTAATTCAAATTTATTTTACCTTAGCTACCTAACCATTAATCATATATTTAAAAATACGCACGAGGTAGTTTTTCGATACCTACTTTACAACGAAATGCCTCATGGTCAAAGATTTCAATGGCAGAAGGGACGAAAAATCGCAAAATCTGAACCGATAAAAAAGGCTACAATACAAAATACGAACCGTTAAGCGAACCTCCTTTAATTCAGTAACTATTCTTGAATAAATACGTGGCATTTTTATGTCCTGAAGTAAATTTCCGGGACAACGGGCAAAAATACTGATTTAAAGTGTACATTACGGAACCTCTGGCAACTTTAGTTTAAATAAAATTCACCTGCAATGATACAGATATGAAACTGAATCAATCAACTACTCTTTATAGGGTAAGCACGTTATTTGCCTCTTCTTACACTCAGTACTCCTACAGGTTTTCGTAATATTGCATGTTTTTTCTTCGAATAAATTTAAATATCAGTTCATACAAATCAGTTCATTCCTTGAGCTACCTACTTCTTTTATCTCCAGGGTATTCTTTGACCACACTCAACCAGTTTGCTTTCACTCTTCCTCTACCTCAAGAATTGTTCTCTATGTCTATGTGTACATTGTTCACATAGACATAGAAAAGAACGATTCATATTCTCTAACAACTTATAAGACATTATATTTCTATCAATTCCTTCCACAAGTTGAATCCCTTCTCACTCTGTTGACGTAGTCTTTCAGTCCACTGTAGTCATTACTAGTCCCTTTCTCCTGTGTTTGCCACACATGCCTCTCGTGTTACACATTCCAACGGCACTCCCTTTACTCACATGATGTTTACGCCTCAACCAAATTTGGTTATTATGTATAAAGGTGGACGCTAGCGTACTTCTTCTAAATGTTGAACTCTTTCGGAGGATGTAAATGTAAATGAGCTTGCTTTATTCATCGGTACAAGAAAATACTTTGGAGNTTTTCGATGCACAAACTTTTTTCTTAGTGTATTTTGATTTCTAGATACGAACTTAATATCGAAAAACGGACCGAAAAAATCGGAAACATACGTGAGAAAAATGGGTTTCGAGAGACAAGCTTTTCGAGTTACAAACTTAAAACCGTAACGAGATACTTTCGTAAGTCGATGTTCCCGAAACACAAAATGGTTCAATCAAAAGTTCCGACTGATATACGTAAGGAAATCGAGTTGAAATAAATTTGTATCGAAAAAGTTTTCTAAGACGACAAACTTTCATGCGATATATTTTCTCATGGTGGATGATGATGTTTCTGAATAAATTCCTCAACAGCCAGTACCTTGACTTTTGTTAAATCGTACAGAAAGTTTAAGCAAATCGAATGATTTGGATAAATCATTTAAATAGTTGAAAGAGGATGAGCGATGATTTAATTAAGGGTTATCGGATTCATTAAATACAAAATCACCCGCCCCCAGTGAGAATTTTCAACATTCTTATATTGCCATTTGATGAAAGGGATAAACGAGCCTGGAATAGTTAAGATTCTTTAGAAACTTTGATGCTACTGATATTTAAATATTATGAAATAGATCACCGGATGCAAAGCGAATTTTCCTATTAACAGTCTTTTCTAGTAGAGCCATTTAGTAAACTGCTTTGTTTTCCAGGGGAAAATTACTTGCTCAAAACTAAATTTGTCACCATGACGTTAACGATATGAGAGAGTGGCATAGGACGACGGTGTTTATTGAAACTATTTGACGATAAAATCAATTATGAATATCAATTAATTGATCGATTTACAAATTAATTCACTCTTATTATTTGAAGTTTATCAATTATCTTAGGCCATATACTATTGAAATTAACGTTTCAAACACACATTCACTTTAATTTTTAACGTGCTTCAAATTAAAATTATTCATTTCACACGAAGACAGCATAAAGATTTGGAGATATAATTTACTTCTTGAAATTTACAGTTAACTGCATTAGATCGTGAACAAGCATATACGAGTATGGGAGTTGATACTACATCCATACCCTCTTTTATGTCCTCTAACTGTCATCACTCTTATTCGTCACGATCAGCTGAATAATTCAATATTTCTTCTTCAATCGATTCCCTATCACTCTCATCACCCTCATTTACCCAAAATTTCAAATCACCTATTAGTTTAGCCACATATTCCTTGCCGTCGCTCTTATGATTAGAATTATCTTCTTGCGGTCCATCAAGCGATTCTTCGACTACAGAGAAGGGAATTTCGTATTTTGGCGCTTCCGTCTGAACTTTTTCCTCACTTTGACCACGAGAGGCGCTTTCTCCTTGAGAATGATCATCCGCAACAACCCTGTGTTCGTTCAGCGAACCTCGTCTGGTTTTATCATCAGAATACGACTTTCTTTTGTCCTTTTCTCCTATTAGTTTCGACTTGCGAATTACCCTGCGTTGAATTAGAGTTTCCAAATCCTTTTCATCTCGAACGTCAGCGAATATATCCGGTTCATAATTGACGTTCTCATCCCAACCTTTTCTGCAGTTTTTCATAATCCATTCGGCTTCTTTGTTTGTAGGAATTCTGTTTGAGAAATTTGAGTAAGTTTATCATCATAAATAAATTCTGTGAGGATGATAACTAGAAGTTAAATAAAATAATTAATATCAAATAAAGAAAATGCTCTAGCGATAAGTAAAAGTTCTCTAAAAAAACCCGGACCAATGAAAAATTTAAAATCACGTCATAAATAGCTGCGGTAAGTTCGGATATATTACACTTACGCATCGTTTCAGCCAATGCTGCTGCAGAATCTATCGATCTCCAGTAATCTAACGGTAATATCATCAAAAGTTGAAAACAGTGTCAAAGATTTGGAAGAGAAGTAAAGCATTTTTTGATGATTTAGGAGGGATAGAATGGTCGAAAATTTGATCATTCCGGATAAAAGGACAAAAATAATCAGCCTATCTTGAAGAAAAGAGAAACGAGGAGTATGCAAAGTGAAACACATGTAACGGAAATATATATTTGAGATAGAGAGAAGAATAGATAAGAGTTGAGAAGTACGGCAGAATGTCATGAACAAAGAGGCTTTTAACACAAAAGGAAAAACTAATGTCATGCATACCTACATGTCTTTATTTCGAGCGAGACAGCGGCTTAATATGACCATACTTAATAGTTCATTTTATCATTATAGACCCCTTTAAAAATTTCTCCCCGGCGGGGAATCGAACCCCGGTCTCCCGCGTGACAGGCGGGGATACTGACCACTATACTACCGAGGAATTAAAAGAATATGTTAGGTCAAAGCTAAAGTACATACAAAGAAATAATAGCGGTTTTAAAAGACTTCGGCAGGTAATGTCATTTTGCACGTGAGCGTCCATCGGGAATGAAACTCAGAACCGCTTCCACCGAAGTCGAACATTTTCTCTAAATGCCTATCAGGAGGGACCTTTCGTTCTTATAATACGTACTACGAAATATTCCACAAACAAATTTAAGATGTCTTCTGCGCCAAATGTCTAATCACTTATAACACATTGTGGAAAGACTATTACTACTCAGAACGGGTATATTTTACCATTTCGGCTTCACAAGTTACTTTTTCTATGGGAAAATATGATAGTAGAATTGAAATCATACAACTTTCGCCATTTTCATACGGAAGCTATAACTTTGTGAATTATGAGATACGCACAATTACCTACCTAAACATTTCAATACCATCAATAATATATGAACACACGTAAAATTGTTCATATAAATAGTAGTATTAGTGGTATTTTCTGCAACTCCGGTAGGTGCTTCGTCAGCTGAGGTCATTCCGCACGCATGCTCTCAACGGAAATCGAACCCGGGACCGCTTTCACCGAATTCGAACATATTCGATTGAATCTCTCACTCTAAAAACATTTACAGAAGATTTCTAACCGATGCATTGCTTCCAAGTGTAAAGGTGCGCATAATTATGCGTACAGAACGTTCGATCAATTGACTTTTGCGCCACTTTTGAGTCCGGATGAAATAGTACAGAAGGCGTTTGGTAGAGGAGCTGATTACCACGTACGGTATATAGAGAGTCATCTGTAGTAGTCAAGCAGAACTGAATCCCTTTTAATTTTTCCCGCGTTAATTCAAGTACTACATAGTAGTTTTCGAATATTGTCCTAATTAATTTCTTACGAAGATTCCTAACTCCGGATAGTTATATATGCGCGTAAAATACGTGCGATAGCGATAGTAGCTGTTATTAATTACATTTTAGCTGTTGGATTCAAGACTCGATATTGACTATCAGAATCAGAGTTAGATAAAAGCTCCAAATAGCTGTTGTTATATAACATAATTCACAAACAACGGCTATTTGGAGCTTTTATCTAACTCTGTCTTACAACAGCCGTGTTCCTTTTCCTTATAGATTCACGAAAGAATCATTAAGAGGTGGAACCGTTACTGGTGTTTAGATGGTAATCGCTATCCCTTTCTGAAGTACCTAAATGAAGTTAGAAGTAAATTTTGAGAGAAAATGAATAAAGTGAAATAAATAAAAAGGAATACGAAATATCTACTATTAAAAATCTGGCAAATATACCGCAGTACCTCGACTAACGAACCAGTATACAAAAAAATTTTCGATGCACAAACTTTTTTCTTAGTGTATTTTGATTTCTAGATACGAACTTAATATCGAAAAATGGACCGAAAAAATCGAAAACATACATGAGAAAAATGGGTTTCGAGAGACAAGCTTTTCGAGTTACAAACTTAAAACCGTAACGAACTACTTTCGTAAGTCGATGTTCCCGAAACACGAAAGAGAATTTCCAAGCAGATAATTCCTTTTCTTTCCATATTTATCGCTATTCTTTAGTTCCTCTGCAAATTCAATTCTAATTTCGATTAATTATTCCTATGAAGGATGCTAATCCAATTAACCATCCCTCTAATACTGGTAATGGTACATACACGACTTCGCTAAACTTACTCTTAGTTGGTAGTTAACATACGCAGTAGTATTGAATTCAGAAGCTAATATACCTCTGCAGTGGACTTTTTCACCAGTGGGAAGATCAAAATTTCTTTCACGAGGGGAACTTTACGGCAGTTAATTATTAAAGCTGTGGAAACAAACTCCGCGTCACGCGGGATTCAACAGAAACCGACCTTGAAGATGAAAAGATAAGAAGGCTATTCAACAGAACCGAGTTCGCGGGCTCGATCTTGGGCAGATGATGGATGAATGTGTTCCTGAATTTACCTTTAATGGCGCTATGCAGATGCAAAACGACCTCGGTAGTCGAATCTCGAAAATATAAACCATCATTCATCATTAGTAGACATTCAAAAATTTAATTTGTGGGATGAGCTTCAGTGCTGCAAGCATAATTCAAATGTGGATATAATAGGCCATCAACAAATGGATTCAAACCTGCATTTTAAAGAGAATTAATGGGAAATTAATAGGAGCCGTGAGAATGTAAGATTTTTTGGGGTAAACAAATAGTTACCATATCCCTTGTAGGGTTGATTTTCTTTCATCGGATCTATTAGTAAAGATGAATGTGCAATACCTATACATTTATTCGTATAATATCATATTCAGAACACCTGTCAATACAAAGATGACGGAATCCAACATTTTGCGAGAGTCGGTAGTGGTAGATTTCTTTTTTCCGGTCGAGAGAGTTAGTTAGATTTCTGGAATTTAAACTAGGTCACGCAATGGGTGACTTTTCTAAATGTATCGAACAATATCTCAACTGTCAACTCACCGATATATTCAATTCAATCTCTTCTTATATTTATCTGGTATATCCTTCGATATAGTAAGCAAAATTTAACTAGCTATCCCTGGTCAGGTATGGCCAATATATGGTGCATTCGCCAAAAGTGGTGCATGACATGATTGTGAGTGGCGAATTCAATGCAGAGAAAAATTAATTTCTTACATAAAGTTGCATATATATATACTCACAAATGCAAATGCTTACTCTTATTGAATAACCTACCTATGAAATCTATAGAGCGCATTTATTATGATTTATTTGATATAATTTATGGTATATTGTTTTAATTTGTGGAGCACCACAGTGGTTAGTATAGACCATCTCAAATAAAAATTAAATAGTTAGCACATGATCTACATAAGAGGTTGGCCAGCCATGACGTAGGCGCATTAGTCGATTAGGTACCGGGCGAAATATCAGCTAAATATATTTCAAAATTATTCACTAATTAAACATATAATTAAAATTCTATATTCATTCTGGCCTATTCAAAAATTCACTTATCCTGCAAAATGTTCCATGATTTTTCTCCCATATTTCGCGGCATACTATCAAACATATAAATGAAAATAAAGCAACGTTCTTAAAGAGAATTCACCTTATTTCGCAATTAGTTTTCGTATTGACAAAGACGTATTTAAATTCTCTTTACACTGTTTAACTAAACAGAATCTTTGTACACACCTAATCCCCAAGGAAGCAAACTTTAAATCCACACGCACGCAATTCTTATCCTTATGCCGAAGTAGTCAAACGGGAAAAATAGCAATCGAGAGTAAGTGTAGAAAACGAGACTCGGTGTCGAAACAATGCTTATCGAGGTTGAAACTTAAGCGATTAGCAATCCGCAGATTAATCCTTTAATTGTCCTATTGGAAAGGAAAGATTTAACAATACATCGTCGATACTTTCCCACATTAATTTTTGAAAAAATAGAAAATAGAGAAATTCCTCTAGAATTTCACAAATGTTTTCTTCTCGAGTCCCACTTAATGCTTTGCGAACTCCTTCTCGCCCTGATTAAGGGAATTTCATTTTTTATCCGGCACCCCTTCCCAAAATCCGTTTGCGCAACCCGGGGAGAAGTCGTCTTAATTTAAAGAGAGAAACATAAGCCTCGATGATTAGCAGGATCTCTTTCGTCGTAAATAATCCTTTTAAATGTCTTCAACAATTGGAAGTTTCGTAAGACCCTCTCGTACCCTTTGCATTCTCCCATTACCCGTCCCTTGTATCACGAAGGAGAGAAAACTGTTGTTTTCTCCACCGACCTTTAACGTTGCTTTCTTTCCGATTACCGCAATGCACGAGAGCCGCATTTCGAAAATCTTTTCGACGCAAAAATGTCTCCTTGAAAAAAATGTTTTCTTCATTTTGCTCAGGAATTTGCTCGCGCGCTTAAATATTTTACCCTCGCATTTCCCATCAGGCGTTTCACTTTATTCCACTCTTAAAAAAGGATAATTCATCCGAGCATTTCTTTTCTCCGTCCTCACAAGTCCACTCCGGACTTCAAGTATATGTTAGGCGCCGCTGTGTACAAACACTAAATGTGACATTTTAAAAGGTTGTGAAAACGATTCGTAATTTCTTCGCATCTGCTACTTATTTGCTACCTCTTCCTAGGAAAATATTAATAAAAGCAATTTAAAGATGGCTTTCTTCTTATCTGCACATAAAATCAACACATTTTCACACAAGTGGGTGAGTTAAATGGTGTTTTGTAGTTATGCTGTTGTAAAATAAAATATGGTGTTGTGTAGGTATGCTGGTCCGGATTTATGTGTTCAGGGACATGTGGATTTATGTAAAAACGTGTAGGTGAATAAGTTAAAGACGAATGTTAATTTTTTGACAACCAGTAGTATTGGTTGAGATTTTTTACCAAATCCTTACATCTTATTTTATCTAGCTTTGTTGTCACCGTAACTTTGAAGTAACTGTGTTTATTGTAACGTTGATGCATTATAACTGTACTAGACAGGGATACTGTTGCATTGGGACGTATAATTTAGCATAGCATTTGAAGATATACGAGATTGATGTATGAATTGATATAAATTTGATTTTGAAAGCTGTGAAGGATATTTGTAATAATCTCCGCATATTTTGTATGTATAAAATTAAATGCTTCCCTCTGATGCATTTAAACTTATATATACCTTGCCACCTGGTTTGTGACCTATTGGCAAGGATTTCAACAATGATAATGAAATTACTGATAAAACCGACACTGAATTTCCAGTTTATAGGGTCAGAGACAAAGATGTTTGTAACGAATCGCCATAGTTTTAAAAGCCAATAAATTAAATTACATGAAATTAATTATCCCAATGAGGNGAGATGTAACTTTGGGCAGTTTCCATAAAATCAGCTGATGGTATTATCCAAACAATATATTTCCAAATTTATCTTCTCCAGCGAGATTTGGTGGAATTCCATTGTAAATGAAATAATAAATATTTGTGGAAACATACAAGTTGTATTTCATTTAAAATATTTCCAATTATATGTAGATGAATTATAGTTTAAATTAGGCGGGAGGACTTCTAGTGATAAAATATAAAAGTAGATATGTCGACAAAAATCGCGACAGTCAGATTAACTAATTTACGAACTTTCAGGCGAGCAGAGTTGAGTCAAAGCAGGAGAAAAACGCATCAATCCGAGGCGAGGAGAGGCGGGAGATCTTACAAGTTACTGTCCAATGCCTAGAGTCTCCTGGAGAATCCAGATAATTGGCAACCCTTCCTACCAATGAAATCTAAAGAGCGCATTCATAACAATTTATTTTTCTCATATATTGCGCATCATAATAGTCATGGATGGTTATTTTAGTTTCTGTGGTTAACCCCATAAAAAATTCAATAGTTTACGCATGAACTATGAAAGCTTGATCAACCCTGTTCTAAATACTATTTTTATCCCAAGATATACGTTAATATAATAATAATTCAAACGTAGATTATCACTGATACGACTTAGGATATGGTCAATTGGTCAAGGAGCCAATAAATGTATCATTCAGTCTTAAAAATTGCGTATTACGTTCCATAAATCATTGATATGTTACATCCGTAAAAGATAATCAATTCATCCATAAATTAATAAAACTTTTCTCGCCAGAGATGGATTTGTAATTAAAACCCCCAGACGCTAGATAGAATTAAAATAGCAAAATAGTTTTAATAATAACAAAATTGTTTTAAGCTATGCAATAAACACTTTTTCATTAGATCCTTATTGCTATAATTTTTCGATCGAGAAGCATTTACATAAATATCTGTGAAAGTATAACAATATTACAACGGTCTCATGAAAGTCGCTGTTTCAGTGTAAATATCCTTCCACTAATAGTTATTTTAGAATAAATGTATACTCACTTTGTTATAAACGCCATACTTTCCCTATAATAACCAAATGTTATATCCACCAAAGGCTTCATCTAATTCTACAATATGATTTTATATTTTGGCAATATATGTACAGTTTCATTATTACAGATGTACAGATGTTTTCATTCATCATGAGGATTTTAACTTCATCTACTTCCATAGCTTCTATTTCAAAGTTCCACATTAATTACACTAGGCAATTCCGCAAGGAAAATCATTTCATATGCAGTTTCTCCAGATATAGTAGCATGACAAATGTATTTAATCAGATATATTTCTTGAAAGTGCTGTTGACGGCATTTTCAACGTAAGTTAAACTTTCAAACTCAATCCAATGTCTAGACCATACGCAAAATTCCATTTTGAAACTTCCGTTTGAATTTTATATCTGAATAAACGCCGCGAGATACGTCCCCAGAACATCATTTCAGCTTGATTACAGAGAAAAAATCAAATCCCAAAACGAAACTCTATCTGCCTTTCTCCCATATCATCTCCAAATGGCTTGCGAAATACAGAAGAGAATTTGCAATATTGTGTCAAGTTTCCTGATTTAAATCAAAATGAACTCTAGAAAGATAAGAGCTTGAGGTTGGTTAAATATAAGTATTACAATGTACCAGAAGTAAAATGATTCTCGAAGGAAAAACATTTGACGAAGGAATAATTATTTAAATGTTGCGTAAGAGCACAAAATTTAAATCTTGCATACCGACGATCTAAATTCATGGATTAAAATGATAATCAAAAGGATATACGTTACATTCTACATTAATTTTTGTATCGACAACCATAGAAATAAAATTAGTTGGAGCATAACATTATGGTAAATAACATTATATGAGCAACACTACTGCTTATCAACAGAGCAGATAGAAAGGAAGTGGTGTATATGAAATTATGGTCCATAGAGGACTGACACATGCATCAATTAATAGAACGAAGACGCTCATATCATTTCCTAAAAATTATCATTTGCATAAAATTGTGATAATACATATCTCAACAACTTTAACAAAGGCCATCCATACTCGTATTTTTCAAGAAGAGCGTTATCATCGATGGGAAAATAAATTCAATAAAATGACCTTTGGAATAAAAATTATACTAATTTACGTATTTGAAGGCTAAAATAACCAGCATTAACCACGCTAATCGTTCATACAAAGGTCTCAACTGAAGTACTTACCATTAATTAAAATATACGTACAGATAAATTCTGATTTACAGAAAGGGTATATTTTTCGGTTATCTTCTCCTTCTTTGAAAGAATAGGAAAATTTAACTTAAAATTCACCACGCCGATCCACGATTTTAAAAATTCCGCAAGCATATGCAATTCATCCTATGAGTCAGCAAAGAAAATGTTTATATTATATATCATTTAACAAAGTAATTTTTTTAATTCATAGCACAACATAGCACTTCATTTAACCAAGTTCTATGCAAGAGTTACAAGCCACTGCTACTCCCATCTCAAAAAGTTCTCAAAAATAATTAAAGCTATTCCTGCAACTTTTACTCCTGCTTTCTCGTCATTAAATTGATTTTCAGTCAAGGATCATGTTTCAAACTGAAACAGAGAGAATATGACAGATAATAAGGATCTGCTGGATTAGATTTCACGCAGAGACCGAGAAAGTCATAACTTTTTCTTCTTACACGCAATAGATTTTTATCTTTTGATACGACATGCATACGATATAGCAAGAGTAAGGATAAAACCTATCAGACAGAAAGAAACACTCAGGCATTGAAAAATGAGGAGGGAACTACAACTTTTCTCTCAATATAATTCAAGTTTCATTACTCCATCACTAATATGGTCATTATTTTCATCTTCGTACGGAAATAATGATAGTTCTTAAAAGGGCAGTACAAAATTACATCTGTAATTAAGAGTAAATTAGTATCGATACAAAGAATGAAAATCTCTCTTCATTTTTTTAATATCTTAACTACTACGCTCGGTTTCGAGTATCGTTTCCAAATTAGAATACAGTATAAATTGTTGTGAATATGAATTAAATGCCGGAATTGTTCCGAAAAGGAACAACTAGACTAATGCTTTGTATAAAGAATAGCCAACCTATGAGGTAAAAAGTGACGTATTGCATAATAAAAA
Source organism: Ladona fulva (assembly GCA_000376725.2). NCBI lineage: Eukaryota > Metazoa > Arthropoda > Insecta > Odonata > Libellulidae > Ladona > Ladona fulva. The sequence goes on along the minus strand of KZ308150.1, from coordinate 1,709,839 downwards.
AGTGCATTGAAACCAAAGAACTAGAGAACCAGAGAAAATGAAACACGAAGTTTACATATATTCTCATAAATAAACATTTATTTAATATAACCTACCAATAGGGTAGCAAATTCCGGTAGAGTTGATTTCGGGAGTTGTCCATCCCTAGAGTTATAAAGTCCGGAAGATTCCGGAAGATTATTTAAATGATAACTTAAACTACCACAGAATAATTATTCCTAATTTACGAAAAGCATAAATGAGCAATTTGATCACATTCGAACCAACTATACACAGAGATGTAACTTTGGGCAGTTTCCATAAAATCAGCTGATGGTATTATCCAAACAATATATTTCCAAATTTATCTTCTCCAGCGAGATTTGGTGGAATTCCATTGTAAATGAAATAATAAATATTTGTGGAAACATACAAGTTGTATTTCATTTAAAATATTTCCAATTATATGTAGATGAATTATAGTTTAAATTAGGCGGGAGGACTTCTAGTGATAAAATATAAAAGTAGATATGTCGACAAAAATCGCGACAGTCAGATTAACTAATTTACGAACTTTCAGGCGAGCAGAGTTGAGTCAAAGCAGGAGAAAAACGCATCAATCCGAGGCGAGGAGAGGCGGGAGATCTTACAAGTTACTGTCCAATGCCTAGAGTCTCCTGGAGAATCCAGATAATTGGCAACCCTTCCTACCAATGAAATCTAAAGAGCGCATTCATAACAATTTATTTTTCTCATATATTGCGCATCATAATAGTCATGGATGGTTATTTTAGTTTCTGTGGTTAACCCCATAAAAAATTCAATAGTTTACGCATGAACTATGAAAGCTTGATCAACCCTGTTCTAAATACTATTTTTATCCCAAGATATACGTTAATATAATAATAATTCAAACGTAGATTATCACTGATACGACTTAGGATATGGTCAATTGGTCAAGGAGCCAATAAATGTATCATTCAGTCTTAAAAATTGCGTATTACGTTCCATAAATCATTGATATGTTACATCCGTAAAAGATAATCAATTCATCCATAAATTAATAAAACTTTTCTCGCCAGAGATGGATTTGTAATTAAAACCCCCAGACGCTAGATAGGAGCCTAATCCATAAGTGGAGCTCATTCATAATGTGCTTAGAAACTTTCAATAGTATAATTTTTCAAATTTATATGTGCACGGGATTTTGAAAGGTACTTGTTTTACCTACTTTAAGAAATAACTTTTTATAAGTTGAGTAATTCTATGCTAAATGTTTACAGAATAGAGTACATGAATAAAGTGTCTACACGAAATATTTAGTCTATCCATTATTTATCGTAACTGATAGATACAGTACTCATAAATTTATATTTTGTTTAATCACAGATAAGTTATTGATTTTATTTTATACTATGATGAACCATAACATGGGTGTGACAACTCTTTCTATTACACTAATACGAATCAAGCGTGGAATATAGACAGGAAATATGCAAATGGAAAGGGCATGAGCCTTGAGCAGGAGACAACTCACCGAAGGACTTTCCCCGTGTCAGCGCTGTAGACGCATCTCGTCCTGTGATTGTAATAACCGTCCCCCGTATCGTAGCAACCCGCTGGAATCCTCCTCGTTGGGTACTGTTGCGTCAGGTGAGAGCGGCCGGCTGGTCTAAGGCCGTAAAGTCTCTCAATGTGGAACCTGTGGATAGAGATTTCATCTGGGGTAAAGGTCATTCAGCCATTGGGACTAGTAAACACGTGCCATTCTTTCGCGCGTGCTATGAATGCACGTGAGTTTCGCGTCACGGCTGAGTTGCAAACGGTTTTCACCTATTACCCTCTACCGCCCTACCGTTTGGCATCACAAGGCGGAAATCCCTATCGCTATAAAACTTTCCTCTATGTCACCCAACAATTTCCTCCATAAATATTGTAAATCTGCTGAGATATAACGTCTGAGTCATTGACTGCTGTCATTTAAGGTCTAAATCTACTCAGATTTCAAATATTTATAGTAAGAGTCAAGTTTTCTGCTATTTTAAATATAGCTATACGGCGGAGGATATAAATCGAAGATTATACTACGAAAAAGTAATTTTGTACGACTTCCGCGAAAATTACAAACATAATACTCCGCTGTATACAAGTAGCCGAAAGAGAGAATACAATTAGACAAAAAAAACTGATATTTTATTTCAACAAAGAGCAGTTTAAAAGTTACATATATTCGCACGTATTCCTCTAATTATGAAAATATCTCATTTAATTCCACTTAAATTGATTCTAAGTAAACATCGATAACATTTTATTATTTTGAAGCGTGCACCTTATTTGGATAACCAATTTATTACGAACGCGATTTTCTTAAGGTAGAATTAAAGAGATTGACTAATCATGCATAAATAAGAAGGCATTCTTATTTTTGTACTAATCAAAACAAAAATAGATAAAATATATATGAAATTTAATATTAAATGTGACCAAATCAATGATGATAGCATTTACATAACCTACTTGAGTATTGATAAGCAAAACATTGCTGGTCTGGAAGGGGGACTTCTGCTACCAATATATTCATAATACCAACTTTCAATTCATAGTTTGAAATTACAATAGAAAAATTCACCTGCAATGAATGATTGAGTACATTTCTCCCACTCTTCATTTTCCCCAATCATTCCTATTATTCCCGTCTTTTTTTATAGGTATAAAATATATAAGCTTCATATATTTTTCTTCTGAAAGCGATTCTTTATTGCCCTTGATCTCATTTACAATGGAGGGAGGAAACATATTATTTGCTAATTTATTGAATTAATTTGTTATTCAATTTGTTTTTGTCTATCATATTCCGGTGTCCCGACATGTTAAGCAATTTTGGAAGTAGTACTCCCTTTTTGATCTAACACACTAGTCCTAGTTTATGAAAGTTATCTCCTCCATTCACAGCTGTTCACCAATATTTAGCAATTCATTCCCTTTCAAAAATGACTCGCTTAAAACCTTCCCTACTTTTACTCCCTGCAATCAAAATCTTCTCCTCTCCCTCCACAACCAATTATCCCACATTTTCTTCTAATCTACTTAAGGTAACTCAATAAATCCCATGGATTTACATCCCAAGCTTGAAAACACATTAGTTGTACTGTCAATAAATGCCCCTACCCGACTTTGAAAACGTTCTCAGGAAGCACTCCACAAGAATCATAGAACTAAATCAAAGAATAAATTATGGTGAATGTAAAAAAAATAACTGCCTTACTGTGATGGTAAATGTGATGATGTTATTAATCGATTGAAGAAAAAATGTAAAAATTAAGGTGTAACTCCTGCGGTGGAAACAATATTTTTGTGATAAAATAAACAGTCTTTTTACAAAAGCATTCTTTCCTTCTTTCATTTCTATTTCCACCGAATTCTTCAAACTCTATACATTTTGTTGTTTAATACCGTATATCATGTTATTTATTCGAATTTAGAAATTATTTTGACAAGAATTAAACAGAAGATGGAACCCTCTAGTCCCAATTTCACTCATTAAAGGTGACTGTACATTATATGTACGTACATATGTAAAAATTGGTGAATGAAATATGTAGTATACCCATTAATACTACACCGCCATCAATTGTCCTATGAGGATAGTTATTTCTAACATCAAATTCACCTAATAGACGTCCTTTTAGCTTTGATATGTCAATAGAAACTGATGGGTCGGAATTAATTGTTTTAGCGCTATATTTTTCTTCGATTTTCAATTCTCACAGGTACAATTTTCACAGGTAATTACAAACTCTTTTACTTCTGAATTCGTTTTGGCTGCGATGAATAGTGTATATACAAATAATAATTCAGACATTGAATACACAAAAATCGATACTATAAATCCAAAACTATTCATTATATTGAAAAAGACACGTGAAAAGAGATATAGACACATGATTTAAGAACTAAGAAATTCGGCGTACTTTCCATCCATCCATATTTTGTGATGGCATCTGAAATTCTAATCGCACGGAAAACAATAGATTTCTTCCTCTATTCCGTGGAAATGATGGATGGATCTCCAGTAAGTTATCTAAAACGTATTATAAAAATATTTTCCTTGCAGAGGAAATAAGAGTCGTTAACACGTTCAATGCGGGTACCTCCTTTTCCAATGCATTTATCACTCCAACGGTGGAGTGATCCGCAGTGGATGTGTTAAGCACAAGGAGAAAATGTTATCGTGGAATTCGACCTAGTATTTCTCAAGGGCATTAATTTTAAGAAGATCGGTCACAGCATAAATTAAAATCGGAATTTAGAGCATAAGAAGTACTATACTTCACAGCATACTCCTATCGGAAAACAATGAGATTCAGAGAGAGATCTGCGGTATTCAGAGTTATTAAGGCTACATGAAGTCGATGTTACATTTCCGATTCATATAAAAAACGTATCACTCTGGTATCTTTGAGTTCATTCCTTCCACTCCAATTCAGGCTCGGCAGTTGTGTAACCAGAAGCCCTTAACGGATTCCATTAAAATTTGCGTATCAATCAATAGTCTGGGAACGTCCGCTTTCGAAAATTCTCTCCAAAATTCAGTCAAATATTAAATAGAGATTCCCTGCGTTTTGGCATCGCGATTTGCGCTCCCTACCTAAATGGGGAATAGAAATTTGCAAAAATGTGAATTTAAAATAGCATGTCCGTCACTAATGGTTATACTTCTCCGGTATAATGTTAGCAAACATAGATATTTGCATAAGATAAGACGACCAATGCCAAGGGATGCCATGCTGAAATTGTTTTTTTCGACATCCTGCTTCATCTGGGAAAGGGTAATATTTGCGAAAGAATAGCTCAGTTCTAAATCAACACTAGCGCTTTTGGTATCCGGCAAAACGTTTTAAAGAGTCAACGAACTTTGATTTCGGAGACGATGTTCTAAGCTATAGGAAACGTCACATTCATCCATTTGGAAAGCAAACAAGTTGGCCCCAATTACTTAATGATGATCGCTTAGTACGTCATACTGACCTACCTCTCTAAGATTACTCAATGATTTTCAAGATAAACAATTGCCTAGAAGAGTATGATAACTATGGCTTAAATCCTTTCTAATATTTATTTTCCACTTTCATTTATGAAGTAAACAATTTTTTAAAGTTGCTTATTAATTAGATAGAGATATATACACATACAATATGTTCAAGTTGCATGAAATAATATTTCATAGGTATTTCTTTAGGATATAGTAAATTTAAAATACATTTATACATTTCATCTTTACAAGATTTGAATAATCTAAAATTGCTCACGAACATAAGTAGAAAAATATAATACAAATGACGGGAAGAGGCGAAATGATGATCAATAAAAATTATTAAATAGTTTAATTCTATCCAAACAATTTTTTAATTCAAGAAATGCATAAATACTGATGACATTTTGATGAAAGAAGTCATGAAAAATTATGGAAAGCTTATATCAATGAGAGAAATAATTTAAAAGGGATCGAAATTGGTTCCTTTCTTCATGAAGCGGCACTGAGCGCAGAGTATTTGAAACTAATTATAATTGTAAAGGCCCGGGTTCGAACCCGGGCCTTTACAGAAATGGGAGCCCATACTACGTTTCCATTAGAGATGTACGTAAAGTACGTTTTCATGAATTGCAGAGGTTGTTTCTTCTACATAATTAAATTAGAAGCAGTGGTTCTACGAGTTTGAAACAAGTGTCTAAAGAAAGGAAAATAATCATAGAATCTTATTTTGTCGTGAATTATTCATATTATTTCGAAATTGTGAGAACTTTGATACACAGAAAATTCGTAAATGTTTTCGAAAATAAATAACGAATCGCTTTGACGACCGAGGCAATTGTTGAACATTGATTTCATGAGTTATCCCATATAAATGCACGGGGATAATCAGTTAGTACACTTTTCCATAAGAAATATACGTAAAATAGGTTTCCGTTATCTGCAGAGGTTGTTTGTTTTACAAATTTAAATTAGAAACAATGGTCCTACGAAATTGAGACAAGTGTATAAAGAAAGGAAAATTATCACATATTCTTATTTTAGTCGTGAAAAATTGATATATATCCGAACTTTCGAGTATATTGATAAAACACACGGAAATTTCGTAAAATATTTGGGAAATAAACAACCCATTCCTTTGACGACTAAGGCCATTGTTGAATGTTGATTTCATGAATTATCCTATGTAAGTGCACGGGGATAGTAAGTTTTATAAGAAATGTACGTAAAGTAGGCTTTCATAATTTAAAAACAGTAGAATGATTATTATAAATAATGGTAAGAAATATATTTGAGTTATTATGATCTTACGGCAGAATTTTTTTTTGTGCTTAGGATGACCAGATGTATAAGATAATAAATATATTTTTAAACTAAATTAAGTCCCGTCATAATTGGTAGGGGCATTTACTAGTAATACAATAAAATTCTTTCGAGGAAGCTTTTCTAACGTAGGGACGCATGTGTTCACTCGATATGTTCTCAGATCGAGATGAAACACCCATGCATTCGTTACGGTGCACTGCATCCCCGAAAACATCACATCTGAAAAACGACAATTTAATTGAGGTAAATATAGCCAAGAATTTCCACGAGAGAGTGACCGCGGTATTTTCCTATCAGGTTCCTCCAAGGCCCTACCGAAGTCCGAGCTGACTTGCGAAACTCGTCTATCTCCTCATCTTTTCCCGGAAATTCGGTGAAATCAGAAGGCGGATTCCAGAACGACTTCAGAAGAGCTTGTTTCCTTCACCTCGCGCTTGGCTGGCGTCCTTGGGCGAATTAACTGCGTATTTAAGCAAGATGAGCTCACGCGAGAAATCATTAGAAATAACTCGGAATTCTTTGGAAGGCAAAGGAGAAGTCAAGGAGGTTCGTATGCAAATGGAGATGTTTCAGACGATAATTTTCAGCTTCATACGCAGCGTGTCGGGATAATGACCGTAAAGGGAATAAGAAAAGACGAGTGAACTTTACCCACCGCCAGATATCTTCAATGGGGAGAGAGAGTAGTCCCGGGAAGGTGTCGTATGAGAAGGTACATACATTATGAAACTGTTCATACGCAATACACCACTGATACCGCGTTTTTGCTACTCGCGGGGAAAATGAACATTTTGAATGATTCATGTGACATTTACTGGAGAGAAGAGAGAAAACATGACACAGAAACAAGCTGGGATACTTTGAAAGTTATTTATGGAGTAAAACAAAAACTTTTATAATCCTCTTAATGTGACGTTAAAAGGCTCCTATGTAGGAAACATGGAATAGAGCGAGAAAACATTTCCGTTTTTCTTTGGGCGATTTCTAATAATTCTAAACAGGATAAAAATTCTCAGATATTGCTTACGTTGTTCTGGAATAGAACAACGTAATGATGCGTATTCTGAATAGACATTTTCCAAGGAATACAAAGTCTTAACCTTTAGAAATGTATAAATAGCTTTAAAAATCAGATTCAACTCCCCAAGAGCTTTTGAAAACTTTCACTTATGCTTGCCAAAACATCTGCCGCGAATGTAAAGCTATTGTTTACAAAAATCAGTAGTTAATGGCCGAATAAATATCAATCACTATTGTTAATATGAATTTTAATGTATACGATGCTCATATTTGATTACATTTCTGAAAACGAAAAAACAACTTTTTTCTACCGGAGGCGGAACGGAACTTAATGACAGCGTTAATACCAGTTGCTTTACATAATGAAGGTGCTGATAAGGTTTTAAATTTAAAAAGATTAATATAGGTTAATTACTTTCAATGGGAAGCCGGAACACCGCGGAACGCTAGTATGCCACGAAAAGGTGAATAACTATGCAAAGAGATTATTCATTAATGGATTTTAATTCTGGATAAATTTGAAAAATGTCTAAAGTAAAGTTTTCCCTAAATTTACGAGTATTTAGTGCCATCAGTAAACTATCATACTTAATAGCTTAAATTGTTTGTTACCTATATGAACCAAACTACCCAATAATTTAGGTGTTCCGATGGTCAATCAGAAATCCATCACAAGAATAGTTTGGGAAACGCTGCTCTAGTTCGTTGTTGATAGAAAAATATTATTAGATTTTGTCTTAGAAGATTCCAAACCTCCAAATTGTTTCTTCAAATTCAGAAGGCAAATTTCTAAAGAAATTATTCATTTAGTAAAATACTGCACTAATAACAATGTTAGTGAAACAACAGTATTAGGGCGAGATTCCCTTTCTAGTCTAGTTTCTAGATAAAGTCCCTTCCTATATCTAGCCCTTAAGCCTCAAGTAATAAGGACATGAATGTCATTTATATTATATTTAACATTTATAAAGAAATAAGATATTTTATAGCACCCCCACAGATTGATATTTTACTAAACAAAGAGCAAGACAAATTTCAATGACGCGGAATCGTTTCCTTTATTCTCGGTGGTCTTGCGAAGCTCAACTTTTGGCCTCGTTCTATCTCTTATCTGCTCCTTTTGAAATCTGATGGAAAGGAAGAGAGTCTGTTTCCTCGTGATTGGTGCCTTGACTTAAAAGTTCTACGTGAAGCGTTCTTACTGCCAAAAACGGCCAGTCACCCAACCGGCAGTCACACTTCTACAACAATACAGTAGATCATATTTAAATATCATACAAAAAGTTAGGAGAATGTTTAGATATATATATGTAAGATAGTCAACTTCTATAATTTACAATAACAGGTTGACATGTTGGGGTGATGCGAATGACGACGATTAAATGACCGGATGCGCTGTGAATACCGCCAAGTCAAACTCAATTCCTTGTTTTTAAGATCGGTAATAAAAATCGATTTTTTTATTTTAAATTTTTGAACGTTTGGAAAGAATCAATTTAATTATTGACTCTAATGAAGTTAAATGCTACTAACCAAGTAACTAACTTTAAATACTCTCAAAATTTTCTTTCGTGGACAACTCTCAGAATAAAAAAATGTACTACTACTAAATAGCCTCTATTTCGTACGGTGATAGATAACTGAATATACTAATTACATTATATAATTACATATACATTACAACAACCTGGTATATAATTATCTAATCTTTTATTTAAATCTAGAGACGAAAAAGTGCGATTTGAAATATATGGATACTTGTTAATTTAATTGTGGGCAGTCAAATGCTCATATATACAATTTACTTCCAAGGGTAAGGCTGCAAATGAATTTGTAATATTTCCATAAAACTTATTCATCAGATTTCCATATCTTTACACTCAATCATCGGTTCAAGGAAACACTTCCTTATAATGGTGTGATGAAAAGGAAGGGTGTACACACGCAATTAAGACCAAATCTCAATGCGTAGTTTCATATTCCAATCCTTCCAATTTCCATCAGTTAATTCAGCATGTCTCCCAACTTTGGCTGCTCAACCATTTTCGTCACACAATTCAATGCCGAATTATTCTGTGTAACGATCAAATCTATTTCATAGGAAATAAATTTTCCAGTATTCCTTAGATGACGAAAGAGTGTAAAATGAATAGATATTATAAAGATTTAGTAACATCATTATTTTACTTTAATTACAACGATCACAAACAACACGACCCCAGAAGTCGGGCTTTCATATCAGACGAAAATGGAAACGTTTGAATAATGACTAACAAGTCTCTTTCTCCGTGGAATAATGTAAAGACTGCCTCCCCGTGTTCTAGAATACTTTTTATTACCCACAAGAGAATTCGGGGAAATTTCCAAACAGTCTTAAAATTCGATTACTCGCCTTCCGCCTTTGCCAAACCCATTTATGATTCGTGCTTCACCTTGGAAGACCATGGCACAAAAAGGCAAACTTAAAAGCGTTAACGTAACAACGACAAATATAAACAGTTTCACCTCCAAAAACGTGAAAGAATCCGCGCTTGCGAACCAGTTCTTATCCTTGAGCACTCTTTTACGTTCGACGAGGAGAAAAGCGAGAACAGAGAAAAAAAATCGATCCTCGAGAACCAGGTGCCACAATAAAAAACATCCAACCAAATGCAATAACGTCCACGGTTCGGCAATAAAATTCCAACGTCCCTTTTTAAGGACGGATACGGGAATGGAAATGCAAAAATCGTCCACGGACCGCCAGACCGTGAAACCACACGTGCAGCCAGACCAATATCCTCTCCTTCGGGAAGACACTTTCCCATGCAAGCCGCAAGACATTACGGCGGGACACCCAAGGAAACGGTCTCACGTCATCGGTGCACGGGAGATCACGCCTAGACACCCAACCCCGCGCGCTTTGGTGCATGCCTCGTTGCTTTCCAAGACCCCTTCCCCAAAACGAGGTTCCTTCTCTTGGGTATTCCTGGCTCGTGGTGCGTCGCCTCACAAAACCTTTTCCAGAATTTTTTTATCGACGGGCGCTGATCGGAGCAGTGCGTGCCAGGATCGCGGACGGAATTCACGCCGGAGATTCCAACGCGCGGGCGTCACCGTGTCCACTTGACGTTCGCCTGCTCCCATTGCCCCAGCGATACTTTGATTTACGATAGGGCTACAGATATACTGACGCATTGGCGATCGAAATCGTGGACACATTCAATAATAATTCGTTCCTCCGTCAATCACGCTGCTCCTATTCGAAGTAGGCAAACTAATGCAGGAACAGACCAGGGTATTACGGCGTATTAAGTAGGAAGTCTTTCTTGCGCCCTCGTCGATCAAATTCTCATTTTATTTCCATAAATTAATTAGGAGGTGAAATAGTATTGTTCAACAACTCAAAACAATAATGCTTTACAGAAGGCAATTAAATTTTCATGAGTAAATGAGTCTTCATGATCAAAGTACAAAGAATTCAAGAAAAAGAAAATCGCAAACTCGCTGTAGATTCTATACAGCCACGATTTGAAAAAGAGAACGTTGTTAATAAACGAAAGGTTCCCAAGTCGAAGAAATCCTGATCCTGGATTTTTCATGTTTCATTCTCCTGGACTTTGCCTATTTTCCTTTTTCACTTTCCTCTTAGGACCTTTCCTCTTAGGGCCAAAATCTTCATAAATTGAAGACAAAAGTATTCTATCCGTAACATACTTCATATGATACGATTGGCAGATCCAACTGGTGGAGCGAAGGGAAACCCGACCCTTCCTTTCCTTGAAGGACTGATTACGAAATGTTTATTCGGTAAATATGCATAAGTCTACAGCATTTATCACATCAAGATAGCATTTTGCAGTTAGTTTAGAGATGAGATTTACAACCATGAGGAATTTGTCTTAAACTACCCTTTCCCCATGGCAAATCGCCACCCCTCGAGATACACCCATCTGATATTATTTCTGATGCGCAAAAGCACAAAAATTTTTTCTTAAGATTTCGGAGGTTTTCCGCAAAAATTTAGCTTCCCCTTGCGATGCTTTTTTATCTACATCTACGTATGTTTCCTGCAAGATGCCCTTGGGCGCGTGGCTATGGGTTCGGTTCGCTTGTATTGCGAAGCCGACCATGAAATAATGGTTTTTCTCCCTTCTCACCACTCCTACGCCCCTAAATTTCGCTGTTGACGCATCAATATAGCATATGATAAACTCCCTTTCATAATTTATACTGCGTACGTATCCTCTCCGCAGGATCTCATCACCCCATTCTACGTCTTCTCTTGGTCTTTTTCCTCTTTTAGAACGATTCAAAGTATCATTGTATCATTTAAGTCGCACGTCACTAATCTGTCCTCCGAAGAAACCTGGAAAAAGTTTGTAGAAATTATGCATAGTTACATAGACCTTTATATTCCTTCGAAATTCTTAAAAAATGATTGCGAACCTAGATATATGGTACGATAAAGAGGTTAGAAACGCACTTCGGAAACAGAGAGCACTTCACGGAAAAGTAAAAGCCCTTACGGGAACAGATCAGTCTGATTTCAGCTCAAAAACAACGTTATTACTAGAAAAGCATAAGAATGCGAAATCCGATACTACGCGTGCTATGCGAAACGCCCTACGTAATTTTAAGCAGAAAATTCTAGGTGATAGCTTAGAGGAGGACCCTAAAGCCTTCTGGTCGTACGTTAGGGTACGTTAGGGTTAGGACCCAGGTAATTATAGGCCCATCTCGTTAACTTCACTGACAGGCAAAGTAATGGAGCACATCATTGTAAGCTCACTAATGAAGTTTTTAGATAGCGTTAGTTATTTCAATAAGAACCAACACGGCTTTAGCAAGTCTCGGTCATGCGAAACTCAACTTGCGCTATTCGTCCAGGATATTTTAAAATCTGCAGAGAGTAGTAAGCAAGTGGATGCTGTTTTCCTCAATTTTAAGAATGCTTTCGATAGAGTTCCTCACAACAGATTAATTTAAAAATTAAAATTGGCTGGAATTAATAAGGAAGTAATTGACTGGGTCAAAGATTTTCTCTGCAATAGAGAACAACAAGTGATACTCGATGGCGTTACTTCAAACAGAGTCAAAGTTACCTCAGGCGTACCCCAGGGCAGCGTGATTGGGCCCCTTCTTTTCCTGATATACATAAACGACTTGAGCCACGAAATCGATAGTAAAGTGAGGATATTCGCGGATGACACAGTTATATATAGAAAAATATCAAGCGAGGAAGACCGGTAATCCCTAGCAAACGACTTAGTTCGTACTCAACGGTGGTGCGAAAAATGGCAACTCGACCTAAACACAAGCAAATTCTCCGTAGTAAATTTTTTCGAAAGAAAACAGTTGTGGCAGAATAAATCGTACAGTATTAGCGGAACAGTAATTAGAGTAGTGGACTCGATAAAATATCTCGGAATCACTCTTACGAATAACATGAACTGGAGCACGCACATCCGTAACATTTGTGCTAAAGCAACTAGACAACTCTGTTTCATTAAGCGTATTGTCGGTAAATGTGACGAAAAAGTTAGAGAACGATGTTATTTTGCGTTGGTTAGGCCTCATCTTGAATATGCATCAAGTATATGGGATCCGGTTGACGAAACATGCATCCGTGAACTCGAGAAAGTACAACGGAAAGCGATACGTTTTGTTAAGAAGTGCTACAATAAAAAAGCAAGCGTTACCAAAATGCTGTCAGATTATGTAGATTGTATACAATTCAGTTGTCGATAGAGAACTTTTTGCGTTGAAGTCAAAATAATTGATAATTTCGTCATCACTCTTGAATACACCAGCCAAAAAATTTACACGAGTTAGAAATAGCAATTAAAGAAATGCGTCATCAAGGGTAGATGAAGGGAGGAAATCATCGACAAAAATCCAAGCACTAATTTTATCATAAAATAAAGCTGTTGATTTCTCCAGAAAAAGCGCATAATTAGTAAAAAATAACTTTAACTGAAGGTGAAAGGCATTTAAAATCTTCAACATCCCATTTCGGAGAAATACTAATATAGATTACGTACCTATCTACTGTATAATTGCGGATTAATGTATTAAATATCGTATTAATTTAATTTTATAGAATAAAAGCTGAAAAACAAGCTACAATAAGGAAAAATGTCTGAAAACGATCGGTTACTTACGAATGCGATTGAATATAGAGTAATTGATGATATGAAGGAAGTTTTCTCGGGTTTCCTGCCGGGTTACTGCTGACGAAGACGAACTTCGTCCTTAAGATGGAGCCTAGGAAGGGCTTCGAAACGTCGACCAACATCGCAGCAGTAACCCGGCAGGAAACCCGAGAAAGCTTCCTTCATCAGATTCGTCGGGAAAACACGAGATCTTTCCTAATTGATGATAATTTAGATCTCGCATGATAATTTATTGACTGTAACTTCTCAGTAGCGATCGAAGTAATATTTAATGATTTATTCTTTTACAATACCGGTGCTACACATATTCAATTATGAGAATTATGATTAAGACCGCGAAGAGGTTTTTGTTTCCTGATTTTTCGGCGAAAACTTATGATGTGCAGTACACCTAATTAAGAAGTCGTATTCCAAAAGCTAATGCGATTTTCAATGTTTATAAACATTTATTACATACTTTCAGGATGTATATAAGTATAACACAACTAATAACCGGAAAAGAGGTTGAATGCGACAAAACAAAGAAGATCCCCGAAAAAGTCACTCAAATGCAACCAGTAAAAACATGGTATCATAATCAAGCAGTTCATTACTTTAAACAACTGAGGTCTATTTTTCTGGAATGAAATAATGAAAGTGATTTTTAAATTATGTAATGATATTGGTATAGGTATATATTACCTGCACAGCCAGGTATTAAGTCTACATGAAAATCTACCGCAAATTCTCTAAGTTTGAAAGAGGCTTAATGTGATAACAATATATCTAGCACATACATGCACAGGAAATCATATAGACATCATATTCTACATAAATATTTATACATACACAAATAAAACATACAGGGCACATGGGATTAGGGTAAAATGTATATCCATTCACACTGAATAAATTATCTCGCAAGTGACAGTTATAGCGAAAAAATAGAGAATGTTAACAGAAATAGTTTTAAATTTTGAAATAACATCACGAAATGATACTGAAATAGGATCGATACTAACAACGGAGTTGATCTACATAAAGAGAATTACGAACCATTACATAAATTGAATATAATACACTTAAAAATACTCTAAACACGAAAGACGTTTAAAGTTTTCTTTATCATAAATTAGCCCTCCTTGAAACGTAATGTAGCGTTTATTAAACGCTAATTGATCTACTTAACAATAATTTATGCACACACGACGTTTATTTCAACGCTAATTTATTTAAACCACGTAAATGCAGCTGCGTACACTTTAATATCTCACACAGATTCCTTGGCGTTGTGTACTTTTTCCTGTACATAACAACCATCATTGTTGCTACGAAGTAAACAACGCTAACACCGTTCGGTACAGTAATATCACAAAGAAATGTTTTCAGACATAATTGAGTGATCCAAATCTAAGGCTCCTTCGTTTCATTCATAACGTCCATGATCATCGATCCGTCGTTTCTAACGGCATTCCTTAAATGGCATGTACTAGTAATCGACAATAAGCCATTACTGAGCATTATCTCCGGATGCAAGCAATATCGGTCGCTGGACTTTACCTTTCCGTATCGAGTAACGCGACAAAGCTCTCGTTAGAAGCTCCAATAACCTATTACGAGGCATCGATTTTTCAAAAGGCAGCGCTCCTTAACCTTTTAGCGAGCACTTCCGTGTTATTCTCCGCTCGGCCTCCTTTGAGGACGAGAGGAAGGACTACATTCTCCCCCACAGAATGTTTACCTCACGTTCTCTATCTGTCGCGAATTATTAGGATCTAACTCCTAATTGCAACTAAAGTCGCAAACAGGCAGTAAGAATTGCCATTTTTTATCATTCATTTGAAACAATCGAATCGGGAGACGAATCGAAGATACTTTCTACCATAAACATTACGCAAATCATTCGTGTTCGAGAGATTATATTTTTTCACTAAAACTCGTGACGGATTATGAATTCAAAAGTGCCACATTTTCAAGAGGGATGTAATAAGTCAGCTGGAAGTTAATATTTCTCCGACCCAAATCACGTTTCTTTATTCGCAAATTTAACCATTTCCCTGACGCACCCGAGACATCCCGTAGAAGAGAGTGGTTTAAAATTCAGTCAACCGAAATATATCGTATTAAGGATTTTCTGCTTATCGAACGTTTTTCACCTTAAAAAAGAGATCTCAGTTAAATTATCGAGGGCATTGAGTTTGTGTAGCATGGTTTTTTATCTGGGTTCTGTTTGTACGTCTCTATTGCTTTACTTAACATGCGTATACAAAAAACAGGTAAAAACTTAAGTAAAAAAGAGAATATTAAGTAGTTATTCAAAGGGTAAATATACTCTCTTTTCGTTCTTAACAAATCAAAATATATGCTTTTTCCCAAGTCCAACTTATTCAAAAAAATTGTAAGGGAAGGAGTTAACATAAAATCGCCAGTGGCGAATCATAGGGGGTGTAGTAAAACCAATACTATCTCAAAGCCTTTCAACTGGTCAGCCATAGCACACACAATCGTTAACCGTCGCTAAATAGGGAAGACAGAGGAATGGCAATCAAATTAGGAAAGGATTTGCTTACCCAAAAAAGAAAGAGTAAAGTAGTGGCTAAGAATCTGCAAATATTTCCAGAAACTCCTAAACCGTAGGATTTTAAGTGGTACATTACGTCGACCTGTGTAAAACTGAGGGCGTGACGGTTAGGGGTGACAAATGCAAAAGGAGCAAAAAAGAAACGCAAAAACGAACAAAGAAAAATTATCAACATGAAATAAAAAATAATGCCTATGAAATTCAGCGTGAAAGCAGAAATAATAATTCGAACAAAACGAACCCTCTGATCTTTACACTCTCCAGCGTAATACACCACTGCATTTCTTACTGTCCACTTCCCGAAGACTCATTCAGTCATCAAACTGTAGCCCGACATCCCTACCATGCTTGTGTTGAGAACACACGAGTAGTTTACCGTTCTGATAAAGAGGGCGTCTTCAAATGCGCCGAGATGCAGAGAGATTCGCACCATCATGTCAATTTCTGCGGAAGAAATTGAGAACAGGAACCTCCTTTCAAAAAGGTTTCATCAGAACTGAGTGAGAAGGTGATAATATTTATGGGTGACCGCGATTGGATGACGGTGATATTTTAGATATGATATCCTTAATGTTTCAAACGGTTTACGGAGTAAACATGGACAAAATGACGGACACACGAAGGCAGCAAACCATAAATATAGTTCTGTGTGTTTCAATTTTGGGCAGAAGTAAAATTGAAAAGGGTGCGCAAATTATGCAATTGACTCCTGAGATAGAGAATTAATGCATTTTTAACCTTTTCATCATTCTAATGGAGAAATGACCGATGCATTTCTAGTGTAGCATTTTATGAGGAGAAGTATCACAAATCCATTTGAAAATTATAGATGAGGGCTTTCAAATCTATGGAAAGATAGCGTGCGATGGAAAAGGCGTTGCGGCAGAATTTGTAAAGGTATTGCGCAATCGCTAATGGTGATCTCTTAACTTTAACTATGAATGCTCCCATTTGACATAGATGTTTATTTCGAGAGAAGTAAATTGAAGTTCCATGTAAATAAAATACATGGATCAAAAAAGCTGATTTTGAATCGAATTTGAGTTCAAATTAATTGAATTAAGTAACTCAAATTTCCTAATATTTCTAAGAAAATATTAATGTCGGATAAATTTTTCAGCATCTTAGAAATAAATTAAAGCATCCCTACTTTAACTGACTTCATCGGATAGACCTTGATAAGTATTTGAAGCCGACCAACATACCTTCAGCTGAGATGAACTTTCGTACCAATTACTTGTCTGAGATCGATCTTGATCAGCCAAAACAGGGATTTGCTGAGAAAAGTTCAATAATATATTTATACCTATCATTTTCGTAAGGTTATCCAAGATGAATATATATGTAACAATTTTCCATCCTGATACCTGACATAGTATAATTTAGACCAAAGTTAATTAAAAAGACGATGCAGTTTAGAAGCATTCAAATAAAGAGATACGATTAATGAAATACTCCTCAGCAACTAAATAATGACATTGAGTCTATTATTCATTAGTTTTTTATATATTGCACACGTTTGGAATGAAATTTAAAAAAGAATGTATATAGGAAAAATTCTATTTTGCTTTTCGTGGAAGGTCTGTTGCTTGCTCAACAATATTAATATTGTTTAATTACCTTAGTAAATTTTATTTATTAAATGGTAACTAAAAGAAAAATATTTCGATTTTAAAGTTAAAGTGCAAGATATTTGGGAGCCACGAATCAAAGAAACGAGGCCAATCCCTTACTTGCCGAAGTTTGGAAATGCCCGCCTTGACCTTCATTCGCGCACGTCAGATTCTGTCTCTTAAATACGCACAAGCAGTACAGAATGCCGGTTAACGTTTTTATTGAGCAACATGTGTATTGATATATTATTAGTACGTCGATATAATTATTCAAACAGTTGATAGTATCATGTATAATCAATATTTATCGTGAACGAAATTCACCATTACAAAGACAGTACGTACATCTTTTGGGCATCCGTTAGCCAAATTTGGTATGAAATAATGTGGTATAAAGTAACAGGGAATCTGGAAATTACAGAACGATGCAGTAATTGCTATACAGGATAAAATTACGTGACTGTTCAGTAAAATTTCGGATATTATTGTAGTATATTGGATATTAGTTTAGCATCGGTGTTCTCCATCGCTTGAGGAACAGGTGAACTCTAACTATCAAATGCTTTACTTCATTCAATTTCCATCGTTATCACCATATTACTCGAAACTATTTAAGAGACAAATGTTTCGGAGAAATGTAAGGCCAGTCAAAACTTTCAAGTCAAGGAAAAATGTATTGAAAACTGAAGTTGCCCTCTTTTTTTGTTCTATTTTCTCAAGAAAAGGGTTGGAACAGGGTGAAGTGTGACTTTAATATAAAACATAATATCTCTTCCACATACACAGAGTATTGCTGATCTGAAAATCAAGAGTACCAGATTTATTAGGAAACGATACGAATTTCAATACTCTACAGCAGAATTTCTGATTAGAAAGAGAGGGTTGCAGCAATAATTTACATACACCATTTTTATTGAAGAAATAAACAAAGAACACAATTTACCGATATAATAGTCCTACATAGATTATCTGGAAAATGTATAAAATGACAAAATGCAGTCCTCCTTCGTCCTGATACCTTTGGAAATTAATTTAATAGAGCAGCACAGTCCTAATAGTGAATGCGACGAACGGATAGAAGAGGAAATGTGATGAGCAAGCCGGGCACAATAGAAAACTGCTGCTGCATTCTTCATATCCAATCTGGATCAGATCTCATCCGGCTCGGGATCAATTAAAACTGATGCCGAATGGAAAATAAATATAGAGACGCATGGGATGATGATTAAAAAACAGCAAAATGAAGCCATTCAAAATATTGAAATGAACCCTTCGCAGATCCCATCGTTGAGCATTGACAACTAAACAAAACTTTTGCAACCTATTTTACGTAGCTATGTTAACACGTACTTTATTTAGCTTCCGATTGAAAGATACAAAAGTGAATTCTCCATAAACTCGCAAAATTTATTTAATGAATCAATAAAACACGCGACCACGGATTTGTTGTCACTTCCATGAAGTGATGAAAGACTTTCCCAATTATACAAAATTTGTGCCGAAAAACTAACTTGTCGCGAAACAAAATTACAAGTTTAGACTTAAAATGTTTCAAAAATGTACATGAAAATTACGAATAAACTATCTGCTTTCATAGTAACTAACATATAGATAATTATTAACGACTTAGGCAGAACTACTCGTAACGCAATCGGACTTTTTAAATTTTTAGTCTATGGTATAGTTTATTTAATTTTGATCATAAAAGATATCATAAATAATTCACGAAGGTGTAGCCCAAATTCGTTAATTCTCATGGCTGTGTCGGGATTAACCATCTAACCTAGTAATATCAGACCCAAATATGGGTAATGCAGAAGAAGTAAATGTTTCAACAAGCTACTATGTAGAACATTCGTGTAGGACTAAAACTTGGGACAAAATGGCTGTATATTTCTTTGAAATGGCTCTTTACTTACAAAGAAAAGTGGTCTTTATTGTCTCTAACGAATAATATTAGATCCATGCATGATTGTTAATTAAGAGAGGATCCAAAGACAGAGACCATCCACGGCGGAAAGAGAGTCATATCTAATGTAATATTCACAGAAACATTCACAGATACCTCAGAGTGATTTACAAACAATTTTTTTTTCTCGCCCCTGATTGTGTGAAGACGTAAAAACGTAATCCATTATTCAATGACAGAGACGTCAACCTTAAGTTATCGATGAGTGTTAGTATGCAATCCGGTTTCCTGCAGAGCAACTTAGATGAATAGAAGGGTAAAAAAAATGTAAAAGAGTTAATTTCCTTCAGTATTTCCGCGTAAGGCTTGTACACCTTTCTGCATTCAGTGACATCTCTACACGACCATATTTGTGCAAATAGTCGTAACACGCGTGTTTGAATCTCGAATTACTAGTATTAACATACTTCAGATAAAATTACTAGGACGAAAGGAGTTAATTAACTCGTGTTGGGAAGAATTAATGCTTTCCAAATAGCTTACTTAAGTAGAACATGTGAAAAGAAGAGGATAAAAAATTATAAGCGTATTAAAGAAATAAAGTGCAGAGAGAGTTTGAAGAGTTTCACCATTGTTACAGATTATCCAGTCATACATTTTTTACGCACGTCTAATTCCCCATGGAAAAGTAATTAAGGTGCAAGATTGACGTCGCCCTAGTGGTACTTATGTACTTCGATATCACATATCTACCTCACTGTAGATGGTAGATATGTGCTCTCGAATCACGCGGGTAATTTCTAACGGGAACTAGGGAATCG
Organism: Ladona fulva; assembly: GCA_000376725.2. Lineage (NCBI taxonomy): Eukaryota > Metazoa > Arthropoda > Insecta > Odonata > Libellulidae > Ladona > Ladona fulva. The sequence goes on along the minus strand of KZ308150.1, from coordinate 1,689,424 downwards.
AACCCAGGACCACTTACAAAAAAGTCGAACACACCACCCACAAGGCTTTCCAGGAGCCCAGTACCACAGGGAATTCCAGGATAGACATGTATCTTCGCTTGAGTTTGCCATGGATTAGAGTGGACTTAAAAGTATGTAATTTGCCATAATGAATTCAAGACTACTATCATTATTTGAGCAGATGTGAGTTCGACTAACGAAATTTAGTATTCATGTAGTATGCATTCATTCAATTTATAAATTATTAATACAAATTTCATCACATGTTTACTCGGAAAATTCTAAAACAAAATGATACCTGTCTTATCTCATGAAATTGCTTGTATTCAGTCCACTCTTCAAGGAAAATGGAATAATGATATTGAGATAATTATTTTATCTTGTTACTCATCATCTTCCTTTTTTAACTTGAAGATACTGATTTGATACAGCAATAAAACATTTGTGAAACGTTATTTAGAGATTTGCCGGAGATTTATTTAATTGCAATTATTTTTGTCGATATTATTATTTATCGGATTTGGTCATACGGATTACAGTTGAGGGACGGTGAGTGTGGGGCCAAGGAATCATTAGAAGACATGAAGGAGTTCGAGTGAACAGAAATAAACTTTCATTTAATCCAGGTAATCGTGGGGGAATTGATGAATCAGATGCGAAATGTAAGTGCTCCGCTTACCAATGATGAAGAAACGCAACGATTGATATCAGCATCATGCACCGCATTATTCTTTCCGAGGAAATACCTCACTGGTATTTCATGGATTCCTCAGCAATTCGTACGCGATGAATTTCCTAACAATGCCACTGAGGACGACTCATCGTTCGGTATAACCGATAAATATCCCAATACTGAGACGTAAGCGCCGATTCGACCTTTCAAGAACGTAAGAAACCAGTTCTCCGTCCTCGCCGGAATTCGTTTGAGAATCTCAAAGACGCCAGTGCCTCTTTCGAACATCCTCCGAAGATAACGAAACAATATCCTAAATGTCACCCTCTCAGTTCCTTCTCGAACTTACCAACCGACAAAAAAAATTGCCCCTCTCAAGTTTGCAGTGCCAAAATACACGCAGCGGCACGTCTTCGCCTTTGACGTGGCATTTCCGTCTCGCATATACATGCACACTGAATAAATTCCCACGTCTCGAAATTAATTGCCAGATAAGGCGAGTGAATCACCCGAGATTGCGAATTCATTCACGTGAGTCACCTTCGAAGGTCGTTTCTCACTGACTCACACCATCCTCTTAATATTTCGCTCGGGATTTCTCTCGCTCCAAGAAGCCGCGCCATCTGCATATATTACGCGGACGATGTTATTATTGCGCGCGGTTGTCTCTGGCGCGCCCACCGACCATTTTCAAAAGCATACGATTCGATACGGGATTTCATCAGTTCTTTACTAATGGAAAACGGTTAGAGAGGGTCATAATACGACACGGATGCTAGAGTTTGGTTATTTCTCTGTGAGATGCTCTACGGTTCGCCAGAAACATGGAAATTTTTGCACGAAACAGATAAATGAAAAATCCAATAAGATAATAATGAGGTCAACGGGAATGATAAACTTTAATTACTTAATTATCAAATATATTACTGGTTTCGCGATGCTAATTTTTTTCAGATAATTCGAAACGGAGGAAAAATACAAAGACTAATATATCTTTTTATATCTGTATCTTGTAGTTTTGCAGTAATCTTAGCCTTGCAATTTATTCCGAAAGGATTGAATTATCAGGAGACAGTGATTGAAAGACCCCGCGAGCCTTATGCCACGAAAAGCCTTCACTGTTACCAATAATCGATTCTGTAACATTTATATAAGCAGCTAAGCATACTTCTAGATCTTATGATGCATCCGCCGAAAGTGGTGCATTACATGGCCCATAAAATGGCCCATTAAAGTGCGAGAAAAATTCAAAATAAAAATTTCCTATGCAATTTACATGTAACCACAAAAAACACATTCTGTCATACATAAGATACCCTACCGCTGAATTATGGAGAGCTCATACTTTAGTTTATGGCGCATTATAATGGTTTGTGTGACACGTCTAGAATAAAAGATGAAATAATTGATACACCATTTCCTTAACGTTTAAGAGTTATGCAATAAGATGATGCGAATGCTGGAAATCATGGGTAAATTTTCAGTATAATTAGAATGCCTAAACTTAGAGTTTCACAACTTTCGAAAATGCACGTCCACTTATAATTACTATCTACACAGAGAAATATAAATCAAGTTCAGAAGAGGTAACGTCAAGCGAAATGAAAAACGTAGATAAGTATTTGCGCCAGAAAGTACTCATTGGAAAGATAAATAACTCTCTACGAATTTTTCATTACCAGTAAAATTTTGAAAATTTAAAGTAATAACGTATAATGAATGCATTAAAATAGGCACATGAGTTATAATGCCGCCTCTATTCCTTTTGCTTAATAGAGGTATTACCTTATTGCTAATCTTGGAAACTTGTCCTCCCCCACTCCTCTTAAGGTGAAGCAATTACCAAAGAATGGGCACTACCAATGGGTGGTAGTATAAAGCTGGTAAAAAACAGATACATGATAAATAACTTTGATCAATGGAGACAGCCGCTGCTTTAATTGCAAGATTTTAGGTGATCAGATAATGTGTCTCCGTCAAGCATAACGCATAATTAATCGTAATATACTCATAAATATTGAATTATATAAGTCTCTCGCCAATCCGAACTAATTAGGACCAAACACTCTTCGGATTGCAAAATTTTCGGATATTCCAAAATATTGTATTATTACAGTAAAAATCTATTAATATCACTTTATTTCGTGTATTGATACGATATTGTATGCATTTCTGTACTGTTTACAGCATTGCGTAAGAGTATTTTTTAGTTCTGTAAGGTAACCTGTAACTTTTATTTAACAGAGAAGTGAATTATCCGAACTACAATGTTTGGTTCCAAAATGTTGTAAAAGTCAATTGAAGGTATTGTTTTTATGCATATTTTTACTATTCATGTGTGTTTGGAACCATATGCTTGTTTTTACTGTGATTTTGTTCTGTTTATCCCAAAAATTTATCCAGAAACTATAATTTATTTATTTTTTTTTTTTCGAAAACTCTCTATGTATTAACCGAACTTTCGGATTATCGGTGTTCGGATTAGCGGGACTCTAGTGTATTGTATTGTACTGTGCATGAAGGTAATCATTAATGAATAATTTTTCTGTAAAATTGTAACGAGGCAATTTGCCGAAATATTAAAAAATACTAAACACAAAGTGAGGAATATAGCTAATTAAAATTTAACTATTCCGCGTAACACAAAAACAATATAAAAGGACTGAACATTGCGATACCTTAAGAAAAAATTCAAAATGAACCGGATACTTCAACCCTCCGTAAAAATTTTCCTACTAAACTAATATTAATTTTTCGTTATTCAAGTGTTACTATGCGGTTGGTATGGCATGAAGTCGCGGGAAATGATATCTAGAGTACCGAGGTCCGAAATCAACGCGAAAGAAAGTGAAGGAATTGCATCCTACACGGCGGTAACAAGGAGAATAAAATCTTCCGTTGAAATATTCCGGTTCAGTACATTGGACATGGTGATCGAAGGAGTCGATTCCAAACACATTCCATGGATCGCATAAATGTCGATCCGCTGAATAACAATCGAGCGCATTGGTAATAATCAGACGAGCGATATGCGCTCCCATCGAATTCATAAACGACCAATGCCAACTCATTGTTTACTACAAAGCACTCCTAAAACACCTGCCGACTGCTTCATGATTCTCCCATCTCTCTTTCTCTCCTTAAACATTCTCGTGGGCTCTCTGCCTCCTGGCTAAAGGGCTATACAACAAAAGAGCTCTCCCGATATAGAATTTTACCTTGCTTACTTGGCAAGCACTTTACGGGAAGCTGCAACGAATCTGTGGTGGTAGAGGGTCGGTCTGTAATATTTCCCATAAGTAAGACAATATTTTTAATAATTCCATATATTTTTTGCGTCAAAAACCATTTCAATGAAAATAGTGACTAATACAGATTTGAAAAGGTGATGTTTTATAAATAATCGGGTAGCTTTCTATTATAGCCGCCTATGATTTTTGTAATTTTAACGCAAGCTAATACGTCTTACTCAAAGTTTTCGCTGCCAAAGCATTTCGTCCATTAAAATGTTAAGAGCTATGCAATTCTTATAAACCCTTTGACAGAAACAATTTAAACAATAGTTATCTAATTATGACAGCGAGACTCTTCTGACAAAAACTCATATACGACTGATGAAGTTTGAGCTAAAGAAAACACTTTTCAACTAAACTAAAATTAACAGTTAAAAGAATCACAGAGCTAATTTTATGGATATTCAGACCAGGTTGGGTTAGTTTGGATGATTGAATTGTAGGTTAGTGAAACAGTGGCAGAAATTAAAGAGTCGCTGTGCGTTACCTACAACTTTAAATTTCCCGAGATAGCGGTAAAATTATCTCTCGGTGCTCTGTTCCATTATTTCGATATTTGTGAGTATCTTGTTCCATGACTATGAGTTATTTTTATTAAATTTGGATAGAGTAAATCGAAGCCGAACGGATTAATGGATATTCTTCAACTTTGTATCGTAAAAGCAGCCACTCTTTTCTGATTTTGGGAAAATGTTGAAATTTTAGTAAGGATCAAACTTCGGAAATATTTAAGGAGCTGTAATTTTACAATTTGTTCTTTAGTATTTAAAATTAGAGAATGAAATTATAGGAATTAGAAAAAAAACTTGAAGTCGTTTTCTGTCCAAGATGCTAAGTAACGGCATAGTTACTTCAGTCAGACGTATTTTGTAAGACCTTGTACATGGTTCAAATAAAGACGTTACGAATATTAAACTAAAATAATAAATTTTTATGACATTTTTCATCTCTGGCTGATTTACATCTACTGAGAGAACAAAGAGCCTCACAACTGCCAATAAGACCTTATAATTCAGTGACAACTTGGATAAGACTCAACTGGAGCCTAAGGCCTTAGATATCTGTTGATATATAAAGCTTCATGCTTGTTGTTAAGCTGTTGACATATCACTGACAATGTTGATAATTGTGAGTGATATGTCAAAAGACATTTATGCCTTCCCTATAAAAAGTCACTCATTATCGTACGATTCAATTCTTCTGCGAAGAAATTTTTTTTAAATGGATAAGCTGAAATATCTAGAAGAGTAATATTAGTCTTTCAAACTCCAGAAAAGTGTTATTAAGGAAGAAAAGAGAAATTATATCGATCCTCCTCAGCATAAATTAAATAATTAATGCATGAATCATTTCTCAGTTAATATAATTGTGAATAAAGAAGTTAAAGCTTTTTTATAAATTATTGAAAAGTGAAAACAAATTCATTCACTGAGAGGCACACGAGAGTTATGGTAATCTCTAGTCTGGAACAGAAACGTACGTAATTGAAATGGATAAAAAGCACTCCGTAAGTTGATTTCTCGTGCGTTTATCTATGAATATTCAGTATAACATTCCCGTATTACATTTGAATTAATTTCTGAAAGTTTTATTCACTGAGATATGGCATTTGGTATGTACACTGACATTTAACATATTACTCTAAAAATCAAAGTAGAATTTGAAGACGCACGCAAGAGGAAATTGATTTACAAAAAAATTTTTGATGGCAAGTATGGGCCAACAGATTTCTTGGAATTTTTATTAACGGATTAATTGATGTGGGGACCATCATATCCGGTAATGGTAAGCCTGAGTTACTTTACAGAACTTTAGGGATAGACATATGTACTAGGTCAACCTATACGACACGCCCAAACATAGACAATTTATTTTTAGAGAATTAAAATACATAATTATTGAAGTGAAAATAAGTCCATTTATATAGAAATAAACGTATAACTTGTGTCTACAAGAATGTACTGGTGATGACAGCTGCTTTTGAGAAAAAATATAAAAGATTCAAAGGGGATTCAACTGTAAAGAAAAGTGAGGTTTGACTCAGGTAAAGGTCAAACGTATTGTACGATGCAGCCTTGGTATACTTTCACTTAAGCACTTCTTACTGCATACTGTTCCTTTTTTATTTTGAGGATGCAATTCGCGTCTTTGAGTGAGATTGCGAATGGTTCATATCAGAGCCGCGCCCGGCCTATCTTCCGCCCGGGTGCAGACATAATTTGCAGCCCCTTAAAGTCAAATACCAAAACTACACATTTCCTGATTTGCAGGTGAAAATTAGTCTGAAAGACTTTGAAATACCAGTGTTTTGTGACTTCATTTCCCAACTTACATAGGTTACAAAAAATCAGTAGCAATTAATTATGCATATTCCGTATGCTAACGTAGTAAATAGTCAGCATAGTAAATTGTTGATAGTTGAAATTACTTTCGAGCAACATTATCGTAATGCGCGTAACTTAAATTATATGATTTGTATGAAATCTATTCCTCGAAACTAAATTTGAATGTCTAATAAAAAAGTATTTCAACATAAATAACTTCGATTAAATCCACTACACAAATATTCCCTTCTCGTCTTGAGTGATCCGTAATTCTTTACTCTAAATATTTTCCAATCTTTAATTTTTATCATAATTTTTCCAAAGTAAGTCGTATGTATCACTTAGGAAACAAACAATAATGTTGTTGTAATAATAACAAAAGTTGTCTACGGTTCTCTTGCCGCCCATAAGATGCCGCCTCCCAGGTGTGATGCACCCCTTGCACGGCTCTGGTTCATATATTTTTTAATAAAATGAAGAGAAACTTTCACTTAATTTTTTTTTAATTTATACGAAATCAATCGTATTATTCTGTTTGTCTTTCCAAGTGGACTCTACTGAACAAAAGAATGACAAATTAGATATTTAAATCATTCAGAAACAGCTGAATAACATACCATGAAAATAATAAAATGTTTCGTGGAAAATTATACTAGAAGGTTATAAGTTTCAGTAAACAGGTCATAAGAAGTATGCACTAAAGTATATCGTCATTAAGTATATCCGCTAATTTGCTGACAAATGAAATGAAACAAAGGAAATTACTGAAACAAGAGTATACGGATAGAGCTGAATTTCGCTGAATGGAACTGAGTGGAAAATATATTGAACATTAACAAAATGTTCGACATTTTCCTTCGAGACAGTAGCATTTTCTAGATTACAGAAGCACGTGCTGGACTACTACCTTCTCCTACTTCTATGGAAAGTAGGTTAAACAAAGGGAAAATAGATTAACGGACGAAAGGAGGAAACTGTGGAGGAATTGGCGACCGGATGGGATCCAAAAAAGGCGCTAAATCGCTGAGTTGACTAGCAAATGCTATCGTCATGCGGAATCACTGTAGACATTCTCTTCTAAATAGAAAAGGAAAATACTGCGTTCGCGACGGTTTGGAGGGATAACGTCTTAGGATTCCAGGCATCAAAAGAAATATATGTTATATATGTTAGGATATTGGAAAGGAAATAACATAGCACGGAAAAGCCGTACGGTTGAATCCCAAGGATAAATGTTAGTTTTTGACTGATAAAAGCAAAGAAAAACAATATTCTAATTTTTATTACGGAAAAATACTAGTATAAATCAGCAGGGGCATTTTATATATTAGTTATCTAAATCATTATTGATCATTATTCGGTTCCATTCCAATTCGAGACATTATTTCTATTTACATTCAAGTTTTAAAATTTTTAGTGCCAAATTCAACCATAAAATTCTAGTAAAAAAATATAGTACATTATTTATAATCATCTGAGGATATAGCAGTGATATCAATAAAATTAAAAACGACAACTATTATTCCTAAGCAAAGGATTACACAAAATTTTGAAAGATCCAACAATAACGTTGGTAAAAAGAGTTTAGATGAAGTAAAGTGTTGTAAAGTAAAGTGAGTTCAGATGATTTAATCTCGTACATCAAATATGCATGCATGCCTTAAAATCATGCACATTCATAACTACATTGACACTCTGAATAAGAGTGATCCAATCTCATTAAATTCGTAAAGAGAAATTTGCAGGCTATTATATCCTAGACATATTCCTTGATGAAGTTACATCAAAATAAAATCAATTGACGAAGCTGTCACTGTGTGGAACTCCATAACTCCATAACTCCATAACGAAGTTACATCAACTTGAAGTGACTTGGAATTCCATTATATTTTTTAATAGTGTCAAATAATTACTATGAGAATACGTAAGGAATCATGTTCAACGAGTAATATTTCTGCAGAGGCATTCCGTCCTCCGAGCAAAATTACTTTTGAGCGAATTACGCAGAAAAGAATCGACTCGATTGATCCCTACGTAGCATGTAAGCATCGAGTACCATTGTCTGATGCTAAGAAAAGAATGAAAATGGAAGGGGAACATTTTAACGGAGATTGGGTAGTCTACTTTAAAATTACGGCGAAGTGAGGATAAAGCACGAGGAAAGAGACGAGGGAAAAGTTTGAGGCAGAACCAAAACACACACAGTCTCCGGAAGGAAAAAAGAAAAACCCCAGACAGCTACAGTGAAAACACTATAAATATTTCAACCCGACGGGGCATGAATAATAGAAAACCTAAATGGATCGATGGGGCCAAGAGAGAGGGAATTAGAAGTGAAGAGAATGAGGAAAAGGTGAACCATTCGGTGAATGGGGTTGACTTTGGTTAGGCATGGACATCCACGGCCCGGAACATTTACATTATTCAACCCCTGTTCGATAACCGTTTGGGAACATAAAGAGAAGGCAATAGAGAGAAAAGCGGAGAATTCGTAGAGAAATTCTATCACGGAGGACCACATCCGGAAGCGTAGTGCAGGGTGAACCGGGAGAGAGAGGTTATTATCTTCATTCCCTTTAGAATTCGTTGATAATCGGGTCCCAGTGGGCTTCCTTGTGGTATCCCCTATATAACGGAGGTGGACCACCTTCCCCTGCGGAAGTAGTCTTAGGAACGTACCTCCGGTCCGGCGGAGAACAGTAATCCCAGTCCTTCTCTTTATACCGGAGACCATCGGGGAAGGTTATTCTTCTCTTTTGGACGCGGCCGTGATTCCAGACGCCTTCCACCATGGCGCCGTTCGGATATCTCAGCACGCCCTTGCCGTGGAAGCGTCCGTCGTGCATTCCACCCACGTATGTGACGCCTGCGGAGCATGGAGAGAAATTTTGGTCTTAGAAGAGCGTGCGCCTGTACGTCAGTTGTTATGCGAGGGATCCAGCGAGAATGGACGCGGTGCTGAATAATTGGTTTTAAGCTCGGGGTAGAAGAGAGCGGCCCTAGGGGGGTACATTGAATGGGAAGAGGTTGCTTTAGATGGTAGGATAAAGGTTTTCCTTAAACCATGGTCAAAGATTCTCCTTTCCGATAGCATTGAACAATATGTCCTTGAAGCGAATTGTGCCAAAATTGAATTACATAACGAAGTACTGAAACAAATTGCTTGAAAGAAAGGGGAAATGACAAAGAATGTACTCATGTAATTCAACCAGTCCGCAGCTATTTGATATAGATAATCTATGAAGATATTCACCAGTATTCGTTGTCGTTCTTTCCACTAACATAGCAATCAAATAGAACTTGGAGAATTATTCCAATGTGCAGTTAAAGATAAGTTGGCTGGGGGATACAGTAAAACAATGCCATCCATAAGCGACACTGAAAAATCTTCGTTATTTCCTATGAATCGAAAAACTACGAGGCTTTAATACTCGCAAAGAAAACTAAACCATGTTTATGGCCATTTACAGCCCAAGAAATTCAGCAATTGGCATCTACTTTAATTCTATATCGAAATAGGAGAAAATGAGAGTGATATGAAATTCTTCCCAAGTTAGTTTTCCGTGATCGCATCTATATAGCATTCGAATGCATTCATGTACCCCAATTTAAACCACTCAAAAGCGAAATTCTTTTCAGAATGAACGTTTTATTTTAAATAAATATGAGGGTTCTTCAGGAACATTTATTACAACTTTGAATTTTTCTTTACATAAACCAAAGTTTGTTAACACTTCCCTACTTCCCCTAGAAGTAAGACCNAGCAATAATTCAATTACAAAGCTTTAGGTTTTCGTTGAATAATTAATTATTTAGCTACAGATACACATAAAATGTATCCTAAAACATCTTCCATACTATATAAAATTTACTATTTAATATTCACTTTTGCCTCGATGTGAATATACATTTCGATAAAACACGTGAATTACCGACAAAGGGAACTAATATATCGTGCAAGTCTTCACAGATAGTTAAAAATTATATCACAGATACCAAAATCGCGAACCACCTTTATCAATTGTAGACTGAGATTAATTTACGTCGATTTCAAAACTGATTGACGACAATTTTGAGCATTTTATGTAAACAGCTTATAAATAACTTCTTGCATATTATTCCTACTTTTCAAGTAGCAGTAAGCGCCTTAAAAGAGGAATAGATACGCAAAAAGTGACTTATGTTTTTACAAGTATAATAATTCGGACATGTTTTGTTTCTGATATGCAGATAAGACACCAAAATTGCGATGCATAACGAAAAAACGGAAAATAATAGCAGATAGATGTCAGGGTTTATCACGTTAACAATGCTTCATGAAACTTGATGGAGATGAAACTTGAGAATTTTTTTATGTTAAATGAATGAGATATATTTCTTAAGGTAAAATAAAGCATTAAAGGAAAGGAAGGTGTCTTAGTAGATTAAAAACCTACGGAAAATCCCAAAGGAATAACAAGTGTGAAAAATAGCGACGCGACTGGGACTCGAACCCAGGTCTCAACTTGTTAGAGAATAGACACCTTTTCCTATACATATCTACATTTTTATTACATTATAAAATAATAAAAATTTCACTTGAATATAATTTGGGCATTAATGATAGATTTGTCAATGTATCGCAATTTTTTTTCATGAATACAAAAATTGTATACCCCTTAAATTTCCTATTAAACCCTCTTCGACATTCAAAGCATGTTAAAAAACATACCTGTTTGCTTTTCCATTTACAAAGAACGTCCGGAGGTATTCCATTGAAGCTCACATGAAACGATTCTTTGCGGTAAACTCGTTGGGTATTTCATTGTGTCCTTTCGGGGGCATGGGGATGACAATTCTCATGGAAAAAATTCTGATACGGAGAATCAAGTTTTATAAATTTAAAATGGCACTCTGTTTGGCTTAATTGAGTAAACTCGTGCCTTTCACTTTTTGTGAGTGGGCGCTAATTAAAACAAAAATAACTCTGAGAGAGGGAATTTATTTAATCTATTTTGTTCACAAATAAAACGCGCTAACAAACTTTCTGGCAACGAAATGCCTTTCCACAGCTTACAAGAGCATGAAACCTTCCCTGAACGTTTATTTACCCTGAAAATTCATTTTGATTTAATTAGTTTAATTTACCCAATAGATGTATTTTGAGTCTGGACTTCTAATATTTCAACAGGAATCTCCTCATTTTGTAATGAAATCAGCACTATAAGAGGTCCGTAATTTAACAGCTTTCCAAAGTCACGCAGTAAAATTATGGTAAGAGTTTACAAAGAAAAAAAATAAATTAAACAAGGTAATCTTTTCTTTACTTTTCACTTTACGCTTCATCACGATTTTTTCTTTATTTTATTCATTCAAATATCCATAAACGATTCTAATTCTGGCAGATATAACAAAAGGCATACTTCTCTGCGTACGTCTTCATTTATGTAGAAAAATAACAACAATTGCGATAACATTGCGAGGTGGGTAAAATTAACCATCGTTTTAATGGTGAAATTTACTCCATGGAGAGTTTAAGCCTTAACGGGAAAATCGGCTATCGATTTTAGTGGCTTACATTAATACGCATTTTCCATTCCAAAGCGAAAATTGATAATAATAAGTTATCAAGGGTGATTTTTAAGCTTTAAGGTCCGTTCTTTTAATCAAACCTTTTCCTGTAGCCCAGAATGTCAAGCCATACATTATGCTGTTACTGCCATCCCTATTGAACTCGAGAGCGACAAAAAGTTTTATTCCGATACTAGAAATCGAACCGGAAGAAGAGGTTGATGTTCCAACTACTAGAAAATACCTGTATTATTACAGGATTACCAGATTATTGATAGCGTTCTTCAACCCCACTGGACATGGTTTTCTAGTAATGTCAAAGAGAGAAACGAATCACGAGCATCCCTTGATTCGGTACAGTGACAGTAAAACTACTACATATGCATAACTACTACGTAAAACTACTACATAGATAACTAGTTCATCCTATTGACCTCACTTGGCCCAACGAGTATTTTAATCCGATCCGCTGAGATACTTGTTATACAAGTCACAAAACATCAATCAGTAATTAGAGACTTTGTGTTCTGAATGTGATACATAATAAATCACACTGCATAATTTTCACTACTTCCTACAATAGAGATATTTTCTGTCCACAGATTATTAACCTGGTTAAAGTATGTGTATTTTACAATAATTTATTTCGATAATTACGAAGTATCATCAAAGTTCACCTGATTAATCAAATCTTCTCGTAAAAAATACAATATTATAACTGTTATTAAGTAATAATAATCACCAATATTATAATTCCACCATTTGGATAATCCTCCAATGTTATCAAATTTTATTATAAACGACTAAAGTGATTTAATCATAGCAAGTGTTTTTCCACTTTGGTAGGAAATGTTGGTTGCAGTTTTGGATATTCTTTAAACACGGCACGTACCTCAGTTTCAAATATAACATTTTTATACATATTTATGTTATTTTTTTTAAATTTGAATCGCTTAATCAAATGGGATTTATTAATTTCAATAACTTCATTAAGCAATAACATTATTACAGCAATAATTCAATTACAAAGCTTTAGGTTTTCGTTGAATAATTAATTATTTAGCTACAGATACACATAAAATGTATCCTAAAACATCTTCCATACTATATAAAATTTACTATTTAATATTCACTTTTGCCTCGATGTGAATATACATTTCGATAAAACACGTGAATTACCGACAAAGGGAACTAATATATCGTGCAAGTCTTCACAGATAGTTAAAAATTATATCACAGATACCAAAATCGCGAACCACCTTTATCAATTGTAGACTGAGATTAATTTACGTCGATTTCAAAACTGATTGACGACAATTTTGAGCATTTTATGTAAACAGCTTATAAATAACTTCTTGCATATTATTCCTACTTTTCAAGTAGCAGTAAGCGCCTTAAAAGAGGAATAGATACGCAAAAAGTGACTTATGTTTTTACAAGTATAATAATTCGGACATGTTTTGTTTCTGATATGCAGATAAGACACCAAAATTGCGATGCATAACGAAAAAACGGAAAATAATAGCAGATAGATGTCAGGGTTTATCACGTTAACAATGCTTCATGAAACTTGATGGAGATGAAACTTGAGAATTTTTTTATGTTAAATGAATGAGATATATTTCTTAAGGTAAAATAAAGCATTAAAGGAAAGGAAGGTGTCTTAGTAGATTAAAAACCTACGGAAAATCCCAAAGGAATAACAAGTGTGAAAAATAGCGACGCGACTGGGACTCGAACCCAGGTCTCCCAGGGAGACCTGGGTTCGAGTCCCAGTCGCGTCGCTATTTTTCACACTTGTTATTCCTTTGTAAAATAAAGCATTCATGTGAATTGACGGATTGAAAAATTGGGCTCGCTTCTATAACGTAGGTCATGGCCCGCTGCGCAAAATTAAGGCATCGCAGACGTACGGGACGGCATCTCCCCCCTAATCATTCCTCATAGAATTCTTCGATGCATGGCACCGTAAAGCATATTCTCAGACCGTGCCTCCGTCACATGCGAGGATGGGCATAAAAATGTTCCGCCACAAAGACAATAATTTTTTTCCTCCCTAAAAATAACCTTCCGATCCCGATCGCGAGTCACGATACGCTAATTTATTCCATCAGACTTGGACGCCGGTCCGCAATCACTTTTCCGACGCGATGACTAGGGGATAACGAAACCCATAATTTACGTAACGCGAGTTTTACTTCCACTTTCTCGAGTCGTGAGAAAAGTCGCCGCGTCTGTGTAACGTAGTCTGGCTGGTCGGGGATACTCGGAAACCTCTTCCCTCGCGTGACTCCCATCCAGACTCTCACCTCCCTAGAGAGCGAATTTTTCCAGGATCTAATCCATACCATCATGGAACTTATCGGATTTCGCCTCGTCTGTGTACAAATAGAAGGCGTTTGATCTTCTCTCTAGGGGAATGTCCACACTTATGCAAGTTTTCTTTTTATTGAGCGGGTGGAATAGTAAAAGGGGCATGCGTCATTGAATGGTAGGACGCATGCCTCAGAAGTATAGACCCATGCATTAAAAGTAAAAGACATATACGGATGCTCAACAAGTCCTAGTCTCGACGGGAGTTCCTGAGCTTCCAAATCAACATCACGTCTTGGGGAAATTTTTTCGTTATTCTCTAGGCACAATTCGGTTGTCTTTATACTTACTGATTACTGACTACGAAGAAATGTCTACTATTTACTATCATGAGCGCTCGATACTATACCGATACCCTGAAAGGCCACTTCAACAGATAAAATACTCTAGACTATTTTACAACAAATCACCGCTTAAGTATGGCGAAAGTTAAAAGGAAATGTTACGGCAAGACAAAAGTTCTAAGTCATACTTTTACAAAAGATTACAAGAATGTTACTCAAAGCTGCTCAGCGTTGGTGATACAAGTATAAGTAGTACTGTTAAAAGTGCTTCGACAGCTTAGGCCATTTCGCCCATAGGATCCCACCGGGAATCGAACCCAGGTCACCGAAGTCGAACGCGTTGCCCACTTGGTTACCCGGTTGCCCGTTGGTGATACAAATTTTCAGGTCTGACTATGCGTATGATATGGTTCCCATATCGGCCAGTTATCCAATTTATGACGAAGAAACAACAGAGACGAATGAGTTAACTGTGAAAGTACTTCCACAGTGGTATTTCTCGTATTGCTAGAGTTTCGCGAGCACATCAAGGTGCAAACTCAGAACTGTTTTTAAAAGGAAATCTATTAGCCGGATCCCTTAGCAAGATCAAGATTCCTTGACTATCAAACGAAAGAAAGTGGCTAGACTGATTTCATTATTACCTTCATTCGTTTGAGGTTATCTTTTAACATTTGCCTAGTAAAACTGAATACGGTTTCGCAAATTATAACTCAAGTCTTAAGGAATCCGAGGCACAAATGAGCTGTGTTAACTCTGATATAAGAGCGACAAACAATTTTTAATTCGAGTGAGTGAGTGAACACTAAAGTGAGCTCGCATCCTTCACAGTGGAAAGTCCACATGTAAATATAAGTCAAATATATGACGGTAATAGGCATGCTTTCCTCGCTGAGCTTAATGTATGCGCTAAGAGCATTGAAAATATCGCACATGACCAGAAATACCCTCAACTTCATCGTACTCCTCGTTTTCTCTCTTCCCTTTGAACTCTTTAGCAGTTGGATCAAGAAGGAACTCGCCAAATCAATTTATTCTGGCTCAGTAATTCTACATACGAGTCTCATTTGAGTTACAACTGAAACGGATTTCTTGAACAAAATCGAGAACGAGATATCTTGTATTTTTTAGAATAACGTGATGTCAAGTAATTACCAAAAACATGTCAATGTATCCTGCATTTAAATTAGCAAACTAGAATATTTCTTAGAAAGACATTAATATAGGAGGATCGTAGAAAAAGGATGATACGGTGGAGAAAACTTGCGATGTAATGTGATTAGAGAAATATACGAGTATTACCACCGCAGGAAAACTCCAACAAAGAGAAAAATGATGAAAGGAATCCTATGAAGGGTTTATGAAAATAAAATGATGATAACCAGAGAGGATTAAAATCTTACTTAAGCTATCAAGATATGCAACAAATTACATAAATGTGGGAGATAAAGGCTGAGAAGTACCTTTTAAGATACTAAAAGTATTTAAACCTATATAAAGGCCTTGAAGCACACCATACGTATTTTTAGGTCTCCAGAATAAGAGTTGGGACCCTCTCTCCTACGGAGAGCGCTTTGTCTTTCCTCTACCTACGCTGAGAGAAAGTCCTTTCACCTCTCTTTTCTCGGAAGAACCTTCATTGCACACCTTTCACATCTCAACCCCCTTGAAAAAGGGAGGTACTCACCCTCTTAGAGAAGTGACTTTCAATCAAGCGGAGGGATAAAAGGCGGTCGTCCGTGGAAAAAGCGTTCGAATCCGAAGGCGCCAGATGAACGCGGTAGCGACCGGAGAAAAAAACACTCGACACAAAAAAGAATTACTTGGAAACTTTCCACCACTGATTCTTCCATGAGAAAGGGTAATTTCCATCCTGAGGAATCTAGGGATGGAAGACTCTGGGATGGTTAAACCAGATCAGGGCGCCGCTAATCCATTTATAGGAAATAAACTATGTACAGAAAATAATGACAACGATTCTACAATTGACGATAACTAGAAACGAAAGAAATTAATAAAGATATTCAGCGCTAAAATGAATGAAAATTATTCCTAGAATGTATACGAATAATTTCAACTGACAAAAATGACAGCAAAAAAGGACAGAGTGAAAGTAAACCTCTAAGTACCTACCTCGAAGTAAACTCTCTTCAATGTACAATGCCTAAGCAAGAGTAAATTCTCGAAAGGAAGTAGCATGACGTAAACCATAATAGATTAGGTCACTCACAGATACTTAATCAATCAGTTTTGCCTATGTGCTTAAAATTTCAGGTCTGAGTCACCTCAGAAGTTCTTAGGGCAGCGAAATCAGATCATTGCTTTTCCTGTTATGAATTAGTGACTTGTGAGATATCATTATGAAATTATGGATGAGCCGAATGGTTCGATATTGCACAATGAAATAGAGACAGAACTATATCGAACTACAGAATCATACCATCAACTTGGTTTGGACAGAATTTTAAAATATAATGAGTAATGAAAAATTATCTCGACTTTATGAGGGGGAGTTCTGATCTTCGTAGCCCGTTCTCACAATAATCCCATTAATGACGCTAACAGGCATGTCTATGCCAGCATTAAAACCCTTATGCAATTAGAGAAGCACGATAATTTTTTCTCCACGAGACAAAAAAACTGCAGTTTGGTGATTTTTTAATAGCTGCGCATCAGGCTAATAACGTAACCCTTGTGTAGGCTCAACTTTACTTTTGTCGTTACGTACCGGGATACCCCCGGTTTTCCGGTTCCTCATATTTTTAAATATTTATGCAATGAAATTCGTTTCCCTCGCAAATCAATATAACAAATATACATCGGAACGAGTGCTTGAGGCATTTTCAAATTAAGTGACCATCTCATATAAAAGGAAGTTAAAGCAACATTTTTCTCTGGGTTAATGCTCTTCAAGAGCGATCTTTTTTATGTGAAAGATCATCAGGAGGTAGACGTTTTTAAAATGACTGTTTGAGCATTCTCTCTGTAACACTTTAGTAATAAACAGAATAGCTCTGTCTCAATTTGAAAACTGTTCATCGTTCATATAGGCGTGCTGCTCCAGAGGAAGCTAGACGCTTTGACTAGCCTAGGCATAATACTGATGTGGTAGCATCGCGTCTTTTTCTTTGATAATTTTTTACTAAGTGACCATTTTATGTGCATTTTTTTAGTTTGTTGAAGTTTTGGAGGAAATATCGAGAGCTGAGTTGAAAAGAGAGGTTACAATAGATATTAAATTTTGATTTTTATTTATTGCTTCGATAAAAATTCTAATTCCCTTCTGTTATTTGATTGTTTACTTCTGTTATTTGTTATTTGATAATAGATGAGGAGAATCTATAAGCAGTATATTTACTTATCCTTTTTTCGATCATACACATGTATGGCATGTTTGCATAGTATACACATTCCTTTAAAGCCAGCTATATATAACATCAACATTTCGTGGAGTTGCAAAGCAGAAATTTCTTATCTTTCCATCTTATTCTAATCCGTTTAAAAAATTACGACTAAAATTTCAATTGAAAGTGTTACCAGGCGGCTAATGAATCCCGCAGAGGTTGCTCAAGGTCCTGGAGTTGAGTGAGATATTTACGAGAGAAATAAAATCACCAAATCCTGATACCTTTGCCGTAAAAAGTTAATCAATGGAAGAAGTATAACTAAAAAGACACTTTACAAATTTCATAAGCCTGTCTGCGATGAGGACGCATTAACTTATGTTAATGCCAAATTGTCATAAATAAATATTTTTATGCAATCAATGTTCATTTATTCGATTCATATGTAGCGTATATCACGCTTGTGAATAAAATAAAACAGTGACACACTATTAATCCAACCAAACTTCAATATATTTATTGTGAGTATCAGGGTACCAGTGTGATTCCGACACGTATTCGTACTTTATATTCGATTATTTATGCTGAAAAAGAATGAAGACTATATCATGACATATAACTATATCATTTAAAGTCTTAAAATGACGGCGGTCTGAACGTTCAAAGCAAAATTTATATTTTTAATCGATGTAAAATGTACCTTGGTGTTTATATAACTCTTACAAGCCACCCTACGCCCGGGCGCTGTATAGAATAAAAGGGGTAAAACAATGAAACACATGACCGTTACATGTATGCTCTATCGCCTAATGCAATCGTTAAGGGAAAGATTTATACTTTCATTATATCATATTAAATATAAAACTGTTTAACTAGGGGTTACAAAAATATCGACCTCCATGCATCCTGCTTCGCTCAGATAGAAGCAAAAAAAATAATAGTAAAAGAGACAGACTGGAATCTGTCATTTTGACACCTCATTTCTTCTGCAAAAGATATTATTGCGATGGGTGGAAACAATAATTGGGGGAATCTATCATTTAAAAATGAAATCAATATGTCCAGGCGTTACTTTGTGGAAGGCCACATCAAAGAGGAGAGAAAATTGGAAATGTTCTGAAGTGTTAGCAGGCGGTTAACGAATCCCGCAGAGGTTGCTTGAAGTCCTGGAGTTGAGCGAGATATTTACGAGAGAAATAAAATCACCAAATCCTGATACCTTTGCCATAAAAATTTAATCAATGGAAGAAGTATAACTAGACAGACAAACCTAGATAAATGAACCTTGATAAAAGAAGCTTAAAAAATATTTTTTCTGTTGTAGAATTAAATTCGTGAAAAGTTCTGAAGGTCAGTATAAGGTCCTTAACAGAAATGGATTACCTCTGAGTTTTTCTTGATGCAATTTGGATAAGGAGGGTCAGTAATGAATGTAGAGAATATAAATAAGAGAAATTTTAAATATTGATTGCGCTAATCAACGAAGAATGTTCTGAAAATAAACTAAGAAGTCATCTTATTTTCAATTTAAACCTTTATAAAACAAGAAGAAAAAAATATTTATCTGCTTTTTTTAAATATATAGCATCTACATATGACTAGTAACCATTTGTACGATGCCTACGAGTGACCAAATTTTAATATAATGAACTCCATATCCATGAGAACTATGGGGTAAGAGGTCAAAGAGGGACGAGAATGCAGAGTTATGTCCCAAAATTTCTAGTTCACTGCAGTTCCATTTGTACTTTCTTACGACTCCCCTATGACCATTACTCCTAATTTTGTAACTGTGGACACTTTGACCGGGAAGGCAATGCGGCAACAACAGTCGATCGCCTATTCAACGAAATATATCTGGCGAAGAAATTTCGTGCCGCGAGAATTTCGTGGGTGGCTATGCAATAACCCATTGTTTCGACGAATTCAGAGAAGAGGGTCTCTCCCTTGACCTTTGACACACTGAGACTGCATTTTAGCCTAATCAAAACGGATGACGTAGCGAAGGCCGCATGCTGATACTTTCTAAAGAAATGGTTAATCCTTAGGATTATACGGTTGCACAGACAACTATAACGTTCAGCATGCCTATGAACCAGGGCAGTTTTAATTAGAGAAGCACACTGCAAAATTTTCGATAGAATTTTCCTCTCTGTGGAGGACTTGTATTACTTTTATTATCCCTGTGTGGGCTGATCATAAATTAAAATTTACATGACAATACACACATATATATATATATATATATGCTATACTATAACTTGCCATATAAAAATAATTATTATTTTTTCAATATTCTTCAGTGAATTTTTTTAATACCCTTAAAATTAGGAGCGCTATTGACATATAATTTAAATTCTAATTTCTTCATAATTTTCAATTTTTTAAAATTTAACATGGAAATTGTAAAATTTACATTTACGCCAGAGTAGATTAATGTGTTATTTAAGTAATATTTACGATATATTTTTTTTTTATTCGTTATTCGGTTTTTATATTAAAAAGCATCCCACGCTTTTGTGTCTTGTAATGCCAGCAAAAGAATTGACTGATGGCTTTATGCAAAATCATCCCTTGTTAATCGCTTGCACCAACTTCCACTAATGCTTACCAACATACATCGCTATAAAATTAACTATAGAATAGAAGTGTAAGTCGAACATAGATAAAATGTGCCAAAAAGAGGGTTAAGAAATAATCGGAGGGGAGCATTGCGATAGTTTGTTCTTATATCGAGTAGGAATAACAAGTGTGAAAAATAGCGACACGACTGGGACTCGAACCCAGGTCTCCCACTTTCCGGGCAGGTATTCTAACCACTGAACTACCGTGCCGCGTCTCTCTCACACTGTTAAGGGAATGCTTAATTCTGCTGAAAGTCACAAATTTTTGGCGTGTACCAATCAGTTTCCCCTTTGAAAAACTTTAAAGATTTTCATTGTAAAAGTTACTCCTTGCCTATCTTAATTTTTTTATTCTTAATGGATAAACATTTTCTGTAACCAAAAGGTTCCGCAAAGTTTTGTTTTAAAACCTGCAAATATTAAATTGTGACGATTAAAACAAAGAATTATAAAAGATAAACGATAGTTAATAAGACTTATTTTAACCGATAAATTCCTCTATGTTTGAAATCGGTTAAAACTTGAAGAATATTGAAAACAGAATTTCAACGACTTTAACCACTTATCTAATTTTAATGCGTCATCTTTTACGGAAATGATTGCATCGTCAGTATCATAAACCAGAATCACCAAAACAGTTTTTTAGTTTTTGACCAGCTTAGATCGTAATCCAAATTTGCGAGCCTCTATCGGATCAGTCTGCCCCGACGTATATGACTTTCTGTTTGATGTGTCGTTACTTGACGTTAAAACTCTGAATCTGCTTTCTAGAATTACAGTACCGGAGTAACATTCACTTTCGCTACTGACTGAACAAGAAGGTAATTCAAATCGTCCAAATATTACACGGATTTCTGACCCTTAATGAAAAAAAACGTTTTTTAAGCTGAACATCTTGAACAAAATGTTTTCACAGCAAAAAATTAATACTCAATGCGTGATTTTATGAAGATTAAGTTTAATTTTACCTCAAATACATACAAAAACTTCAGATTACTTTGTTTCCTTGGACTTCCCACCTCCAAAGTCGATTAAATGTGTTATATGTTAAAGTATACGGTACCCAGGTATGGAAAATGTTTCAATTTCCGAAATATCATAGGAATAGAAATGAAATTTCGTTTCAATTAAAGATGATTTCACCGTCTTTATATTAAAGATAGCACCGGAAAGCTATTAAAATGAAAAATTAGCAAAAAATAATGTATAGGCGACAGCGCTTGCAGATGTGGCAAAGATGGTGTAACGGTATTGCGATGAGAGATTGAGGAATACTAAGCTCTTTCGGGGCAAAGAGAACATAAGGAAATACACAAAATCCAGATATTATTTACGACTCCATCCGAATGCACCATCCTACAACAGCCTGACATTTATGAGCACACCGGTTTCTTGCGGTTGCTGGTATCTTACTGGAAATATAAGGAAAATCCCCATCAGTTCCTTTCGTGGCATAAGGGAGGGACCCTAAGCTAGGGCACGTGAGACCTAAAGGGTAGGATTACATATGTCCACGAAATGCAAGATGACGGAGATCATAGGCATCCTATGAAAACTTAAGTTTCAAGTCACAACTGCACCTGAAATCAAACCAAAGCCAAAGATCTAAAAATAATCAATATTTAGTGTTGGTTCTATCGGTTTTAGAGATGAATCTAAACTATTTTGTCTTGCGCCAGTTCCAAATATCCATTTCATCTCCTATCCCAATACAATACATATTCCCGCTCAAATTATTTACTTTCTCGTGCTGACACGTAGTGTTATCTTTTCAGAAGAAGAAATTTTCCATCGATTTTAAATTCCTTGATGTTTCAGTCCTTGATGTTCCCAAAAATTATTGTCTGTCTGAAACGCCATCAGTCTGGAGACTAAATTATTTTACAATTTAAATTGCTATTTAATTAGGAAAGATGAATATAGTATATAAAAATGGATATACTGTAGGTATATAAAATGATGAATTACTCATTAAAAATCGAATACGTACCGTATTTCTCCGTACATTAGAATTCCCATGTACAGTACTACCTCGACTCATAAACTTAATTTGTCCCCATTTGAAGTTCGGAACTCGAAAAGTTAGTATCTCGAAACCCAGTTTTCAATTATATCTTTTCGGTTTTTATATCCCGAAATTAAGTTCCTACCCATAGATTAATAAAGTGAAATAGTTCGTTTGTAGAAAATTTCGTAAACAAGTTGCCGCTGTATTTGACGTGCACAATTATTCAGAAACTCAAGATTTGCAAAATATACCCTGTGCTAAGTAAAAACGTGATCCAACGAGAGCAAAACAACGAGCGCAAAGATAGCTAGCGATAAACAATTTTTTTTTTTTTAATATTAGCAATGATCTCCGTAGTTATTGGACTGCGTAGGCATGTATTGCAGTAGTTGTATGAATATCTACCCTGGTTTTGGAATCCAACTCTTTCGAAACAAATTGCATCTTATAAATAGGGTAAAACGGCAACTGAAAAGTTTTTTAAGAAAAGTGCATACATTGAAAAATAAATATTAAACATAGTTGAGATACATTAGGTTTATTAGGTAATAAAATTTTAGCCAAAAATTAAACAAAACAATTTTGAGTAAATGTATAATTCAACCAGAATTTACTACAACGTAAATTTTCTGAAGACATTTTTTTACCACGAACATTAATAGAGAGTATACCGCATCCCTAGAACTCATATAAGTAACGTAATACGGGGTCCAGCGATGAAGAGTCTACGATTTGAGTTACATCTAGATCTACATATATACCCTACAAGCCGCTTTACGGTTTGTGGCAGGGGGTGCACACAGTGGTTTATGAATTTACTTCCCTGACCGATTACTCTCTCGCGTATCGTTCGCAGAAAAAAACAAATGCTTGAAGGGGTTTATTAAAGCATCTATTTCCCTGACCGTCCTCGCAATGTTAGAACAGCCTGTATCGGCTACGTCTTCTAAGAACGCACTTTCTCTGAATATATTAACTAAATTTAACCATTGTTTAAATTTTCCACCTTTTTAAGATTCCCATCCTGCGTTATGAAGTATCTGAGTATCTATTTATCGAAACAATTTTCTATAAAACGATTCGCCTTTCGATTTAACTTTTCCATTACACTCGGTGGGGGTATGGGGGGAGGTATGGGGTATTAGGGGAATTTTTGAGGAATACTCGTTCCCCTCTAGCAGGAACTTCACATACAGAATACTTAATTAATAGCTTACTCCTATACTACCTTTAAATGAAAGCAACTTCCGTACGGAGCTGAATGGAAGTGATTGTTTGATGAATTTTATGATAAGTGAAGGATAGTCCCCTAATGAATGGAAGCTAAAGTAAATGCATGAGCCCGGAAAATTTTGATCGTTTAGTCGTGCGAAAAGGCTGATTAGCGGATCTTACAGAATCTAGAGAAGGGAAAGAGTGATAAAGGGAGAGAACAAGAAGACCTGGAGTCGGAAGAAAAAAGGAGGGCATGGTTGGGAAGAGACGGTGAAAAGCTGAGATACGGTCGATGAATGTAACCTGCGTCAGATTAGCGGCGAAGGGAAAGGTCAAAAGGACACAGCAGAAATGTTAGCAACTAGGATGAACCGCTCTCTAGAGGGAAAATATGACATATCCAAATATTTGAAGGATGATATCATGAAACAAAAACCAAGCGAGCCGCTTAAATAAGGGCGCAGTGATTCGTATTGCACGCATATCGGGGAAAATAAACCGAACTGAAAGCTAAAAAACACCGGAAATATATTTGTTATTCGCGAAAGGTTGATTAATATTGAAATATCAATTTCACAATTACAAAAATCGTGTAAAAACTAATTAATTCAGAGCTAATGCATTCTATCTTAGTGTCGTATTCGGCTCGCAAGCAAAATTGAAAATAGCATCAACCAGGAGATTACCATCATATTTCTATAATATTTTAGAGTTGATCTTTAATTTTGAAATTTTATATTACGTAAGAGCATTGTAAATATCCTATTTTTCAACCAATAAGCTCTATACAAAAGGTCTTTTCTCATATTTCATATTTATAGATGACTATCTTTATATACATTTGAATATTAAACAGAATAAAAAACGAATAAGTGCGGTAGTAAATAGTATTGTATGGGTAGTACATTATGAAATATACTTATATTTTTCTTCTAAAAAATCAATCCTGCGATAATTTTCCACGTTGATATACCTTTCACGGTTTATTACATTTGATACATCTCTTGTGTTGCATTAAATGAGCTTTCCTACTCAACATTCCAAGGCGCAAAGTTTTACATTCATGACAGACATAATTTATACCTTATGAATATTAATAATCCATACACGAATAAATCTGAAGGACCTTTTTTTCTGCTCGTCTTCCTCATTCGGAAACGGTTTCATCTCAATACACGAGGAAACTGCGTTGGACTTCTAAAGGTTACTATGAGAACCGCGAGGCTATTAAATTTTCATAGGTCAAGTATAGCTTTTTTTAAGAATAATCTCTACTCTTTCAGCTTATTGTAAATGAAGGAAAGATTGTTTAAAAATTCAAACTTTACAATACTACACCTTGCTGATGATTAGAAAAAGAAACATGGAAAGACAAAATACCAAGTACCTTTTTTGCCTAAGTGAAATTCCCCAAAACTGCATTGAAAATTACCCTACAAAATTAGATGAAGTTTATAGTTCTGAATAAAAAACTGGAGTGGTAAGTTAACTATTATGATCTAGGCATAGTATTATAAAGTTCGCCTATGACATTTGGATGAACAACTTAAGAATATGCGAAATTTTCTATTCGCAATCCTGTGTCTTGTGATGAAAATATTATACAATTGTGTGTATTATATTCTATTCCAATGCACTATCCAGAAACGACTGCAGTTCTTTATGAATTAATATAAAAGAAAATTATGTAATTAAAATATCATATGTGGGGTTTTCGGTTGAACAAAGCCGAAGAAAAACAACGACCGGTTTCGCCCTTCATCAGGTAACCCCCGAGTTTCATCAGGTAACCCCTGAGTTTCATATGTTAACTCCTGAAATATATCTTCCAGAATACTAATAACAAATAAAACGCAAAATAAGATAGAAAAGCGTGATTAAAAGTAAAGCTTAAAGAAGGCTCAAATTTGGAGGTGGCAAACCTGTCACATAGAACTGACGGCGCAATCCTTATAATCTATACTTGACTTTCAACGTTTAAGCTCTTAAGTTAATAAATGTGTACTTCGTTTACTGATAATTAAATTAATTATAACTTTCGTTAATAATAACATCTTAGGTACACAATATAGATAGATAGATAATAGATAGACTCTTTATTGTCGAGGTTATATATGTAATTGGCGAGGTAATATATGTAATTACGTAGATGATGTAAGGATCTTACTCTATGATCTAGTTCTACACTAGCACTCAAATCTCTTATTCGTAAAAATGATACTCTGCCAGTAAAAAATTCGCCTCATCTGGCTCATGTTAATAATAATAGAAGAATAAAACTTAGATGAGTAGCCCAGCATTTAGTCATCAGATTTCTGCATAAATTCAATTCAAGAAGAGATCCGCGAATATGATTTATGGAGTAAAGAAACCGCTAAAAGCGAGGGTTTTTTATAAATTATGACTGAACGTGAGAAAAGAAATGCAGCCTATAAAAACGCTCTTCTTCTGAGAGAGTGAATCGTAGGCTACGAATGAAATGGCATAAATGGCCCGCGGCATAAGTTCTGTAAGGTCAGGGAAAGCAACTGCTAATCTATGGCGCGATTTTGGTAATGAGGAAATGGAGAATTTTCCTCACTTTAGAACATGAGCGTCCATCAGAGAACTACGGCGTAAATCGAATTGGCATAAATTGAAATTGCCTCGAATGCGTGTAACATGTTGGCTGAGGACATTCTGATAGGGGCGTCGAACTTTACTGAATGTCTTGTAAAGATAAGTGCAATAACGAAAGTAAAGAAGTACAAATTCGCGGGGTTGGTAAGGGGGGTGCAAAATCCGCAATAAAAGTTGCGGGAATTTCTATTACTCTAGATTCATGCAAATAATGATGACAAAAATGTATGAACAATCAAAATGGACAAGTATAAGTTGAGGACATAACATCCTTCTATAGCAAATATCCTCGCAGAAACTAATTTCAATTATTTTAGCGAAGGATTTTTTTCTATTAAGAGCTAGCTAATTCTTTAACGTGAAATTGTACTTTTGCCAATATAGTAAAGAGCGTAATTTCGCTTCCGTTATTTCTTAAAGTAATCACGTGTTAGAATAGCATCATTCACGGAATCTATAATGATATGAGAGAAGCTGTAATAACGTAACCATTACGTGCAAATTCCAAGTTACAGCGATTATGAGGAGGGTGGAGCATATATCCCTTTTTTAGCAATTTCTGAGAAAAAAACGCTGTTAAAATGAAGGAATTGCTTTTAAATTATCATTTCAAATGATTTTTGTAAAAATCAAAAAAATAATCAATAGTTTAGTAAAAAACATGTTCTAACTTCTCATCTCAATGTTCGTGCTATACATATACGAGATTTCTCAAGAAATTTTCCTGATAGAGAAGTTTATGTCAAGTTTTTTTCCCGGTGAAGAACTTTTTCTTGAATATCTCGTGTGGTAACAAAGGTCAGAAAAACTTACAAATGGAAGATAACGGTCCTTTCTATTTTTATAAGATTGCAAAATAACAGCTTAGCGAATTTTTAGCATTGGATACATCTTTTGGTTTATCTAAAGGTCAAAGAAAATTTATTTGGTGACCTCATTAAGGAAGCTGTACGAAAAGGCGAGGCGGTTCATCTATAAGATGGATTATTTAATAAAAGGGGAAGAAAGAGGAAAGCAAACCCCATGTGAGGGAAATAAAATTAGCTGTCGAAGCACTTAAAAAGATAATACTAAACGAACGAGGAAAATCCACATATGTGCCGAATAAAGGCGGAATTAAGGAAGTACTGTAAGAAAATAATGATAAAATACGAAATTTCGACAGCCAATGACCAACTTCACACTTAAGGGACTGAAGCCTCAATATTCCAGATGTGTTTGAGTGAATGTTTTCTCTTAGCGCTTGATTTCCATCATAAGGATCTGTAACTGACCTGTGAACGTGTGCAAATGAACGATAAACACTAGGAAGGACTGTGCTTTTCCAGTAATTGCACCTGAAATGAATGGAAGTTTTTTAAACCTTCAGCCTTAAAGCGAAAATAGGAACTAAACGATATATATTTGAGGAGTGACCTAAATTTCTTAATATGCTCAATACGTAAAATAATTTTATTCTATATCGTTACGGTAGTCTTTTGATCATTACAATACATTCCTTTTATTAGACCTCCACACCTTATAGTTGGCCCTAAACCTCAGCTCAAGGACAGCTGATTTAAAGGGGGAAAAGGAAGAAAATGGGGAATTCAAGATCATAATGATGAATAAAGAAAATGTTAATTTTTCTCGTTTATTCCGTACTTAAATATCCTCCTCTAATAATGCCTTGTGAAAATAAAGATACAGAAAAGCCAAAAAAATCCTTCATTGCAAGACATTTTCCTCATCTGTTACACCATCGACGGAAATAATTTGGTGAATCTCTTTCTTTCATTTACTTTGATTAAATAAATGAAGCTTTTTCCTACGCCACAAATAAATTTCTGAAATGTTATTATCATTATAAATATTAACTAGGAAAGTAGAATTACTTTATTTCTACGAAAGATACTTAATTTTTTTCCAACCGAATTTTTCCAGCCGATCTAAACATATTTTCATGGGCAGAAAACTTACCAGCTGCATTACTTGAATAGTAGAATACCCGAAACAGTCGGATGAATTGAATAATTTTGTGGAAATTACACATTTCAATTATTCCAAAAAATAAGCGTTCCTCGACGTGCGACTAATTCATAATGATTACTGTAACAGAATATTCACCAGGAGCATTCTTCAAATCTACACATGAGAGCAAAAGTATAGTTTTAGGGTTCCAAGTAACGATGAAAATTCACACAGACTTATTTCAACCAACCATCATCACGTGTTATTCTACTATTGCTCCATCAATAAGGGCTATTTTAACACCATTAAATGCAAAATAATTACCAAAATGGTATTTATTTGTTAGCTCCTGCGAATAGTTCTGATTTTGAGAAAGTCGGATGATACGGGTCTCGTTCGATTGAAATACAATAGAATTTGCTCGCTGACTTTTGTTGAAAACAACTATATTTTTTGTAAGAGAGAGTTTAAAAATTGCTTTGTCACTTTGCTTTCTATGGTAGCCCTGGAGAAGGCTCACACGAATTAGTTGGTCTAACATGGCAGAGCAGGTTATTTACTTTTTCAGGAAATAAAGAAATTCTGTTTTTCTGGCTAAGATTTATAATAATAAAAATATATTATGAACTAATATTTGGCGTAGAGAAAGCGTTACATTTCATGAAACGAAAAGGAAATAATGGCTAATATTCGTAAGCGCTTGCATTCTGTGTTGGCTTGAATGAGGATGACAGCATTATTGTATGGTAGGCTCCGTTTCGCCTGAACAAGGATTTAGCAGTGAATTATCTAATAATTCACTGCTAAACAATAAGTAGATATGTTATCGTAAATTATATAAAAAATAAATCTTTATACATCCGAGGATAATCAGGCTAGCATGCGATCTTAATCAGACAGGAGTTAACATTTGGAAAAAGAAATGGTAATCAGTGCACTTAAGATTGGATGCATTAATATCTTCCCAAGTATAAAGATAAAAATAAGTACAAGATCTCAGGCTTTCCTGCTGGATTGCATGCCGAAGATTCTCTCAGGTTAGCAAGCATGTATTACGGCAGGTGACCTCTGACCCTCAGATGATGGCAGTGTTCGCCGTCGAAACGTCGGTCCACCAACCGGACATTACCTGCTTGCTAACCCGGTAGAATTTTAGAAAATAGTAAATATTTCCCTGAATCTTATAAGAAAACAATATAATTGTATATAATTGTATAATATAAGTACAATTATATATCATACTACAAAACTGTAAAGAAAAGAATCTAAACTGCTCATATTTATGTGATATAAGTAAAAAATAATACCCTACGTCAGAAATTCGAATTGCATGACTTTTAGCTTTTTCAGCGTTGCTTACCGTGAGGCATCGTGTACATTCCCAATCCGTGTGGAACGTTGTAATCCTTATTCCACTGTCCTTCGTATCGACTGGTTGTCCAGTAGGCCATTATTCGATTCTTTTCCGTGGTCCCTAACTTGTCGCTAGGCAATCCCTCCCATTTCCAGCCTGTCCAAATATCCGCCATGGTCTCATCTAGAAAAGAGGTAAGCATTGCTATGTAAGAGAGAGATGAGTCACGAGCTTAAATGATCAATGTTGAGAAAAATGTGTCATAAACTAGAGGTTTTTCGAAAGTTAATGGCACTGCGATGAGCAAAAGGAAAAGTAAATCGATTTCGGAGGGATTGATCCAGAAAAAAATTAGACAAGATTAACAACCATATTGCTTCGCAATGCTAACTCGAACCTTCGCAAAAAATTATAACAATTTTGTAAAATGAATTTTCAGAAAATGATTATTTCGAGTATTCGACTTTATACGAGTAATTCGATTATAACAATTTTGTAAAAGTAATCTTTTACTGAAAAATATCCCCGAGCAAGAATATGCCAACTCTGCAAGAGCCTAAGGTTCCTGCGAGGGAGTTTTCTTGCGATAGTAAATCTTTTCACTATTTAAAAGAAATTGGTTGTTTACTGGCAGAACTTTGGGGCTGACCTAGCCGCTTCGGCCATATTTTATGAACAAGAATGTATGAGTATTGCATTCACCGAATTAAGATTCCGGTTAGTCCGCAACCCGAATAACCATCATTGATGTGAACCATTTCAGGATGTGTGGGAGCCCACTTTACTTCATTCAAGTGTTTAATACAAAAATATCCATACCTTTACCTTAGTTTCTGTACCTAAGGTAGCCGTCCTTCGAATTCCAACCTCTTAAAACCCATCTATATACTTTCGAACTCCTAATCCGATTTCAGACCACGCCTCGGAGAAAACAAATGTGTTTAAGCACTACTGTAAATCGCAATACTCTGGGATATGTGAGTCACAACGAACACTTTAGCATGCGCATTTTCTCTGTCTACTTTTCTTTTCACATACCGCGCCCAGGATAAATGAATATCTGGCAAACGCCTGCGAATACAACTCTCCTGGCACGGTATCGAAGTTGGAATAATGGTGGAATTTCCCCTTATTATTTCAGAGTTCACTTTTTTCAGAGATACTTTTTTCTTCTCTTTTCTTACGCATATCTACGATTTTTCACCTCTTCGTCACATGTTGCAAGGGACAGCGAGGTTTCCCTGTTCAACCAAACAATAAGTATGCAGATTTGATGTCTATTTGCATTCCAAGTGTTTTGTATAATAAGAACGAAGGGAAATTCTCCTAGAAATCAAAAATTGGTGGATATTATTACGCCAGAATCAAAATCTTAATTTTGAGATTAATAAATGGTTTCCAATTCTTTTCAGAAAAGGTTTACTAAAAGAAATCAAAGAAAAAATGTCAAGCAGGAATGCCTCATTTTACTAGACACTAAACTGAGTTGGAATTGCTCGATTGAAGTCGAGACTTCGCGTTTATTATCTACTAAAGCATTACTTCAAAAATATACTAAACACCATAAAGTAAAACTGTTCTGCTAGCGATACTAACAACAATATATTGCGGGACCACTGTTGAGGGTTTGGCGACTATAAAAATAAGATTAATGTTAGATTATTGAAATAGAATTTGAAGATTCACATTAACGTAAATGTTACCTACATCTACATTAATACCTTGTAGACCACCTTTCAGCTTGTAGCAGAGGAAGTATAGTAAAAGAACTACATTTATAATTGAATGTCCTGAACTATTTTCGATTAACATTTCGCCCTATCTCTACCTGATTATGACTTGAAATCTTATACATGACAGCGTGGTATCTCTAAATTCCGACCTGCTAACATTACTAGGCAATATCCATGTATTTACATATATGCATACGTACATATGTATTTATGTACGTGCATGTGTTCTTAAGAGAATAAATTTCAGAGATTACATCCTTCCAAACACGTAGCAATAAAATATGTACGATTATTAAAAACTGACTACATAATTAATACATTTTCTTGAAGCATATCTAAGAAGGGTATATTAGAATCTCTAGAAGAATCCTTTTTCGAACTTCTGCTTGAAGATTTGTTTCAAATATAGCCCACTTTTCCGATGAATAAATTTTATTTTTGGTAGATTCTAATACATTTTCATTTTTAAGATGAGAATATAAGCTACAAAAGAACGTGCCGCTTCACCCTCCAACACGTGCCACCTACTTAAAGAAATGGTATCTACAACACTGAAGAACAGTGCTTGGAACATTCTTTTTTCATCTTCAACATTTCCCTACCTGCTTTCCTTTCAACCCGACTTAACTATCCTCCAATATACATCTAGTCTTCATTTCGAAAGCCTCCAGTCCTTTAATGTCCTCCTTTTTTAAGGTCTACGATGCACACTATTTTTTTACGATTGAAGTTTAATCAACGTTTTCACTTCCAGAAAATATTCAGAAAATATACTTGCGGTCCATCGTTTAAAAGATCTCGCATCATTGGGTATGGGGAGCAGTTCTGAAGAATATCCCAGGAATGCACTGCACTGGAAGCTACAAAAACTTTTCGCGTTCAGAAAATTTTAAAGAACACATAATAGAAGTAAACCTGAATTTTCTTCGGAAGAGCTGCCAGAATTTGCACCATCAGAATCGCTGTCCGAACCGACAAGAGCAGCGGCCCTCTCTTGTCCTAGGGCTGACGAAAGGAACCTCCTCCACTTTCGGTCCATCCTCCCCTTACCCTTAGGATCCTTAATCCTCATCCAGTCCAGCGATCCCTCCCTTGACACAATACTTTCATTACCATCTGAGATGGAACCGTCCCTTTCTGCTAATGAGCTGATCTCTTTCAAGTCATCCAGGCCTTCGAGTACCACTTCGCGGCTGGGAAATCGCTGAAAGTAATCTGGACCGACCTTCGGATATTTCCGCTCATTACTGAATTGCTCGTTTTCGTCAAAGGATGGCCTCGACGTTACTCGCAGTTCCGCCAACTTCTCCAGGAAATTCTTTTTCCTTTTGAACCTCTTCAATTCCTCCTCCGTTAAGTCCGCCATGTGAATGAGTTTCCCGCAGATTTTGTCATCAAAATTACGAAATAATAAGTTTTTGGGCTAGACAACAAAAAAACATTCGAACCGATTTGGAATCGGCACGACCTTTCAAGGTCTTCCTTGTTTTTGTTTACTTCGCGACAATGGTGTCGAAGCAGACATGAAAATGTTGACAGATTTTCATTTCAGTAAATTAGTATTATTTTGGCGATTCAAATTAATTTTTGTGCTCGTATGATTTGTCTATCTGTTTCTCGGATAATATAACATATAACATACATATTAACGGTAATAACGGACGAATTGAAATACAACAAACTGCGTTCCTAATCATGGAATTCAGTTGCAATTCAGCCTTAGTTTTTGATTCGTTTTCATATCCGAACGAAAAGCTGAAAAACAGATACCAAGGAGTAACCAGAATTCAAATAATTTTAAATTTAAAATGGTTGTCTAGAAATTTTTCCTCCAAAATTTTTAAAGAAATTCTTTATATTTTTCCAATTGTCGCCTACGAACATTAGATCAAAACGACTTGCTTTATTTATCGAATACTGATGCTATTATGCTGAATATGCTGGATTATATAAACAATCAGGTGATTTTACAGCGTAGATCACGCAGGAAATATTCAGTCTGGTCAAGGTTAAGGTTAATCCATCTGAAAACCTAATAAAATTTCTGTGTTTTATATTATTTATAGCTCAACATTCATCTCAATTATTATAAATTTCATATAAGCGTGATTCGTTGATTTCTGATTTACTGATGAATAAATAATGCTTTAAAATAGCTTTTGTTTCTAACGTTTACTCTAATCCTAAATTGAAAAAGATCGTAGAAATAGCACACTAGGATATTTCTCTCGTACACGAACCTGTTGATCTAAAGGCGAACCACATATATATGCAGTAAATAATATCTCTTTATATTGTTAATATAAAGTGACAAAATTTGCTGAGGAACATTGACTGAATGGAACAGATTTTATATATCTCTGCGAGTACAACATTCATTCATTCATTGGTTTTCTGTCTTACGACAGGTCCATGATTACATGTTAAACCGAGTTCTCCATTGTTCCCTACCCATCGCTATTGCCTTGAGATCCTGATAACTCTCTTTATTCTTCTTGAGCACGTCTATTAGTTGAAACCTTTTCCTACCCCTTGCTCTTCGACCTTCTAATTTTCCTTCCATCACCTCTTTGATCATACTTTCTCTTCTTAGGTGGTGACCTATCCAGTTTGCTTTTCTCTTATGTATATTTCCTATTAGTTCCCTAACTTCTCCGATTCTTTGCAATACGTCCTCATTTTTGATCTTGTCTGTCCATTTAATTTTTTGCATTTTTCTCCAGGTCCACATCTCAAAGCTTTCCAAGTATTGGATATCTTTCTTCCGCAGTACAGCAACGTTGATTTATATCTAAAATGTTCAAATATTGTATTAAATAGATGCGGAGACGAATTCTATTTTCACTTAATCCGTGATAAATTGTTTTCCGGCCTACACTTCAGTTGGAAGAGATACAGGACGCGAATTTAGGATGACGAGAGAATTTATCCCTCCACTCTTTACCTATAATAACAATAATTTAGGATCTTTCCTAGAGAATGGTTGAGACTGATGAATCTCTTCTTACGCACAACCCATTTACTCTAACTATTTAACAGAAAGGTATAGTTTTGAAAATACATTGAGAAGAGGCAAACTACATTCTGGGCGTAAGAAAAACTGTCCAAGTATGAGGAAAGACACTTTCTCGTAGGAAAACAACCGCTATGAGAGGGGTGGAAATTCCTACGAAATAAAATATGCCACGGTAATTTTTAAAAAATTCAAAATAAAGTCTGCAGCTTACATGACTAGTAAATACAGATGTAGACGCACTAAGGTAATGAAGATAATAATACATTTTTGATGAAATATCATAATAATAACATCCAATAAAAATTGAATAAGTTTTCGGATAATTTAGCATAAAAATAATGATAAAAATGGTTTTGTTGCTTGAGATGAGTCTTCCAGGAACTTCTCTTCGGTCACGGTAACGAACCACTCATCATTCTTCGTGGGAAAACTCAAAACCTTGGCTGATGCTATTTCCGGTGAGATATGTAGATTATTTTAGCAAAGTTAATGGACTAATGATAACCCAGCTCAGAAAACCGTGTGAAAGGAAATTTTAGAATAAAGGGGAATAAGTTCCTACGAAGGAGAAAAGGAGATGAAAATCTCAACGGTCATTCTACGAGCATAACGTCATCGGGTTTTTAATTAGTTGATAAATTTATCCTGACTGAAATATCCAAAACTTTATATGAATCACACGGAAAAGCTTAAGCTTTAAATGAAGATGTTGCTCCTCCATGTTTTAACTAAGAATCATAATTATATATACATATATATAGCGAGGTCTCTATTATAGGGACCTCTCTGATACAGCGGGAGCAAAAAGGAAATTAATGTTAGGATTTGAAGCTTCAAAAATGTTTAATTACACGCGATAATAAGCGATTAGAAAACTAGAGTGAACGATGCATGCAACCCCTGCCACACACCGAAAGTCAGCTTGCATCATACACGTACAAGTAGATATAGACGAAAAACTAAGAAAACGTTCCCGAATGCCTTTATAAGCTATCGCTTACTGAGTCGACGCAGATTGAGGAAGTGCTCTCACTTTTTATGAAAGCAGGAACTTACAAATCTACAGCCAGATTCGAATATAGGCACAAAATTCCTTTTAAGTAGGAATGATGAAATTGAAGGTATAGAAATGGTGGTCGGGGAATAAAAGCGGGGAAAGGGGTGCAGTCCGTCCGTCTTATTATCGAAATAATTGACTTCATCCTGCCATCTCTCTTTAACCACTCTCTCTCTCTCTATCCATCCATCTTGCATTGTGCAACGTCGTTCCAATCGACGAGCGAAAAAGAAAAAGCGTTCAATCGACGCTGGCGATCGAGGACGGGCGAAAAATTGGGAGGGTCCGATAGGTAACGTCCGTTCGCCCTCGTTTTGTTGCGATCTGCGCTCCTAAACGAGAAGTACACTGATGGAGAGATAGAGAAACGCGAAAAAACATTTAAAGGAAGAAGCTGAAAACAGAAGACGGCAGTGAATACTTTAGGGTAGAGAACCCTATATCATCGGAAACCACATGTGCCTTTCGGGTGACTAAGAAACCATTTCGTCGCATATGAAATCATCAGGCCGCAATAGAGTAGCATATTTCCTACATACGAACATCGCACTTATTATTCAAATGCTCTCTTCGTTAAATTTGCGAATATTTTACGAATTAAGCAGCATTTCATCTTTAATTCTCCTCCCATCCTCCCAGCGCGTATGCTATTGAAACATTGAACTAGGAAGAGGCTGGAATGAACTGCATTCCAGATTTAAACTTCCTATTTATGTTGGACGCGGCAACCATAGTTTAAAAGTAAAGGAGCGCGAGCAGAAAACAGATATAGCGAAATACTCATTTGTCAATAGGTGTATTAGTGAATGGAACGCTTTGCCTGGCGAAATTTTAATACCGAAAAAATGTAAAAGTGTTTAAGAACAAGCTTAAATCTAGATTAATGTAGCTGTGTAACCTCACAGCTATCGTCTCCTTTTCCGTATTTTTTAATTTTTTTTACCTCTTTTTATGTATACGATCATATAGATAATCCACCAGGTATGTTGTACCATTCATAGTTATTTTAGTCATGTTATTGTAAACCTATGAATCATTTCACTGTACGATTGCGGAATTTGCATGTATACCCCAGTGAATAGTTAATATTTTACATTATAAATGGTTTTTACATTATAAATGGTTTTTACATTATACATGGATTTTTACATTGTAAACGGTTGATACCATGACTCTAAAACCATTTTGCAAATTTCTTTACCAGTTTGTCCTCTCTGCAAAATTAGCCATGCCAACTTAAATAACTTATAACACTTGTTTTGATCATTAAATTATATTTTTTTGTCTATAACGGTAGAGCTGATAATCCCATATGAAATCACATCTGGAATGCCAGAGTTACATTTTCTAACATTAACATCAAAATAAAAATAAAGGACCAAGGATATGTAGGAATAAAATTACATTAATGATTTTCCACACGTGTATAAAATACGACCGTTTTCAGCACAGATTTCAGGTTCAGCCATTATCAGGTCCATCCTGATGATGACGATCTGTATTGAAAACGATAGTATTTTAAATGCATATGTGAAAAGGTAAATCTAATTTTATTCTCACATATCCTTGTCATGCATTTCCACTCAGTAATGTCTACCACTATTGATTTTATTTTATAAATAAACCGAGTTTTCCGATAAGTCTCCTTCTTTAAGGATATTTTAAAGAATAAGCTCCTTAAAGAATATTGGAAAGGTCATTAAATTCCATCCCAACAAATCCTCCTTCCAGGCAAATACCGGATTTGAAAGACGGCCGATGAGATGGAAAACAACTGAAATCAGAAAAGCGGAAGTGGTAATGAATTCCCTCTTCCGGGCTGAAGACGAGAAATCCGAGGGTATGGAATAATCAGCTGAGGGAAGAGTTAGAGGTCAGTGAAAGGGAAGAGAAATTGGCAATGTCCGGCGTTCCGAGTGAAAGATAGGGAGAGAGAGTAAAATGGACTCTCCATATTGTAAAAGGAACAGAGTGGTGTATTTGCAACAGATGAGTGACCACCGAAGTTTCGGAGCCTTTGAAAGAGATCGTGAGATTGTCGGATATAAGACCCGTCAGAAATAAAATTGAAATCCGCATGTTTTGGTCTTACCGTGGGACCCCATGAGAAATTATGAGATCAATGTGAATCTTCATTTCCAGCAAATATTTTACACAAAATAATGTTATTGTTGGAAATTGCGAAGTATATACATTGATTTCATGATCTCAATGTAACATTACCTATTCTTTTAGCAGGGATTCCAAACTACGGTCCGCGGGCAAAGACCTCTCTGGATGAGATTTGTTTCTCGAATACGGAAGACCTATAACTCCATTCATATCCAGAGTTATTGTGATCCTTATAAGCAGCCTGTTAGCAGGCAGGCCAAAATAAGATGCCATAATCGGGTATTTTCCTCATTAAGACCTCAGCTAATCCTATCTCATGTACCGCCGCAACTGTTCGGTGAATCTCCGTTTAAATTATCCTCTTCGGAGATAAAATTTTCATATTTTTTAAGTACTCTAAGTATAATTTATGGATTCAAGATTTCCTCTATTTCATAAAAAAGCTCTTTCTTCTTCCTAATATTGTTATTATTTTATTTTCAGCTATACTTTAATAAAATATTTGCCTAACATGTAGTTATTAAATGTTATGTATTCTTAATAATAGCAGTGCTTTGAGGACGGAAAAATGTTTAGTATATTTTTTACTTATTTTTTTTCTCCATCCAACCTTCAGTTATGGAGATTTATTCCCAAAAGCAAAATCTTTTGAACTGTCCTTTTTTTCATGCGTCTTTCACATATATTGTATTCTTTTGTCCAAATTGTAAAATTGACATGAGAATTTAGGTGGAAGGGATGCCTTCTCGGTTCTACTTTCGCCACGAGAGTCAAATCGCGATAACATTATCATTTCCAAAACCGAATCATGAAAGTATCACAAATACAAAAATATAAAGACTAGAAACAGGTTACAGAAAAAATATAGCTAAAACAAGCGACACGTTCTCGGAGGATGACGTACTGCAAAAAAAAATAAAGGAAGGAGCAAACGAAACAGTATTATTTTGAGATTGAGTATCCGACATAGTAGCTACGAGACTTGGTCAAAAAGTAATGTCCCACGTCACTTTTTTCAGTTTCAGTTGTCTCCTACAGATAGTATAGCTTTAGAAGGCTTTCAAAGTGGAGTCTGGCCGTGATATACGTTATAGACAACGTGTTGTGATTGAATGTGAGTGCGTAGAGAAAAGAACGGTAGGGAATAGGGAATCAGAAGGCAGTTGAAAACCTGGGTCCATAACCAGAGCGAGGACTAGTACCGAGAGGATATACATGCCGTAGTGAATCGTTGGAGAAGCCAATAGAACTTAAGGGAGATTATGCGAAAAAAAACAGATCTCATTATTATAAAAACTTTACCTCGCCAAAAGGATTGAATAAATAAATTACTCTCTGACCGACCCTCGTATTTTCATAGGTGAGTGAATTAGTCAAAACCAAAATGGCATCTCTTTTTGGGTGGAGGAGATCCAGATCAACGTGGCCGCGCGTTCTTTCCGCCTGCATTCTTCAATCCCGAACTGCACCGCCGTTTAACACGTGTCAGCGGTTCAATAGCCGAACCGAAAAGGCAATCGGAGTGACCGCTTCCATTATTCATCTACCGAAGTGAATTCGACTGAGCCGAAGTTATCCGTGGTCGATATGAGCGAGTGATACGCCCAAAGCAAACCTTCGAATTGAAGAAATCCTCTTGATTTTAATCTGGATTGATGGGATGAACGTGAAAATCATCGACCCGCATCGGGCGGAAATTAGCTCTTACGAATGAATCGGTATCTTTAAAATTCACGTTTGGTAAGATCTGATGAGATTAGAAAGGAGCAATGAAGATCACTAAAGGTCTTATCAACAAAACTAACACTTGGAAATTATAATTTCATTGTATATCTCACATAATAATTTAGTTACGCTGTTAAGCATTCATTAATATACATTCGCCAACTAAAAAATTCAACCAAATTCCACTTTATTACTTCTAATATTATTTATCTTAACGATTGTTATTATATTCGTATATTTTTGTAAATTCTGGATGCGTACTTGATCTTCACGTGAAAATAAGCTTCGTCAATATCCTTAAAGAGCGATTCCCACACGATCATAAATCATTCTTTGTTAACATGCTCATCATTCATAAGATGTTTTTTTACATCCTACGTTTACCTAATTACGGAATGACTGAAGTTCTTTACTCTTCAAATTTCATTACAATTTCAAAGTTGACCAATTTACGTTTACCTTAAATTCTAATGACATGGAGATATAAAGCAAATATTATTTTTCTATACAGTTCCATAGATGTACTACTTCTCGTATATTTTGGCTAGAAGAATTAACGGCAATTATATGGTGCTCAAGACAACTTAATATGTTTGTGTATTTGATGTGCACGAGCTACGAGCACTTATTTGATGAGATAACCATCAACTAGACTCGTTATATTAAAGAGATCAACCTAGTTAAAGTAAAGCTAAACCCAGAATAAGCTTGATAAAAGTCTACATTAAAATTCCAGAACGGTTTATTTTGTATATGGAATCCCTCGATCGGATATTATACACTGCAGTTCTGGAAGAGTTAAATCGTCCCTCTGTAATCAAACAAAGGCGATTGATATTCTACGAAGAATATTTAGGGAAAAAAATCAAAAATGCTTGAATTATCACATTAGCAAGAGCATTGAAAATTGTAACTATTCAACTCAGTATATGAATTGACAGAGATTGCATAAAGAAAACGATAGGTGCTTAGGAGTTCACTATAATGCAGCCTCAGGTCATATTTAAAATTCTTTACTGTCAGGAAGAATCAATAAACGACCTTTGAGCGCGCTGGGAACTCGAGGTATGAAACGTAAAACCCATGTCGTTGTATTAAGATTTTAAGACTGCTACGAAACGCCAGAACAAGAACGTAAAAATTTTAAGCTTTTTTCGATTAATAAACAGTTCAAACTTCCTTGGGTACATATAATGTATATTCATGTCTGGCATTTGTATTTTCCGAATAAAACCCATCTGTCGAGGTCACGTCAGCGGCTGAGCTTGCTCGTAAGTACTGCGGGAAATTCGCGCAGATTTTGGACAGAGGATGAGAGCAAACTTCTTCATCTAGCGAAACCGTTAACTTAAGGTATGTGCTAATTAGGAGGCGAATTTCATTATATAACGAAGATGATGCTTGGTGAGAATTTTTCCTTTCATATGAAACTGAATTAGCGATAAGGACTGGTGTAAATCGTCAATTTCCTGTTAGGTTTGGAAAATAAAAATAGCTCAAGAGAGAACGTTGAATTAACACAGCAGAACTAGACGGTTTTCAATTTCTCGCAGCTGGGAATTCCTCCGACGAAAGCACATTCACTACAATATCCGTGTACAGTTACTTGAAACATTTTTCCATTCTTTCTCATTCACTTAATTAATTAATTTCCATAGTAAATTAAATTAAAATTAAATGGATCTCTATCAACCGTATGAAAATATTCTTCAAATATCTCGTAAATTGAAACTATACCAGATAAGTTAACTAAATTGGGAACTTAAAAAAATTAAATTTCCCTATGGTGCTTTATTAAAGATTACTCCTCACTTACAAGGTTATCACTCCTAATAATTGTAATAAATATGCCAACACGTAAATCTACGTTTCTGCACGTTATATTGCAAAATAAAATCATTAATTAAAGCCGAGATTAGCCAAAGATTTTGCGCGCATTAATAAGTATCCATAATCTGCAAACTGAATTGGTTTACTAATTGGCAAAATTATTGAAATTGTCAATATCTCTGATTGCAAAATTTAAGCGAATAAGGAATCTTGCCTACGATAAATATAAAAATACTGTGGTACATGCTTCAATTACAATTTTGAAGTTAGTAACGCATTCTTAAACATAGGGTGCTAATAAAATAATTTAGTGACTTATATGTGATTCCCTACAATCGTAATAGCGATTATTGCTTAGGAAGAATTCGCTATCATTGCTAAGGATAACGTGTATTCTTCATCAGTTGGCAACAGATATTAAATTATGATCGAATTTTAAATTTTTTAATATGCGTTATGCAGTGTGAGGGGGGGACAAAGGAGATTTATTAACTAGAATATTGACTGTTTTCAAACCCTCTGCGTGAGATAAATGGTGGTGAAGTTGGTAAATTGCAAGGAGTTATAAGTTAGGATAATTGGAAAGTTTTCACTGAAAACTTGAGTTATCAACTTCTAATTTAGCGAAATAACCAGTGCTTCGTAATTTTATTTCCTATTCTCGTGTTGGCATTTTTAGAATGATAATTTCAAAAGTATTCTCAAAAGCTACGTACGTTATTAAAACATAAAATAAACGCTTTAATGCTGCTAACGAGCGGAAGCCATAATATTTCCTTTTTTTTCTAAATGAAATATCATTATTTATGAAACAAAAATAGTGATTTCAAATTAACGGAAATGATAGAAGCTGGAGGAAGTAAAGGGGGAAACGCGAGAAATGGGTAAATGAATAAATAAACCTGAAAATTACAATGGAGGATTAAGATTTTATACAGCGGAGAGAGATTTCGCTGAACTAATTTCCCACAACAGGTCCATGCATAATCGTACGTTTAATTATTACCATCGTACGTATGATGACCTTTTGTTAAGGATATAGATGTCGGAAAAACCACAATGCCATGCATATAATTTGGCCAGGAAGGCCCTCTGACCACAATACCAGAAGCTGCAATCTTTATCATCGTTAATATATACGGTTACGATCACCAATAATTATATAACTGGCTGCTCTAGGACTTCAATGCCAGAGAACCAATCCTATAGTGACTTAAGATAGATTTCCATTTCTAAATAAGTTCGGTGAAGAAAATTTAGGCGGTAAAACCATCACAACTTGTGTTGTTTCAAATAGCTTCGAAGAGTATAGAATCTAACCAACATTCGCGTTGATGACTTCACTGACAGGCATTCAAAGGTGATATACCGCAATGCTGTGCCGCAAAAGTGTAACCAAACTCGGTGTGCATTCCTGAAAACTAGGTGAAGAGAAGATCCTCCGTTTTGATATCAACCAGAGCCGGCCTTTTTTCCAGTTACAGCTCAGGAGATCCTCCCCAGAGGGTGCGTGGCGTACTTGGAGAGTAAATAAGTTAACGGTAGCGACTGAAGGTGAAAAAAGAGCAGAAAGGAGGGGAAAATAGTGCACAGTGGATTCAAATCTCAAATCACGTATTCGCTTTCGTGGGTACTTTGCGCTGCTTCGTAACATAAGGTCATGGCAAGCACACGGACGTGCAAACGAAACTTTCCCGTGTGCACCGACATGCGGCCATCACAACGGAATCTGCTTTCCTTCGGATCAACAGTTGGTTTTAAAAAGGAGGAATTGAAAAACAGTTGAAGAGAGAATGGATATTGGCACGAGTCGTGGGAATGCAAGTCTCATGGACGTCTGCTCTGCCTAGCGCATGCCGTTGCGTGAGTTGAGGAAATATCTTCCTATCCGCGTTTATAAAATACACGGGGATACTTTCCCAGTCATTTCCTCAACTCATCTTTAGTTATCACCTGTATCATTCATTTGCGACTTAAGTAAACTGCCAATTATCTACCACCGACTCGAATGAAAATAAAT
Organism: Ladona fulva; assembly: GCA_000376725.2. Taxonomy (NCBI): domain Eukaryota; kingdom Metazoa; phylum Arthropoda; class Insecta; order Odonata; family Libellulidae; genus Ladona; species Ladona fulva. The sequence goes on along the minus strand of KZ308150.1, from coordinate 1,646,320 downwards.
TCGTATATACAAAAATAATATATCGGAAGAGATTGACTTATTTAACCCTTAAAATATTACCTTAAATTTGACCCTTAAAAATTCCCTTAAGAAAGAGAATGGTATCAGCGATGGTATAGGGAGAATACGATGGATGCGGAAAGCAATAAAATTGTAGGATGAGGAAAGAATGGAAGTTTGAAAACTTCGATATGGGAATGTACCATACCTATCACCTACGAAGAGAAGGAGTTAGAAAAAGAGAAATATATGGGATATCAAACAAATAGGTTAGTGGTAGTCTCTTGGGGCATTTTCAGGTAGTCAGTCATTAGGAGGGTCGGCGTCCTAATCCGGACCCTCACTTGGCTTCGGAGCTCTACATAGATTAACAAGGCATGGAATAAGTAAGTTTTTATCACGTACACAGTTTTCATTAGAAAGAAAAACCATTAGAATGAAAAGTAGTTACCATACGAACAAACACTACATGCTATAAGTAAAATTACAGTAAAAGCAACTATTAATATAATGGAAAAGTAACTAAAAGTGAAAAATAGTGTAGTAAAATGAAAACAGAAGACTTATAAACATTGTGTCCAAAGAAATATTTCCGTTTGTGAACTTCTTATTTACAAAAATATGAAAAACGTAACTAAAGGGATCTTATTAATAGCTACTGATTTAAGTAATTTTACAGTTTCTACAGAGATTTCAAACAAATTTATTGGATAGTATAGAGGGATTGGTTAAAAATTAAGAAAGTATTTTCCGATCTTTTGTTTCTAGCTTTGATCGTTCAAGGCCCTACTCCACGGGACGGATATATTGTGTTTGGCTGTATTTTTAATGAATAATGATGAATTGTAAGTTACTATTGCAATCAATTAGAATTGTTATGAAAATTAACCAACGTTTTTCAATTTAATAGCGCATAACAACCTACATTCATTTTTCCTTCCAATTTTAAATAATTATGGTAGAAAATATTGTAGAAATGACAGAAACGAATTGTGGATGAAATTAAAAATGATTGAGCATAACTTATTGAAATTATTCATTAGAAATCCTATTGTTAATTATATTTGAAAAAGGTTTGCCGTCCAAACCAATGTAGAAACAGTTGTAACACTGTAAAAATAGTTTATATTTTTATTTTATACAATTGGTGAAGAGGATTTTTTTTTCAGAGAAAAGCCTACAAAATGCTTCCAATTTTATAAAAATTTCGTCAAATTGAAGCAACCAACGTGTTTCGGCCGTACCTCGAGGAACAAACACCATGACAAAGTTTAAAACCAAAATACACCGTAACTCCACAAATATCTGTGGAAGATAAGAAGTACTTTGATATCCAACACCAAAAAAAGAAATCCAGAAAATAACATTCATTGATTTAAATATGCATTAGCCAAATTTTCTTCGCCGTGGTGATTATCCCTTGTCACGTCGATGGGTGGCTTTCAGGTATAAATGCTAAAGTAAATATCTTAACTGCGGTTTCCAGAGCGGCTGACTCTGTTGGCTCTTTTCTTAAGTTGACACTGACACATATTTTTGTCAACTTCCCCTCTTTTTCCGCAGCTTGCATTACTGACCTCTGCCTTCTTCAGGTGCATTTTCGCAGGCGTTTATACCCCGCTTGATGAAGCGTGGGCGTGACTATCACGCACGGTTGAGATTCCGTTACATATCCCACGCACTGTTGTGCACGGATTGCTATTCGCAAGGAGACCTCGATCGATTTGAGTTCTCCCGCTAGTCTTCCAAACGTTTTCCAGAAAAGTTGCTACCTGATAGGTTATATTTAGAAACAGTTGAATCAGAACAAATGCACGAAAAATTATACACAAACATTCTCATCCAATCGTTCCCTGAAACATTTCCCCTTGTAACGAGGTACATACATCATGGCTCAGATTATTTAACTCCCAGATTACTATACTTGATTTAAACCGTAGAGCATAGGTAATGATGAAAGTCTACAAAATTAAACTCCATATAGAGCATTCAGATATTATGCATATGAGACATTTGCAGGACGGGCGCTGCATTTTTGGAGGGGTTTTCCTCCCGTCTTTGGACGAATGCCGGACAGTTAGTACATTGTTTTTGCACCCCCTCAACCGTTGCCACCGGGTCCCACGACCTAATCGCGACGGGTAATTCTTAAATAAATAAATAAATATGTGAGTTAGCCAAAGTCCAGCGTAATTCAGGGGCTGGTGCTCTGATGCAAAGAAAAAGGGAAACAGGTGCTTGGAAAAGCAGCTCCGAAGTTTCATTTTTTTCGCGGACGATACGCAATAGTAAATGGTTAGAAATATGGACTGATGGTGCATGCAGCCCATACCACACACCAAACGGCAGATCACAAGATAAATATATAGATGTGCTAGTATACGTAATTTGTTTTCGCCAAAGAAAACATTAATAACAGTGAGAGCATACGCAATCACGTATTCATATTAAAACCATTAGGGTAAGATACGATAGGAATATTTTGAAAACCAGCGATGAAATTAATTTAAAATCGACACCTGCGAAAAGATGCGTGATAACTGACGCTTTTTCACTTCAAAGATCGTAAAACCAGAAATTATCTTTCTAATTAAACGTAAGCTATTTATCTTTGCAGGGAACGATAAAAGATCTGCTTGACAATGGATAAGATAGCAGAAAATAAATTGTTTTCGCTCACCGCTTTACACCGCCACCGGGCTATAAGACACACTTATCAAGCAATTTTTAGCAATAATTACTCAATCTATTCAAAGGAAAGTAAAAATAACCTTAATGGAGATTGATCTAGAATGAGATTTTCGAAGAGATGAGAACCTGTAGTTTTAGGACTTCAGAAATATTCTAAGAAAAGGATATATGGGCAACGAGTTTTCTCAATGGAGACCACACCCCTGAATTTAATATATAGGCAAATTTCACAGCAAAATAATTAGATTATTGTTTCGACGAGTGATTTCCCATAATAATAGAGTTCGTTTGGGTACTTTATAAAAATGGAACCAAGATTTAAGACAGCCGTTTAGATTCGCTTTTAAGTCTTACATTAATTGGCTATATGTTGCAATTTTCTGATGCAAGCTTTCACCCACTAACCCCCAGTTTACTTCATTCGAATACATCAGCATTATTTATTACAAACAAAAGCATTAAGGGGCACAAAAGCCAATAGAGAGGTAAAAGACTCATGTAAGTAGGAAAGTAAGGAAATATCATCCAAGAAAACATTCTGTAGCCTCCAGAATTCCAGAAAAATCCGTCACAAGCTCATATGGGAAGAGACTCTACGATTCTCATGCGGATATTTATTAGCAATAAAGTCCTTATTTATGACTTAGGAAATAATTGCGTTAAAGCCGTCCGTTATCCAATCCACCCTTTGACCGAATTCATCTGGGTTGAACGAATTTTACACTCCTCACAGGATCCTTGCTCAACCTTTTTTTCTTCTCTAAACTTAAACGCTCCGCTACGGCGCCCCCCTTTGGATCTCGTGGGAAGTGACCTGCGGCGAAAAAATGTTCAACTCCTCACCTTAATGAAGCAGAACGTCGGAGCAAGGCGCGTGATGCCACGCTCCGTGTGTCTACCGAGGAAAATGACAATGGGTTATGACGTGACCGACTCTATTTTCAGCGCTGGAAACGTCGATGGCGGAAAGGCATTTAAAAGCGGAAGAGGTAAAGTGTCACAGGAGAAGAATGACTGCTAGGAATAAGGGGACCGAAGCAAATCATTCATCTGTTCCTTGCGGTGCATCATTGTGAACTCCGAAATGCAACGAGATTTTCCTAATTTATCGGGATTTAATACCCCAGTTTGTAAAGTTTTGAACACGAAGGCCGGTTTGAAATTCATTCCCTAGATCATTAGTAATGTAAAGCTTTGAAGAGGGAATGAGGCTTACTAGGCAAGATGAGGAATGAGGTAGCTTTCATTCGCTTTCTTCACTGAGACAGAATGCTATAATAGGCTATAATCGGAAAATGTCCTCGTAAGTTTAGTAAATCATCCTCGGAAGAACACTTCGTACACCATTTAATATGGCGAGACAAAAAATATCCTATCTCTATCCACTACCTTTTTCATAAAAATAGCCTTTTAACATGGCTAAATCAACTGTTAGTGTTAAGATATCATATGAAACTTTTCAAATCATAAAATACAGCCAGGGCTCCTGGATAGCCATGTGGGCAACGCGTTCGACTTTGGTGAAAGCGGTCCCGGGTTCGATTCCCGGTGGGAGCCTGCGTGCGAAATGACCTGAGCTGTCGAAGCACTTTTAACAATACTTCTACTTCAAATACAGTCAGGCTCTTACGATGCAATTTTAAAAAGAACAGAAAGGGGAAGAGGAATTCGGAAAAACCCGAAATACCGAACCATGCTAGAAACCCCTCGCAATTGGATCCTGAGGAAAATGAGAAAAAATAACCAGATTTAGTTTTTAAAGTGCAAGAGCAATTGGGTAGCGGACTGAAGCAACGTTTTTTCTTCCTTAATTTATTTCTAATTCGATAATATATCCTTCATAAATGAAATGAATAGTTAGAAAAATTTTCTATTCCTGGTGCTGGTAAAACGAAATAATTTTATCATCAACAACGAACGAAAAGTTTCTCGCTCAGGGCATACCATACCTTGGAACATTTTCGAAATTTCTCCCTCCATTTAGTACTTCGTAGATCAGTCATACATAAGCAATGATTAAAAAATACAACGTACTCGCTCTTATATTTAAAATGCAATCACACGTGTACATTCCCTCGTGTGACCCCCGTTTATTTTCGAGAGTGCAGGCTGACCCAATTCTCCCTCTTAATGAGTCTAGCGCTAGAATCATATCTCAGCAACAACATCCAATCTGCGCACGTTATACATGGGGAATCTTCCCCTTTGCACCTTTTTGCTAAAATGGTTTTACATTCCATACAGGCAAGGCAGGCAAATGAAGCATCCACTTGAATCCACGATGAATTTTAGGGCTAAGATGCGCTGGAATGAACCGGTTACTGTTTTTTCGATTAAATTAATGTTGCGTTCTCCTTTTCATTTAATTTTCAGAAAATTAAGATATATATGGAACAAATTAAACACCTACATGCATTTAATAATTAAAAACCCGCGCTACAAATATTTATATATTCAAATGGTGCTTAATAACAGGAGAATATAATTCATTGGCTTAAAATTTTTCTCTTTTAACTTGATGCTCGGTGATTTTAGTTTTCCGAACATCAATGTATAATAAATTATTAATGAAGGATGCAAAAAGGAACGATCATGCCGTTTTAATCAGTTAAATCGCTATCTTAATATGTGATTTATTAAGGACATATACCTTATTCGGCATCGTTTAAAAATTTGGAGTTAGGTTACTCAGGAAAATCAGGTATATATGACCAGTTCGAATCCTCTCTAGAGTGACAGGGTTTGACTATGGCCAAAAATGATGGCAAAAATACGACCCCTATAATCTGAAACTTTTCTGGAACATAAAGAATCAAATAAATTTGCCTTTCATCCTATTTTAATGGAATGATCAAATATGATAATTCCATTAAAATAGGATGACAGGCAGTATGGAGAACGAAATCACCCCGAAAGTTATGAGATGGGAATTGAAAATTAAAGCAATTAAAAATGTCAACTTTTACATTAAAAGTAAAAACAAATGAAGAGCACTGTAAACATGTGCAAGAATTTAAAAAGTGAGACGGCACAAATTAAATCGACATATCTAGTAAAAATGCAGTATATCATGGATCATGACTTGATACATTTCTTTTAATGCCGAAAGAAACAAACTTCAAACTCTGAGAGAAATAGTTGAGCTTTAGCAAACCAAATACAAAATTCTCGAAATGTATGTTTTACCTTTTAAAAAATTTGAATGCTAAATACAGGAGCCAAGGACGTAGCCAGAATTGTTCATGGGGGGTTGTTTAGAATCATGAAGTAAACAGTGCAATGCCAACAATCCAGGGGCAGCAATACTTCCTCCCAAAATCTAAAAAAAAATAGAAACTAATTTATTTTAACATGTATATACTGTGAATCTCCAGCGGTGTTTGTATGGCATAATTGTGAGAGGACTTCCTCTCGCATGTTTTCGTTTAATGTTGGCTCTGTGTTCATGGAAGGGTTTCAACCCCCAGAACCACTCCATTGTCTACGCCTTTGGGGGCAGCTAATAAATTTCATAATTACTAAGTCTCAGTCCTCATACTCTTGAATAGTTTCCTATGTTCTCATTAAACTTGTTTTAAATCTTCATGGATTCCGCAACGGACCGCAAAATACCTCGAGCAGAACAACGTTTTGCATCAATAAAACAGCTAGTTGTCAGGCAATCATCCGCAGAGAAAAATAGAGGGGAAAATAACTATATTGATAAACGTTGAGAAATGGCCAGAGGGAAGTTCATATTCATATTCGAAATACAAACACACTACGAAGGCCAATCGAAAAGTCTGTATAGCTTTCATGCAGTACATTCAAAAACTCAAACTTTCGGAAATTTTCCATTTAACTTTCACAATTTTCCGATGTAATTACCGTCAGAAACGCACAGACTCTGTCCTGGGTGATAGGGGCGGATTAGCAAAAAGGAACAATCGGAGAAGGTGAGGGCCTCGTCCTATGAGAGGTCTCAATGAAGGGTACAAAGGCATTCTCAAAAACTATTTATTACTATTATATATACATAGATGCCTTACGTGTTCACAAACAGGTGTAAAAACTTATTCCTTCGATATCTTTGCTATGAATAAATCACAAAAAGCATTTTTACTGCAAATTAAAAGAATAATCTTATTATAAATTTTCTCACTTTTCAATTCCAATCCTTCTAGGATTTGTAAATAAAATTAAATATAATTTAACGGGTGACTTTTGAAGGAAAACTTTGGTTATTAGTTTGGTTGAGTACATGCATATATATAGTCCTTGGTTTAGTATGTACATACACAAATACTTCAAAGAATAACTATTCTATCTCTTTCATTTACTTATTGCAGTCGATGACATTACTGTTTAATTCAATGTGTTGAAATCGACGTATTTTTATGTATATTAATGAATTTCTTGACATGCTGTTGCAATTTTACTTAGTGTAGAATGAATGTCTACATGTTTTCTAAGAAGCGGGAATTTTTTGATGATTACGACACTTCGATGTTTTAAATGGGAGTTAACCTTTTTCACCGATAACGTTAATTTGATCCTAGGGGGGGGGGGGGGGGCATGAAGACTTCGTATTGGACGATAACCGTTTCACTGATTTTTCCATACATGGCATTAAAGAAATTGTCGATAGAAAAATTATCTGAATGAAAACGTTAATTAGAAAAGAGCTAAGATAACTTATCGCTTATAACATAAAAGGAGTCATGAAGCCGCCTCTTTGACGTTCATGAAGGAGGGGCATATTACCCTTTCGTTTCCCATGAATACGACATTAATCCCTTTATTTGTTGTTGTAGAATTCGGCCGATTGGAATTGGCGGGCATCGGTAATTGCTTCTTCGTCGATCAGGAACGTCTTTCCGGGTGGGATCATCCTCAGTAAATTAAATACTGAGTAACAATACGCAGTGGGAGAATAATCTGGACTATACATACTTCAAACCCGCGAAGCAAACGCTGTGCATTAATGGTTCTGTGATCGACCGGCCGTATTTACAACACTGCCATCGCCAAACTACTGTTGCGATCCTGTTTTGACTATGCGAAATAATAGAGAAATGTGTGTATCTACATATATACAGTTATATTCTAACTTCCCTGCGTGTTTAACATTTCGGCTGAAAGAGAAGCTACAACTTCCAAATTCAACGTTTTATTTGCTAATTAAATTTTCCTCGAGCTTCTTTTTCAATCGGTTTGGCTCTTTTGAATTTTATATCAATCATTGGCCTCCACAGTGACTTATTAAGTAAAACCTCATAAATTTTACGGGAACGAAATTCCATTTACAAAGAGGGTGCTTAAAATACTTCCACAATTTCTGAACTACTGCTCATTAAAATTCGTCGTAAATTCTTTTTTTTTAATTCTGCCGAAAATCCGATTATCCATTAGAACAATAGGAAAACTTAATTTATTTCGAAAAGAAAGGTTTTTAATAATACGTGAATATCCTTATATTTTTCGGTAAATGAAAGACATATCGTAACCATCCCAGAAATGCGGCGATGATTTTTATTTCAAACCTATTTTTGGATTTAACGAATCTTCTATAGGGGAAAGGTAAAGAACATAGCACGGAAAAGCCGTGCGGCTGAAACTCGGATTCAAGTCCCAGTCATATCGCTATTGTTCACACATGTTATTCCTTGAATCTTGTAATGATATGCGCCCTAATAAGTCGAGAAAGCATCGTATCTTAGCTTTGCATTTTAAATTTGTTTCCGTTACTATTATAAATTCCTATATGTATACAACTCGGGTGTAAAAACATTCTAAAACAATGTAAGCTTCAATTAAAATCATCGAAAGGAAATGTGATTTCTTTCATAAGACTTATTAACTAGCTAAAATCAAATTCATTTTAGATTATGAAACATTTGACATTGCTGAATTTCCAATAAACAAACAATAATACGAAGTCAATAAACATTGGCATAGCAACAGCATGGCAACTTTGATAGGGGTAAAAATCAATGTCGGTAGACTCGAGGCTTGTTAAGCCGGTACCAATGCTCAAGGGGTATCTTACATTCATGGCTCGAATATTCCGATACGGATATTCGATGCGTTACTTCCGTGGCATTTCTAAAAATGCATACAGTAACGTGTAATTCGCAGCCACGTTTGGCTTTAACTTCCCAGCGTCTTCCGAGAACGGATGATACTATTGGAATTCGTCCCGAACGCTTCTGGAGAACCGTATTGGTGCGAACGAATCATCTCTTTTCCAGGTATTGAAGCTCTAAACTATGTTATACGATAGCAAGGAGAGACAAGAATGGATGAGAGAATGAGGGAGATAGGGGAAAAACATGGTGAAAATGTACAAAAGGATCAAAGGAGAGCAAAAGTTTTGAGAATTCGGATGAGGATCGCAAAATCCGAAGCGCAAGGAGGAAAACTGCATTCTAAGGAAAACGGAATTAGTCTGTACCTCTTCGACGCTACAATTATTTCGAGAAAGCAGGGAATCACGTTTTTCGTATAGATACTTCGGATTCGGTGAACAGCTACTATTCCGAATTCAAAAAAGCGGCCGTGACCGACATTAAGAATAGGAGTGTCCTGTTGAAGAAGGCCACTCCCATTTATTTCCTGATTTTCACGTGTAATTTGAAGCTCTAAACTAAATTTCTTTCAAAGAAAAGTGAAACAAATTACAACATCACAAATATCAGGATTTTCGGAATACGATTAGCATTCGTCAGCATCTACATCTATTATGAGTACCTACATGAAGTGCCGAGCACGTCCTATACTCTTATATACCAGGTCGTCACTATACATTCGGACCAAGAGTTACTTAGAACGGCAAAATTTTTGGGACGAAAATTTTGATTAGCAATGCAATTTCCTCACATAGTTGTATCAAGGAAAATTAGGAATCATATCAAACTAAGGGATCGAGTGGAAAACTTATGGATATAAGTTTTGAAGATGACGGTCTAAAGCGAAAAAATGGGAGATGGGAAAATTTATCTTACATCTTGGAATCCTCGCAAACATTTGCTAAGGATTAGCTTCCAAAGAATAACTATGTAGTAGGAGGATTTTCCCCATTTTTAAATTATGTATTTTTATAATAAACCCTCCGTAAAAATATTGTGTTATCAGAAAATTCTGTTTTAATTTTATCAAACGCTATCCATAATTAAAATATTTGCAATTCATAAAAAAATGACCGACGGGGGCGCAAAAATATCTTTCCTTTTTTTGAAATTAGGGAATGTTGCTCCTACATAGCATGTTACTTATGATAACAGGAAAAAAAAGAAGATTTGAAGTGATCATGATTACTTTTCGTTTTTCCGAGCTTATAATTATACACCAAGTTTTAAGTTAATGGTGAGATATGTTTCAGTGTACTATTGTGGAAGATTATCTTTGATAATAAAGTCAATCTTCATACTTTATTCAGTCGTAATATAAAATAATTGTCTCTACTCGACTGCGTGATAATGAATATAAACTGTAAAGATGCATTTACATAAAATGACAATATCATAATTCTCCTTATTATGATAATTTAATGGCATGAAGATTACTGTATGTCAGTCGATTGAAGATACAGCGTGGTAACAAATTAGGCAAGAATTAAGATGGAGATGTAGAAAGTAAAATGAAAGCACTTTTCCCTTTATTGTAATTACCATATGAATGAGTGGCAAGATTCCCATTTCCGCGGCAAAGATCACTTAAGCAATTATGGCGTTCAATGTGATTCTCTCGGATGGAACTTTCACTACCCTGATGCGCCGATGAAGAACTAAGTTGGACCCACAGCCGTAAATTTTGGACGCAAAATTAGTGATAGTACAATTCGAGTGATATTGCCGTCTTGGGTTTACCAACAAAATTGCTGGAGTAATTAGTTAATATACGGGTACTCATCGAGGAATGAGTTTAAGAGAGATGTTGTAACTGTTGAATGAGTTCGACAACTGACTAAATTTGGTGCGTGCTACTCTTCACATTTACATTTACATTTGTAACCTGCGATCAGCCATATGGCTTAAAGCAGGGGGTATGAAAAGACCGACCCACAGCCGTAAATTTTGGACGCAAAATTAGTGATAGTACAATTCGAGTGATATTGCCGTCTTGGGTTTACCAACAAAATTGCTGGAGTAATTAGTTAATATACGGGTACTCATCGAGGAATGAGTTTAAGAGAGATGTTGTAACTGTTGAATGAGTTCGACAACTGA
>KZ308150.1:1605571-1634588 GCA_000376725.2 Ladona fulva | reverse complement strand
GATCTCCGAGAGGCGACTACCAAGCGTTACAAGGAAGTAATCGCTAAAACAGATTGTTACTTCTGGTCGTTCTTTCCACAGAGCATTAGAGATGCAAACACGATGGATTAGGTTAGGTCTTTGGTGCTGCAACACCCCCTGCCATGCGCCACTGGCGGCTTGCGGGGTATAAATCTAAATCTAAAATCTAAATCTATTCTGTTAGGTTCCATTGTATTTCATCTTAATTTACTACCCATTATATCTATGTAAAGGTTTAATTGTCTATATAATTGTTCGTAACTCGTATGTATGTATGTATTCTTTAGTTTTATTGTATTGGAATTCTGAGCTGTAGTGCGACATTTGTCTGTTATTTATTGTATATTTATTGTATCTATACTGTCTACTGAAGGTTTTAGGCGGGGTTTTCCTCCCGTCTTTGGGCGAATGCCGGGCAGATGTCATCATTATTTTGTCCCCCTTGACCATTGCCACCTGGTCCACCGACGAACTTGCAATAATATATTAAATAAATAAATATAAATAGATATGCAAGTAGAAAGCAATGACTTTAAGAATGAATAGTGTCTATTATTTTTTAATAAGAAAATATTTCAATTTCATCAAAACATTATTGCAAGCATTTAAAGACCAGATAAATGGATACACCTACATCAGGAAGCGAAACGTACGAGATAATGTGAAAGGAAGCCAAATAATTTATTATTAGAAAGGTCAGTTTTCTTGTCGCTGTCTCCTCACGCAAAACATTTCATTCTCTTCTGGACATCAAAATTGTAAACACGTGAAAGCATCCATGCTTGGATTAAGTGCTCTTGACAGGTTACCATTCGAGGCAGAGGGTTAAAGGTTTCCTTATCTACCTCCAGGATATTTTCCGAAAAATTCCTCACAGCCGCCGTTTACTTTTCTGAGAATTCTATCTTCCAAACGAAAGTATTTCCGGAGAGCAACAGAGCAGAGGGATGAAAACAACGCTACAGGACGAGAATTTATGCAAAATTATGGAAAAAAATTCTGAAACTGAGTGTCCAGGAGCGCCAATGGCGTACATCAATTTTATTTGGTCTGACCTTGCTTACATTTACATACTGACCCTGCAAGCCGCCAGTGGAGTGTGGCAGGAAGCATAACACCCGGGAAGGGTGCATTGCACGTTTTACATTATGAAACACTACATCTATCTTAATACCCTGTAAGCCCCCTTCCTGCGTGTGCAGGGGGTTTAAACACAAGCGTTCGAGTTACCTCTTCAACTTATTGTTTTCACGTATCGTTCGCGGAAAGAATCAGTCCTTAAAACGACTTCTCGCATCTATTTCTCTTATTTTATGCTCATTGTCGGAAAAAGCATAAAACTTGTGGGTAAAGTGCGGTAAATTGTTTTCAGTTTACATGTAATTCAACGTGATATAATTTTATTATCGTACCAAAATTTAATAAAAACAGATGGAATTTGAACAGTCAGTACAAAAGATTTTACCGGATCTTCTCCCCTAATGTTGGAGATACCTACACCGATTGCATAAAAGATAGTAGAAGTATATGAATTCTGAGTAAAAGTGTTTGAATTTTAGTTTATTTTCGCTTGCGTTCGAAGGAAAATATCTTTCCTCCTTATTAATACTTATATATTCAGCCATTACATTTAAAAGGAAATAGGTAAGCAGAACGTTCACTGATCAGAAATTTGCCGCTAATATGCACATGTGTTATTGATCCCATTCTCATGCATTATGAAAATGGTATTATATTCGAAAAGTAGAGAACGAATACTTTGCTTTCCATTGTAATTGCAATAATTTATAATGATTACTGGTATAAACAAATACAATTTCTTTCCTTTAAAATTATTGCCATTGCATCAAATAAATCTTTACCCTTGCATTGGTGACCTACCTCATTTACATGATTTAGCATATCCTTAACTGATCATTTGTGTCCAGAAGATAACTTTCGTGCACTTTTAACAAATAAAAATAAGAGGAATTTTTTTCTACCAAAATGTAAGAATGAGACCATTGCTTTTCTAGGAATTTATCCTAGCTAATTGAAATCTATGACTATCCTCAAAACCACTTGGAATATTTCAATAACGAACAACTGCCTTCTGTCTGTTAAATACAATTCCCATGATTTTTGGCCCCTTTCTCAAAATATTCTTAGCGAAAGTTCTGAACTGAATTTCTCGGAAAAAACAGAGTTTAGTTTAATCGTTTCTCAGAAGTAGTTAAATTATTCATAAAGGGCCCATCTTGGATATTTCGACCCCACCCGCCGAGCACCCTTTCTAGCACCCTGCCGAGCATTCCTACCTGATATGATGAGACCCTACGTGCCCCCTACATGCACATCCACCCCTTTCCCGGTCTCTCCAATGGTGGTGTGTCACTCTGTACAGTCACAATGTCTACCCTTTTACTCATTTTGCCTCCCAGTCACACTCAAACACGTCCAGACCGGACTTCAGCGGCGGATAATCTTGGAACTGGGAATCATAGATAACTCTAAGGAATTTTAGACTGACATTAATGTGTACTAAAATCTTGTCTTTGAAACAAAAAGGGATGTTCCAAATTAAATGAACTAGAAAAATCTCGATTTATTTCCTTCCCAATATTATAAAGTATGGTCGCCAAAATACGACTCGTTGCAGATGGCCGTCCTCATAAAAATCTCCGATAAATGTCTATCTCAGATATCTATCTATCTTTTATCCGTTGATCAAATAATAGGGATAAGGGGTGGGGTGCTTCTACAATCACAAGTCATAATTATTCTTGACTTGTTAATAACAATTTTTTGCGCCCTGATTAGATAATAAATGCTTCGCTTAAGAATTATTCATTCTATCACTTAGAATTTATTTAGAATTTAGATTCATACCCCGCGAGCCACCAGTGGAGCATGGCAGGTGGTGTAGCAACACCAAAGATCTAACCTAATCCATCGTGTTTACATCTCTAATGCTCTATAAATCTAATGACTTTAAATCCTTGGCCAGTATTAACTTACCCCTTTTCTCTATTTCCCTGTGTGTACGCAAATATTCTTTAACAATAGATTTAATTAAAATGGACAATAATCTGAACTATGAATACCAAAAATTGATCACACTATCCCTTAAATTTGTCATTTGTGCTTTAAAATCGAATTCTAGGTGATTCTACAACATCCGAGATGATTGATTTTCTCTGAATACGTCTGAATCTAATTGAAGAGTATTTGAAATCGCCTCACGATTGATTAACGATGATTTATTTTGCCGATGTTGCGATTATTTACTCGGTATTTTAATGAGAATATATTCAACCAGTGTCCTTGAATAAACTGTAAACAATGGACTCTATCTGTGATAACATCAACGAACGCCGGAAAATGGTAATAATACACATTCTAGATCGCAGATACGTGGAGGGAGGATACCAGACGACAGACGATACTTGGAAAGAAATAACTTCAAGAAAGAAAGAAAGGGAATATACTCAAGAGAGGCTGAAAATATGTGTTGGAAAACGATACTTATAGCTTGTAACCTTCCATTTTCACATGTTATACGTAATACTTGGAGACGAAGGAAAGAAAGGAAGCTATAGGGAAGAAACGATATTGAAAAAATATCTTTAATGCTTTATTAGTACAGATTTTGTCGATGGGACAATGGCTTTTGGTGTTCCTGTAAAAACGTTCGCGAGCTCATAAAGAAAACGAAAAAGCGTTACCAGGAGATAATCCCTAGGACGGATACATACTTCTGGTCGTTATTTCCGTGGAACACTAAAGATACTAAAAGCAATTAAAGTTACATACGGATTATATTGGTGTTAATATATTCTCTGCCTCACAACACTGGCGGTTTAATATGTAAATGCTCATGTATTCTGGAATGAATAGAGACTGATAGCAATCCTTAAGGGCTTATACTTTGTTTACGCGATAAAGCCATAATCTTTCCAAATGTCGTCAACGAAAATGACTAAACTTATCTTCGGTGTATCAAGAAACCTTTTCTCTTTCATGGATTGTTAAGTACCTACTGTGATTTAGACGTCATTCGTTATTTCAATTGCGTTGTTTCAGTAGTAAACATCGCGTTCGCGAATTTTCAAGGAACTCCCTTGATTAATCTTACTTCCTTATTCTATGGACATCTAAATAATACTGCATTTAGAGGCATTAGTATATTTTTCGAGACTAGCGTGACGTCAGATGATATGTTGATTGTTTTGAAATTTGAAGGTCAAACAAAGCTTACAGTAGGTAATCAGTCATTTTTAATGAAAAAATACTTACATTCTCGAACTTCACCGTGAGACAATTTTACGGCAATTTATACATTTATCGTCCCTCGTCCGCTAATTTAATTTCGGGTAATTTTCCGGTAATTTTTCATTCACTTCAGAAAGCGAAATTTCGAAGCCGTTATGCGGACAATTTAAAATTTTCTACGAAATTATAACGGTGCTTGGATGCAAAAATTTTCTTCTGGTTTTTTCGAGAGGTATAGTGAAAACCTGGGACGCACGGCTCTTTTGCAAAGTACATGTCCCGTAAGCAAACTTTCACGAGGGCTAATTTCTTAAATAAACGACGAATGCTAGTTTTCTTTCTCCTTGGTTTTATCCTCCCTTGGGGACAGAGAGAACGTTAGGCTTTTCGTGGGCTGTTGTGAATGAACATTGTGTTATCGCTGCGAAAGCGCTTCAGTTTTGACTGTTGTGTCCTCTATTTCGGCTTCCAAATAAAATCTAAAATTATTCATGTGTGTATACAAACAGTACGTGTACACATGTATGTAAGCCCAGAATTTTCAGACGAGGTCGAAGACATCATAATTCCAATTCAAAACGAACGCGATCTACGAGAAGCGTCGACCAAGCGATATAAGAAGATAATCGCTAGAACAGATAGCTACTTCTGGTCGTTTTTTCCTCGGAGCATTAGAGAGGCTAACAGGATAGATTAGGTACGAATATATGGTGTTGATACACCCCCTGCCATACGCCAATCGACGGCTTGCGGGGTAAAATTCTAAATCTAAATCTATGTACTAGTAGAAATTTCATTCCTTATATGTGCCTGATTTTACCTTAGATTTAGATTTGGAATTTTACCCCGCGAGCCGCCGATTGGCGTATGGACCTTAGAATCTCAGCGAGCGCGATTTCAGAAAGCAGACGACAAGGAGATTTCGCGAGATAATAGCAAGAACGGATAGCTATTACTGGTCTCTTTTTCCTGACGGCATTAGTAATACCAATCAGGTAGCTTATAATTAGGTACGGTATTTCACACCCTGTGCAATACGCCATATGGCGGTTTGCGAGGCAATAATGTAAACGTAAATATAGAATGCCTAAAATCAGCTCTCCCGAAAGATTTTCCAAATCATAAGGCCAGCAGTATATAACAGCAAGATACAGCAATAAAGACAATAAACTCAGATAAAGGGCGTTTTTTTCATTGAAGAAACTAATAAATGCTTGGTACTGCGGAAAGTTCTGCCGTAGTTTGATAGGAAGTATAACATAACATTTTCAAAATGTGTGAATATTTAATGAATAAAGTATTTTATATGTTTACTGATCAACTTTAGCTTACATTTAAGTAAATGGAGGTAGGAAAGAACGCTTTTAAGAAGGTTCTAACAGCTTTTTTCAATTATAAACGCATTATTTGTAATGATTTGAAATACCACTGAATTTTCCGGAGAAGAGAAGAAGTCACACTATTTTTTTACAATGTATCGAATACATATCAAAGAGAGGGTATGCATTTGCCTAAGAACTTGGCGCAGCGTTAAATATGTATAGCATGAATTATAATTGAAAAAATACGATACGTATCGTCTCATGTTTGACGCCGGGTTGCTTTGAAGGTCTTCCATTCAACATGCATGTGAAGCTCGCTTTTATCGCGTGTACAGTTTATTCTTCCCGTGAACCTGATATAACAATTTCGAGACAATGCTAACTATTGTTCATTAAATATAATTAATCCACCTGATTAACTTCTGTCTAACATATCTACGAACCCCTTTTCCTATTTATTAACCCCAGATTCGCAATTTTGCCTCCTGAAGATAGCAGCAGTCTTGTGAAATTAGTCGTAACGAGTTTATATCCTTGAAATCACTTAATACTTTTACTAATGCATTTATCTTATAATTATTACAGAACATATTCACATAGATATTCAACAAAATTAGTGAAATTAATGGCGAAATTCAATTAAAAATCTCTCATCAAACCGTCTTAGTCAAACCCTATCTAATACTGAGAAATACTTTCTGGCGATACATTTAAATAGAAAAGCCAATAAACAATGTCCAAAAAAGCACCAAGCTTAAATTTATGCATCAAACAAATTTTAGGGATATTTTGTGCTGGTACGGGGTGTCAAGTGTATAGGTGTTTCACTCTCCATGAAGATCATAGCGATTATATTATTTATTGCAACATAAGATTAAGAATACTGAATAATTTGATCTATAAAAAGAATATTTTTCTTATAGTAAACCTTATATTATAAAATAATAACAGCACCAAATCAGTCGTGGCCGAGTAGTTAAAGCGACTGATTAGAAATCAGTTTCCCTCTGGGAGCGTAGGCTCGAATCCTACAGACTGCGGTTTCTTTTACAATACGATAGCATGCAGCTCCGATTTCTAAAAAGGAGAGAAGCGTATTTAACCGGAACGAACCGAATCGAAAAATGCAATATTTTCCGGTTATAAAGCGAAATCGAAATCTTATTTGTTTCTAGCGAACTTTCAGTTCACAGACGAGTGAGAATATTTTTTGTACAGAAAATATCGTCATACAAAACCAGCAGATGCATAAAAACGCAAAGGTATTCCTTGCAGACACAGTTTTCAAGTCGATTTCACTCGGGCAGAATTGAAGTATTTTCATACACATCAAAGTAGAGTCTTAAGCTAGATTTTATAATGCATATTTAATATGGACTTTATCTAATGTACATTTTAGAACCCGGTACTTTATTGTTTTGCAAGAGGTAAAGTGAAGATGATAGTTGATTTCCTTTGTATATGACAGATTAGCTTGAAGAATGACTATTATTTTCACTTTAACTTTTGCACTCTTGCAAAAANAAAATGAGTGATAAAAATACCCATATGAACACTGAGTAATTTATAACACGGATAAATTTCCTTGTCAGAGTTTCTATTGCGAAAATAAATTCTTTAAAAAAATCTTTTGTTGACGTTAAGCAGTTATGCAGTACTACGATTTTCAGAAACAATAAGACTTGTTTCAAAATGTTTTATATATTCCCGAAAACAATTGGTAAGATGTCTAAAAATGCATGGCAATAATTTCTACGAAAACGATTTTTCCAAGGTTATGAAAAATGTATCCGAATATTTTATTTATTGATCATTTCTGAATAGAGAGAATATTTAAAGGACAGAATTCCCATGGAAAATCTATTTCGAGTATATATTATAATGCCGTATCTTATTATTACAATTTAAGCAGTGGACCTCGTATTTCTACCACTGTTTCTCTTACATTGCAGATTTTTAAAATTCTGTTTGATAAAACGAAATTCACACAATACTAAAAAAATTAAAGCAATTTTAAACACAGTAATATAAATCTTTCATCATAATACAAGTAGTGGTAGTTCGGAACGAAAATAAAACGCTTCTACATAATCGAATTGATCCGGAAAGAAAACCTATAAAAAAATACGGTCATAAACAAGTACATGAACGAGTATAAAAACATTCTGGGAACTCTTTAAATTAAACTGTCGATTCCTAACCTGGCAGTCACGCAAAAGCACATCTCATGTCACAATCCACAAAAATTTGAAAAGACGTAAATGCCACTTCCTTGTGCGTTGTACTGATACGCGATTACCAACGAGAGACGTCACAAATTTCGTGAATAGCGCTCATGAGGCTCTTCCTTATAATAAAGTGCGTGCCGCCAAGGTTTCTGGACAGATGCGGCATTATCGCCCTGAAATGCGAATAAAGCACTTCCTTTAGGCCATGAAGAATGTAAATCAATTAGCGAGTCAGTTGGGCAACTGAGTTTTCGCATCTGCCGTATTTCATCCTGCTTACGAATGGAACTACTTTCTATTATTTAGTCATAAATGTGGATTCTAGGAAGATTACATAAAAATAACCTCTCTTTTGAATTTTTAGAGCCACGAAAAATAATTTGTTTACAGTATCATTCGTTTGCACATAGAAATTTCGTATTTCCCAAAATACTTGTTTAACTAGCGGAATATGTGGAATGAACTTAACAGAAATTATATTTTCAACAGATTTTTCATAATTTGAATTTTAAGCCGCACTTTCATAATGAAGCAAGGAAAAAGATTCGATCTCCAAAACTTTTATTTCCTTGCACAGAAGAGTATAATAAGAATATTGAAAATAGTATATAGATAAAGAATAAGATTATAGAAGAAGAATAATAATATAGGTATAGAAGATTTAAAAAATCATAAAGAAATTTTTTTGGAAAGATACACAACTGAGTGGTCTTTACCAAGCCTCTTTTCTTCTGTGTGAAGGACTTCTACGAAGTAACGCCTGACCATATCGATTTCGTTTTTTACTTGAGATTGAAAATGTGTTATTTGAATGGGAATTCGAGAGATGACTTGGAGAATCTTTGAGAAATTATAAACCTAACTCCATTACTACCATAAGCAAGACATCGCTGAAAAATTAAAAGATATAGATGAAAGCAGACCATCAGAAATTTTGGCCACATATGAACTAGGAATTGGAACATTTAAAACACTTGATATGAGGAAAAGATGTTCGACTTTGCACAAAAAGGTGTGCGCATTAAAACCCAAGGAATAACAGATGTGATATATAGCGACATGGCTGGGAGTTTGATACTGCTTTTGGTACCAGGAAATGTCGACGAATATCTAAGTTCGTGAAATAAATCAAGATAAAATCCTCAAAGAAAAATTCCCTCAAAAATGTAGCGGAAAAAACGTCAATATGAATCATACCTTCTCAAAAATACATCTATATATCTTTGTTTATTGCTTCTATTATCACCAAGTAGGTTTGTCAACAATAGAGCTCGCCTCCTATAAATTTTAACCCTGGCTCACGCTATCCCTGCATGCCATGGAGTATTACCTTCACTGTCTTAACCCACGCCTTAAAACAAATTTACCAAATTCCAAGTCAGAAATATCTGTCATATGTGGTAATCATCCACCATTCCATACCGACACGTAAGGGCTGTTTTTTCGCCACAAACACACCGTTCTTATAACGTCAACAGAAAGACTCGTACGTGCTACGCGAGTGTTAATTGAGGCCTCCGACGATTTTCGCGGGCGAAGTTTTCAACTTTTTTTGCGCAGTCTTCGCATTTTTGCGAAGTTCTTCAGTCATCGCCGTTACGTGTTCTGACCTGTCCTCGACGCACTTTTACAGCCGGATGCTCTTCCTGAGGCCCTAAACGGTTTCGGGGACTCGATCACATAGCCGCATTCACTCACACAAGAGGAAACTCTATCCTACTCTCAGGTAGGAAGAGCTTTCATCGCAATTCCCTTGGCGCGGACTACGGTCAGTGCAAAAGCAATGTGCGGTCATTAGGGACGGACTTCATATGCATATGTCCTCGTATTTGGAATCAACATTGGTTTAACCATGGGAGATGAATAGAGAATAATTCATTTGCCGCGAAAAAATAACGATACTACACCTCATAAAACTAGCATAATATGTCCATATAGGCATCGAGATCTCAACTTTTTTATCTGTTGTAATTTATTTTCTCTGAAAACTTATATTATTTTTTGATTGCGTCTTATTAATTAAAACCTACTGATACTGAATTTATCTGGGAAATATTGATGGTTAAAATTTTGCAACTCGCATTTGCGTATTTATCTAACATGTTAACAATCTGTAAAAGAATGTTTAATAGCATGATGTAAAAGTAATGTATCTAGTTACTGTTCAACGTCTAGTAATTTTAATGCAGAAAGAGTTTTGCAAGATCACGTTGAGATCTAATTCATCTGGAGCACTTCCGACTTCCAATTCAGTATTGTTTTAAAATAGAAGATTATCCATCTCAATTCCACTTGGTTACTTGCCTTTACTAGAAATTGAAAGAAGAAGCTCGTTTACTAAAATTTCATCATGTCATTGTTTTCAGGATGTTGAAAGGCCTAAAGATTATGCCAGTATCGTCCCTGAATGCTAATTATCTTGAAGGCTTTATCGAAAAATTAATCATTCTTAGGGATCTCTTAAAAAAAAAAACATTTTTACCGAGAAAAACATTTTCTTGGGAGATACATTTTTAGCAATGAAATTAAATGAAAGACTTTTTAGCCAACTCACTGATAGCAATCCTTAAGGGCGTATACTTTGTTTACGCGATAAAGCCATAATCTTTCCAAATGTCGTCAACGAAAATGAAAATACCCATATGAACACTGAGTAATTTATAACACGGATAAATTTCCTTGTCAGAGTTTCTATTGCGAAAATAAATTCTTTAAAAAAATCTTTTGTTGACGTTAAGCAGTTATGCAGTACTACGATTTTCAGAAACAATAAGACTTGTTTCAAAATGTTTTATATATTCCCGAAAACAATTGGTAAGATGTCTAAAAATGCATGGCAATAATTTCTACGAAAACGATTTTTCCAAGGTTATGAAAAATGTATCCGAATATTTTATTTATTGATCATTTCTGAATAGAGAGAATATTTAAAGGACAGAATTCCCATGGAAAATGTATTTTCACATTTTTTTGATGTTCACTTTTATTTCTACTATAAGAATAACAACAAAAACTAATTAATACTTGGAACTCTATAGTAAATTATTTCTCTTGTAATGTAATTAACTACTTGTAAGCTCATCAAACAGATATTTCAGAGGACTCCACTATCAACAGTTTATCGTATTGATTAATATTTATACCTCAAACAAATAAACTGTTGCCCAATAATCCTGTTAAGACTAACACTGGGGCTATTTAGATGCGAAGAAACACAACAAGACTATCCATAATTGACTTTACATTCAGAAGAAGGACCGGACCGAACGAAACGGATCTGCAAAACGTGCCCACTCACATGACGTGCGGGTTTCCAAACAAACATGTCGAGGAGTAAAAGTTCATTTGAAGCTGAACAAATATAGCTTCGTGATGGGGATGCTTTAGAACCCACAATATGCGTTCGCCTAAATATTTCACCACCGAATTTAATTAACTTTCACCCAATCTTAGATGTCACTTTCAGCGCTGGGAAATTCATATCTCTCAATCAATACCGCACCGCAGAAATTACAATCGAACGCCGGATGCTACTGAAATATGCTCAATTTTCTGTTTCGAATACACATGTCACTATTTCAGGAGTGAAACTGTATATTAGCGATGTCGTAGCTAGGATTTGTACGCGCTCCACTATATTTGTACGAGTGGAATATTAAATTTCGGGCTAATTTCTAGAGTTCTTGCGCCATCATGAGCCTCTGCTCACTTAGCCGTAATTTCTTCGCCATGGAGAAAACATCCGAAATCCAATGGCGAAGAAGAATGACTGCAAAGATCAAGCAGTGGGATTGTTGGAGTTGCCCTTCGGGAGTCGAAAAATGGGATATTTCCTCTTATTCGTACTCTACTGGAGTATATAGCAGTGGGTTATTGGCTCCTCAGAAAGTAGTATAGGTCTGCGACATAAAGATGGCCCAATATGGAGCAGCTCGGATATTTCAAATTTGACATTTTTTCTACTAAAATGGGATCCCTCGGTTGGATTTTGCTCTAGGAAAGAAGACTAAATTCCGACGGAAGCTTTTTAAAAAGTTTTTGGCACTAGATTCCTCGACGAAATGTTAAGTTTTATGTTTTCCTACAAACAACTCCCGCCACATCCGGGAGAAAGTGACACCACATTTCAGTGAAATAATTAGTTAATTTTGAATATTAATTTTGGCTGGTTTTCATCGGATCATCAGAGAAAGTACCCGACCTTAGAGTTAAATATAGGGGATATTGGAGTAAATATATCCCCTGGAACATGCAAATGCAGTTTGAATTTGTTATTGTGACTTCCAGGTATCATAGCGGTGGTGAGAATACATGTCATTCCTTCGGTTGGAATCTTTTCCCTAGGAGGTGATCAAGTTACCGACATAAGGTTTCGAAAAATCAAACCTGGAATAAATCATCGGCGAAGTTGATCGCTTCGAAATTCCAGTCAGTCACATCAGCGATCGTGAATTACGAAAAATATCGGCATACGCTGACAAGTATGTCTATGTCTATGTTTTTACCCTGCAAGCCGCCTTTCGGCGTGTGGCAGGGGGTGCATGCACCATGACTCTATTTCCCTAATCGATTATTTTCGCGTATCGTTCGCAGAAAGAATGAGTTCTTGAATCTATTCCTTCTGGCTTCTATTTCTCTGATCTTTCTCGCATTATCAGAACGGCCTATGTAGCATAGTGAACGCATTATATCCGCTACATCATCTCTAAACGTGCTTTCTCTGAATTTATCCAGTAAATTGATCCTTTGTTGGACTCTTCTAACTTCCAATTATTCCCATTTTGCGTCCTGTAGCATCTGAGTGGTAAGCTCACTCACTTGGATTTTGCTCTAGGAAAGAAGACTAAATTCCGACGGAAGCATATAATATATAAGAGACGGAAGTAAATAATCGAAAGGGGGATAATAACGTCTGGTCTTGCTTTACGTGAGCATTAGATAGTCTAACAGAATTAATAATAACAATCATGCCTTTATTAAGGCGAATTATAGTCTAATGAGACCACTCTTACAATTAACCTTGAATAAACGAACAAAAACAACCATACTTTGGGATTCGAACCATTACGCCACCAAGGCCGGCGATTTAAGGCCTAGTTGAGATGCCGCTCTAAAACACCAATATTCCCGCCATCTCCAATGTCAGATTCGGAGTAAATATGCAAATACGAATTCATGGGACGCGTGCTAGAGGGAAAATATTTCCATTTCGTATCCACCAATCCCTGACCTTAGTCTCTTTACGTTACGAGCCTTAATCCTCGATAGCTCGGTCCTCACACTCCCTCCGTCCTGCCGGACTGATGAAAGACGATTTTCTTTAATTAATTCGACCTCTAAAAAGTGCGGAAAGATAAGAAAGAAGCTCGCTACCCTTTGTTTAAGGCTGCAGAGAAATCTTGGCACTATATCAAGTAATCCTGCGTCCTATTACGAGAGGAGTCATTAAGCGAGGAGACATCCATTATTTTAAGAGGAGGGACGAAGAAAGTCGAGGGATAAGGCTTTAATCTTAATCCCAAAGCAGAGTTTCACCGCATTTAAGCATTCCACGAGGAAGTGAGGAGGACGCCTAAGAAACTCAATGAGGCTTTTAGTGCGAGGAATATGGAGATATCTCCCAGCGTGGGACAAAGGGACATGCACGCCTCCCGATTCTGCAGTGGTGGATCCCTTGAAGAATGCGCTGTGAAACGCAGTGTAACGCTTCGGTTATCTTTAAAATGTCTTAATACTGTGAAATAACTAATATTCTTACAGTACTTATCTCGAGTGGTTGCAAAAGCAAAATATCGTGCTACAGTTTACAATAAAAGAACAAAAATGATAGACATTATTAATTCAGGGGATCGAGCTGGAAACAGATTGAAAGCCGAAACATCTATAGTAAAACCGATGCCAAACCGGAAATTTTAATTATAGAAATTGAACCTAGTGTGAGAACTTTACCATACGCCATACGGCGGCAGGTACTAATTTAAATGTAAATGTACTGCTATTAACCTCTTTCCGATGTCCAGTTTAAAAACTATTTTTTCTACACTTTTAAACACCCTCTTCTTTTTTGCATTTCCCTGCAGCGGAAAAATTGTTTCTATGATTAAAAATGCCGCCGACTTTTTCTGCACAAAATCATTCGTTTTTCTCTCTTTTATCTTTTGTTAACACAGTACTTATTAAAAATCTGTATTAACTAAATGTATACTACCTTGTCATTTTAAAATCTTAATCCATTTCATATATTTTGTGTTATATTACGACAAACATTAAAGGGAAGATAACATTTTCCATATAGTCCCAATTTCGTTCAATAAAATAGTATTTTTTATTGTATATGGCGGCTTGCGAGTTATTAATGTATATGTACATCAAATTTATAATATTTTATATGATAATTCAACTAATTATTTCACTATTTTAATTTTATAAATTTTATTGATAGTGCAAATCAAAAAGATAATTTTAACATTTTCGCTTTCGTGTAACTCTGAGTTGAAGAAGTTAAGAGAGGCGAATAACGTATGCTTGAATGTAATTATATGTATCTCAATGTACATTTCAGGTAGTCAGTAGCTGAAAAACGCCTTTTTCTCACGGGAAAAAATTCGAAAAGAAAGTTGAATTATATTCTTAAGCAGTGCAAGTTCATGGAAGGGACTGAGGCAGCCTTTTCATAACCTTTTCCTTGAGGTTCCTTCTCGGTTATGGGCGACGTTCAAGGGCAAAGGAAATAGAGGGTGGAGGAACAAAGGTGGAATCGACTTGACTTGTTGTTTATCGACCAGTGGGTGGACGAGGTAAAGTCATTCAATGGAATTTTTGAAAGGAAAGGGAAAATCGTCGCGAGCGTACGGCTTAATGGTTTCCGAGAAAAAAAGGTGCTGATTTGCCTAGATATCAGATAACAGGTTTATGACAGGAGATATGAAATTCGTGTTCCCACAATGGTGAATCCAGAAGAGGAGGGTGTTGCCCACTCCGTGATGACTAATTAGGACGAGCAAGTTATGGACGAGTTAGGACGAGCAAAATACTGGTACATAGATTTGTTTAAAAAGAAATTACATTACGATAGAACATTAATTCTATCTATAACAAGAATATATAATTTTCAAAGGCTGGATAAAAGAAATAAAGGCTTCAATTAAAGGTAAATCTGAACATAAATGTGTTTGGAGATTGAGTTTAACGCTATCGATTATGACGATTAATTATTACACACTCATATTCCTTTAAATGTCGTCGTGACCTCTGACTTGGGTAATTTTCCAATTAATTTGTCCGTAATTGTCTCCATGAGTAAGTTTCCAGATACGATTCGATGTCAATGTTTCGATACCAATGAGATGGATCGTTCGCAGGACGACAACGAGGTATCAAACGAGAGTGAAATTCTTAAACACAATATAATACTACCATAACATCACCCAACATTTTGCTCTCACAATCAGTCCCAGTATGTATTCAGCCTTAATATAGTGCAAAAAAATATGAAAAACTCAGGCTTTATTCTGAGCACAAAATCACAGTTCAATAAAATATAAAGATAAAAAAAGGAGACTCACTAAAGAGGCTCCCGAATAGCCAAGTGGGCAACGCGTTCGACTGTGGGGAAATCGCTTGCGGGTTCGTTTCCCAGTGGGGGAGGGTGAAAAATAACTTCAGCTGTCGAAGCGCTTTTAACAATATTGTTGCTACTAAACATCTAATCTAAGAAAGAAGTGAGCAGTATCGTCTTCAGTTTTACGGTAACCCTGAGGAAACAATTATCAAAATTCTTGAGATATTCATCAACTGCTCATCGAATTCTGCTTCTTAACTCAAGCTTTGCTATAAATTTGCTGCCCAAATTGTTCATCTTTTTCTCAGTCTCTCTTATTGGCCATTTTGATAAAGTTTATCGCAAGTAAAATTTAATTAGCAGCTACTGTTGTTAGTTATTCGTATAAAAACATAAGCAAGTATCTTTCCCAGAGAAAATATATCTCGAATGTATTCATATTACATTTCACACCTATACACTATACTGGCGAGTAGATTGAACGAAAATAAGCGTCATTTAAAAACTATTTCGTATGCTTCTATGTGGAATTTGCAAAACGAAGAAACTCAAGTTCTAGATTCCTTGAGAAAAGTTGAGTCCCTTTCTTCGATGTGATCAGGGATGTTATCAAAGTTTGGCGACTTTTTTGTTAAGTTTTTCATTTGTTGTTCGTCAATTTATTAATCTCAAATTCAAATCAAGAAGCAAAATTCCTAAAGTATTTGTAATAATTCACTAATCACGACTTTATTTAGCATGTTGCCTTCATTGTGCGCCAATTACTGTTTAAATTTTTTATATCGAGGCATCCATCTACTTTTTATGCATCAACGCCGCAATGATCGCCGGGCCCTGAGGCGGTAGCCTCGCATGCTCACTGTCTGAAACCGGCCCTAGTAGCAGGTAACGATCAAAAGAAATGTGTATAAAATAATACAATGAAACTAGCGACATGTTTCGAAAATAGCGATCAGAACAGAGCAGAAACTTTCTCTCCTAACATGACGAAATCCTGCTGAATTCGGTGTTTTTCTCCCATTGTTGCGTGCCTCTCCTCCCATAATCCTCCTCCGACGGGCTGACGTAACGTTTGATTACGGATAAACTCGAGTTTTTATCATTAAGCAAATACGCGGTGACGGTTTTGCATTAATCAGTTTCTGAAATGGAAATGTCATCGGCTCCATTTTCTCTCAATAGCCTCGTCACTCCTACGTGCGCACAGAAGCTCGATTTATTTATCTCATTTCCTGTGCCATGCTGCAATAATTTTGCAAGTTGCCGATGAATCTTCTCGAGCATGGCAACAATACGGATCTTCTACAAACATTGCCTCTTACACAGACCGGGCTTACCGGATAGCCAAATGGTTAACAATCGACCTCGGTGAAAGTCGAAGAACATACTCGTATTAGTGATATTATAGGAAAGGTAAATAGAATGCAGAGATTGACAAGTAGAACCCAGGGAGGATGTCCACCAAAAGCCAAAGAAATAGCTTTAGAAATAGCTTAAAATCCCTCGGGTGGAATTCGCTCCAGGTGAGAAGATAAGGTTATCGACAAAAGCTTCTCGACAAATTCATCGATACAGAATTTTTAGAGTATGTCATTCAAAATTCAAAGAAATTGCTTATTTTTCTCTGGTTAGACCCATTCTTGAATACTGCAGCGCAGTTTAGAATCCACATGAAGTTGGTCTAGTCTCAGATTTAGAGCGGCACGTTTCGTTAGTGGATATTTCAGGTTCGACAGCAGCGTAACGGCTATGATAAAATCCCTCGGGTGGAGTTCACCACAGGAGAGAAGATCAGACTACCGAAGGAAGCTTTTCGAAAAATTCATCAGCCCAGAATTTTCAGATGAGGTTGAAGACATCATAATTCCAGTACAAAACGAACGCGATCTACTAGAGGCGTCGACCAAGCGATACAAAGAGATAATCGCTAGAACAGATAGCTAATTCTGGTCTTTTTTTCCTCGGAGCATTAGAGAGACTAACAGGATAGATTAGGTATGAATATTTGGTGTTGATACACCCCCTGCCATACGCCAATCGGCGACTCGCGGGGTAAAATTCTAAATATAGTTTTATATGATTATGGGACACCTACTAAGGTTTTTAACAAAATGAAAACGATAATATATCAGTCACTACCTTCCGTAATTAGGGGTTGTTTGGAAGAAGTATTAATTCGAGAATTCCGTAAAGGGATCGCTGGCTAAATCTGAGGTTCGTTTCCAATAAATAAAATTTTAATAAACAAACGTTCGTTAAAAAAAGCTTTAAACCTAATCAGCGCCTTGAAGACGATGGCAGAGACAGCCATCGAAACGTTGGCAACGATTCACGATTTCTCCCCAGCCATACGCTAATCGGCGGCTCGCGGGGTAAAATTCTAAACTCCCGAGAAGGCTTTATCCACAGCATAAACCAGGAAAGCACGAAATCAGTTATCCTTTAAACCTAGTTAACTCAAGTATAGTCAACCTCAAATAAATATTACATAACTACGAAGCAACGAACATTTTCTGGCAATAACATTTAAAACAAAATAATTAAATTAAATCAACCCTATTTACAGCAAAAGAACCACGCAATATCATCAACCAACATACGGTCCTGTGCGTTTACTGTATAATCAAGTCAGCCCCCAAGACAACATTATTTAAATTCTTAAACAAATAGCTGGAGGAAATCCATTTCCGTAGAAAAAAGGAATGAACTGACTTTTTCCGCATTTTTATTACATACTGATCCTGCAAGTCGTGAGTAACGCGTGGCAGGGGGTATGAAAACATCCATATCATTAGCTAACTTAAACTTTACTTATCATGACTTAAAGATAGTGTAGTAGTGCATTTATATGGTCCACTTACATTTCCGACAAAATATTGGAGCGTTTACGGTCACTTTACAATTTTCGGGGTCAAAAAGTGTGGTTCACATTTTCTTTTACGACGTTCTTTCGGGTAAGTTCTGTTCCATCATCCCATCTTATTCACACCAAATGATATTTCTTTTTTATTCTATGACTTGCAGCAATAATAATGGAGTAGGGACTATTTGGGATTCGACAGAAATTTTTATACCTGGAATATGCATTAGAGCCGAATCTTCCTTAAAAACCAATTTAATTTCCCTTAAAAACCAATATATTTTCCCCCTTCCAGCACCGGAAACTCTTAGCATGTAAGAAACAGAGTGCAAAAGAACAGGTTTTTCCGCATTTTTCTCTGTTGTGTTACGCAGCAAATACTTACGGAAGATTTGGGTGCCGGATCTTTAAAGAAAACGGAAACCTCTTTTCGATGACCTTACGTAATTCGAAAGTCTACCGGATGAATCAGAGTCCTTCCGAGGAAATACGTCGATCATACCGAGAACATGTGCTAGCAAGGCCAGAAAACCAAAGCAGGTAAAGCTTAATATAATAATCTCGCAGCACCCAACCTTTAAAATTGTTAACCATGACTCATCGCCTTATAGCAGAAAGTGTGGATCCCTGTGATAACCATGCATGTACGCCAAACGAACCTCGAAGGAAACTTTTCTCCAATGAACTTAAGAAATACTTTGCGATATGGAAACTGGATTATCATTGGACGATAAATAACACCCAGAAAAGTGAGTCTCTCATTCGACAGTCATTTTATATACAACAGTAAAGTTCTCCTTAGAGATTCACCTACGTATGTACTTTTCCTTTCGATGTATGACAGGAGGCAACATTTTCACACTATAGTGGATCTTTCTCCTCGTATATCTACTAGTGATTCCCAAACTTGTTTTGGCCAAACCCAATCTATGCATTTCTCGAATCCTGAGGCCCTCTTGTTACAGAGAATTCAAGCGGCGAACTCTTATGTACGTGGAGAGTGTCCAAACAGTTATAAACCCAATATTTGGAAACTGTACGAACCATCCGATGAAGACGTGATTCAGAATTATAACAGATCATGGCAAATTTCATTTTATATCAGAATTTTTTATTTCTGCTGTCATATATTGAGAATTTTGTAATCTGTATAATGTAATGGAATGTATGTAAAGAATGGAAACTATTAGAAAAAACATTTTCCTCGAACGCTGATGTATTATTTGTCCTAAAATGTATCATATATCCAGCCACACAATACTAGCACTGACTTGTGCGAAGACACAAGCGTTAAGATGGCATATTCTACTAGAGTAAAGAGTTAATTCAAGACTTCTATTAAATTTGATCGATATATAGCTTCACACGTAAGCAGGGGTACTAAGTACATACAATCCATGTACCGCCTGCCATAATAATTTAAATTTAAAAAATTGTTTTCTTATTATTTTTATTAATCGTATTCTTGTATTTTATAAGAGAATGAATATTATTCATTAGTATACTACGACTTTTCCGAACGGGTGTATGATCCAATCTCTTTATAGCCTTCGCGCTTATGCCTATGATAGTCTAAATCCGCCACTACCTATGAGATTGTTCGACTGTAGAGTTAATTCAGAAGAATAAACACCAAAATTTGGAAGAATCTAAAAAAAATTGCCCACTTCCGGAAGCAGAAGTACTAGACTATGGAGAAGATATCAGAACACTATCCTAACAATGGAGAAAGAATAAGGCATCTTAATAAAGAAAAATCATCAAAAGGCGTTAGGATTTCCCCTTCGTGACATTATGCCATTGGCAAAGGAGGAAGCGAACCCGCAAAGAGCAGGAAAACGAAGCAATACTTCCGAAGAAAATAAGTTCAATGAGAGTAAATACTGAACGCACGAAAGGATGGGGAAGACGCCTTGAGTAGATCGCGGGAGTAGATCCCATCGTTGGCGCTTAGGAATTCCCGTTAACTCCCGATTCGGTGACGTCACGTTCCTACGGACCAATCCCACTCCACAACATCTGCACCCTCCTCCCCCTTCCTCACGCACGGACATCCACCCCCACTCCCCACCCCTTTTTTTAATACACCTCTCTCCATCTCCTACTCATCCCTCCCCTACCCGTGGAACGCTTCCCGCCTCCGACGCTCCCCTACTACACCTGCCCCTCCACCTAACTTCCCTACCTACGCCTCCCCGTATAAAACCGGTCGGGAACTGCCGGCGAGGCTCAATGTTCCGTGGGTCATCTCGAGGACAGCAGTCTCCCTCCGTTTCATTAAGGGACTCGTGCACGCACCACCACTGAAGACGTCGGCCGAGCGCGGCTCTCCGACGCTGAGTGCATTCTTGTGAGGGAGGGATTTTTTATCGAGTGGGATCCTTCGGAAGTAAAGGGACAGCAGGAGGAGAGACTTTTTGTTCCTCCGAGAGTGGTTGCCATCGACTTTTTTGTTACTTCGGGAAGTACCCTTTTTTACGAAAGGGAGGACTATAAAGAATAAGGGGTGTACGAAGGGGACGCTGGTGCGTTCTCTGTGTTTCCATCTCTCCAGCGAGGTGCCGGAGGTCTTCGTGGAAAGAGCGGAGTCGTCAGCAGCCTCAGAGGTGGAAGGATTTTTGAAGAAGGGAGACGTCATAAAGGTGAGTGGACTTTTTCCGAGAACGTTTCCGGTATTTCCCGTAGGGAGAGTTTTTCCAGGTAACTCTCGGAAGGAATTTTTATTGCGGTCGGCTCTGAGAGCGTACGTAGAATTGAATGAATGTGTACTATGATCAAATCGACGTTCCGATCTGAGGTGGAAAAAGGCAGCGCGCGATATTATTCACTGTTTCGCTCCTGCCAGTTTGATTTGCGGATTGAAATTTCTCATTGGCTCTGAGGAGGTGCATTATTCAGAGATCATTTTGTGCGAACGCTCGATGGATAATGGCATGTTTTAGAAGCAAAGGCGAGCTCTTGCTACGCGCGTTAATCTACTATTGGTGAAAGTTGAACGCCGACTGAGCTAATTCACCTTGCAAAACAGATGATGGAGCAAATTTCGCGAGATATCTTTTGCGTTGGGGACTGGACATTACAGCTTTCCACGTAGTTGTTTTTGTTCTTCATTTCTCATAGTGGGGCCCAAATAATTTTGTTACATCATTGCTCTCACCGGTTTCTTTATTCCAAAAGTAAAAGCTACGAGCTAAAGCTCTTGTTTTAGTTAAAGCTGTTGTTAGAAAATATGAAATTGGTCTTAAAGTGCTCCGCGATTCCAACTAGTATTTTTTCTTAAGTGCTAAGAGTATCGTCTTCGGTTACGTGATAAATTAAGTACGAAGCTATACCGATTTTTCTGTGGGATGGCTCAGAAAATCGATCTTTAGATGCAAAATTGCTTTACGACGATGCCCCCCAATAAGCGGCCTTAAGCTAATTCCCTAACATTTGGTAACTCTTTCCTGAAAGTTTGATTAAATTTTAGACTTAAAGGCTTATTAAGTGGAGAGGAAAAAATATTATTGGAACGTACCCTTATAATTAAATGCTATGCCCACTTTAGGGTTTTCAATGAAAATGAAGCAATTAAACATTTCGGTGAAATATAAAAATATAGCCTATGTGTATCCGTTGACTGGAGTGTTTTAATATGTTTATACGGGGTCGGGGTAAATCCATTAAAATCCCTGCATTTAATAGAAAAAGTTAGGGGTGCTTCGATAAGCTGGAAGTTAAACATTAATGTAAATTAATCATTAATATAATAAAAATTAAATAAATTAAAGTTTCGCAAAAGAAGGATTATTTCTTGAGAAATTAACACTTTGGACCGCATAGCTGGTTAAACATTAGATCCGGCCAAATACTTGGAAATAAACTCCAGGACGCTCAATGATAAATGACTAACTACTGCCTTCATTGCGTTTTGATACCCCCAATAAGAGCTACCCTACATCGCTCCGCTACATAAATCACTTCCTCGTCGATACTTAATCATATACTTAGGCATCGGTTGGACCGGGAGCTGCGTGAATTTTCTAAGCCTTTCATACATGCGTACGATTTAAACTTCACCGTTTCAATTCCCGTCAAAACAATTAGCGCTCCCTTCTCCGGATATTGAATTCGCCGGCGCATCGGCACTTGATTCCATATGCATCGACCCAATCAGCGATTTGAAATCAACTCGATCGCGCTCCATTAGTCGTCCGAACGGAATGCCGAGCTGGTCCCAATCCGCCTCTCACTTTCGCAGCCATCGGTTATGGCACGCGTCCGGGGATTTCGCATTTCCAGAAGTTTCGCTGTTTTTCCCCCAACGCGCGCGAGCGTGACGCAGCGCGATGCGGATGGAGTGAGATCTAATTATCCCTAGGGTCACATGGGAGCTCGGGAAATTTGCGGTCGTGGGCAGCGGTGATTGAAACGCGGGATGTTCCGTCGTAAAATTGCTTTTTTCCTCTGCGCGGCCGTGGAGAGATATCAGCCAAAAGGCGATGCCAATAGCTCTCTTTAATGCTGCAGCATCGACATCGTTATAGTGCCTGCTCCGAGTGACGTCGGATTCCTTTATTTGATGGAGTCTTAGAGCGAACGATTTGATAAAACGACGAGTTCAAATCGAAAACAAAAATCTACCTTTTTTATATTTTACGGAGTATATAGTGGAATATGTATTGACGGCAAAATTAATCTCCCCTCCATTAGAGCTAATTTCAAAGTAAGAATTTTACTTCTACGATTGCCTAGTAAAAACCACAAACGTGTTCTAGCCGGAATTCGGGCCCGCCGTCGTCAGTCCTCACATTTGGGCCTGCATTGCATTTGGTTGCTAGTTAAAATTGAAGGGCATGTTAGTATGGCTTTAGAATCGAATTTACGAACGGTGATAGTGAAAAACAATTGTAGACAAGTTTCCTGATCCGCCCCTGAGTGAATGAATACATTCAATTTTTAGCTTCTTTGAAAATCTTTCCTTCGGTATCGTACATTAAATTAATTTTGGCTGACGGAAAAAAATCCCATAGTGTTGTACCATGATATCAATGATTTTAAAAATGACTACCCTACCTAAAATTCTATTCGTATTAACATAAGTGTATAACGACTATACCCCTACGAAAAATTCACTCCCATCAAAGATTAGGGTGATTTTTCATTCAGGGATATTTCAAACTTTCCCTTTTTGAGAAAATTTACGAGGGCAATACAACAATCAATTTCTTGTCATCGAAAGTATATGTTTAATTGTAATGTGTTTAGTTATAATTGGTGAGGCAACCGAGCTTTAGGATTATTACTATATAATGATTGACCTCCATAGGCGATTATCACAAAAATCTTTTATTGCTAATTAGATTTTTCCCTCCAAAACACNAATTTGCTAAGGCATTAATTTTGGGTAAAAAAGTATTCTACACCTTTACAACGTTGGCGAATAATTATCGTTGAATTCGTCTGTTATTGCTCGCTACCCTCCCCGAGGGCAATACAACAATCAATTTCTTGTCATCGAACGTATATGTTTAATTGTAATGAGTCTAGTTATAATTGGTGAGGCAACCGAGCTTTAGGATTATTACTATATAATGATTGACCTCCATAGGCGATTATCACCAAAATCTTTTTTTGCTCATTAGATTTTTCCCTCCAAAACACATTTCTATATTCACTGCAGAGTTTAAGCTCGAGGAAGTACATGCATAGTCTACATGAACTATTTTTTCTGGATACGAACTTGAAATCTTAATTCCACTCGTAAGAGTTTGAATTTCGATCTCCTAGTACAATACTTTACTACAGTCATTTTTGTGTTTTCTGAGAATAAAGTAATCAACCACGGCCAACTTTTACCCCATAACATTCTTTTTCGGAAAAGAAATACTCCTATATTTTGGAGAGGCGGATTTAACGTTCTTATGTGGAATATAAAAATTATAAAAATGACTTCATCGTTAAATAGCATCATTAAGATAAAAACTATACCCGTATTGTCTGTAGAATAATGAATGTTTATATATTAATTCGAGAATTCCGTAAAGGGATCGCTGGCTAAATCTGAGGTTCGTTTCCAATAAATAAAATTTTAATAAACAAACGTTCGTTAAAAAAANTTAATTCCACTCGTAAGAGTTTGCATTCCGATCTCCTAGTACAATACTTTACTACAGTCATTTTTGTGTTTTCTGAGAATAAAGTAATCAACCACGGCCAACTTTTACCCCGTAACATTATTTTTCGGAAAAGAAATACTCCTATATTTTGGAGAGGCGGATTAAACGTTCTTATGTGGAATTAATAATTATAAAAATGACTTCATCGTTAAATAGCATCATTAAGATAAAAACTATACCCGTATTGTCTGTAGAATAATGAATGTTTATATTCTTAATTCCGCCCGAATCAAGAAGTTACTATTATCATTATTATCAAAGCTCTTGATGAACTGTGCTCTCTCTATATATCGAATCATCATTTCCGTCTGAAATTTCAACGGCTGCAGTATGGACGTAGTATTACGAGAACGCCCTTTTGAATCCAGAGAGACTGCGTGTGATAAACGCCGTTCAACACCCAGAGCAAGTTCAGAAAAGTGAAAACAATTCCTCTAAAAACTAAAGTAGGTGTGAATGAGTGCTTGGAACGCGGTGAAAGCTTATAGGCCGATCGTGGGGCGTTTTTTAACTTCTTCAAACGATCCCCACGTCCATGAATAAACCTTCCTCTTTACAGAAAGAACGGTACATGTCGAATGAACGTTTGCTAACAGGAATGGCAAATCTCGCTTTCTTCTTGTCTCTCTCTCTCTTCATCACTCCCTCGGGATTCATTCCCATAGGTCGCAAGAGCCACTGGCCTTTCGACCCACACGCTTATTAATATTTCCCCTCCGTCTTTTCCCTTTATCCTCTTGCCCGCCCTTCAAACACATTAGCCTCCTATCTTCTCTCGCACTTTCTTCACTCCGCGCTTCTCCATTCACTTTGTACAAGCAGCCTTCCCTCCAATTGCCAGTAAGCTTCCCATTTAGCGCTTCATCCTTGGCGAAGAACTCATCTTGCCTTCCTCTATGCCTTTCTGTACTCCTCCCCTTCCTCATTTCCAATCTTCCCTTTAGTGCTAAAGCTCAGTCCCTTTCTTCTCCATTAGCGTACTTTATTTCTCGCGATCCTTCCCCCCGTATCCCAGGCTCCGTTTAAAATGTTTCCTCGAGCAAAACACTGATTCGACTCACCAGGTGAGACGTGACTTGGTTCAATAGGTATTGCTATCTGAGTGGTGTCACTAATGTAGTTGTAACTCCGTAAAACTCCTTATGGATAAAATATGTTTAAATTATTCATGTTATTCCCAGTAACATGAAAAGAAGTCAAAATTAATAAGTAAAGGTAGGTAGTTCATCTGAGATTAATTTATCAAGGAAAGATAGGATAGTATCACAAGTATTAGAGCGATTGAAATTTGCAAGAGAATTCCAAGATTCATAAAGTCATAGGACAAGAGGACATGCTAGGTTTTTGTGATGCCCGTGACCATACGCACTACATACATATCCATGTTTCAAGGTAATAATAGATGCTTTTTCATACCGTTCGCATCATTTTCGTTTCTCAATCCGCGGGGAGAATTCTACTGACTTAAAGTATTTTAAATCAACTTACAGGCATGCTACGTTATAATTGATTACAACTACTAATGCATTATCCATAATCTAATGCACCATTGAATGGGGGGAATGCACCTGAAATTCTATTCATACTTCATTTATAGCTTTTCAATGGCATAACGCTTTTTAACTGTTATTATTAACTACATCCTCAGATATATTCTGAACATAGCTTCGTAAATAGAAAAATAATATTTTGACTCTCGACATTACATGATTAATCCAAGCAATTTTTCGTCTCCTTGTCTATTTTCCTTAAATGCTTACCTAAAAGAAAAAACTCGTTCCGCCTACCGAAAATTTTAATCCCATAAAGTACTTTTTGTGAGCTTTATGAAATCTTATCCAATCTTTTCCTTTTCCCATCCTACTCGCCCATCTTCGTTTAGTGCTCTTCTATTCTCAAAGTTCACGCTCCTGCGATATGATACTTTATCACCGCTTTATTAAAATGGAAGGGATAGATATAAGAGGATAATCCAGAATCTCCTTCCGTTCGAAATGAAGCGATTTGTCTGCCCGTCGCCTTTTGCCCATCTCCGCCTCCCCTTACTCCATATCCATCATATCACTCTCCCTTCTTCATTGCTCCTATCTGTTCTTTCGCCTTTCATTTCACTCCCGTTTCGTTTTACCTATGAAAATCACCTCCCCTTCATAGCTCCCATTCCTCCGTCTCTCTCATTTGCCAGGATCCCTTCATATCTCAAACAGTTGCGAATCTGCCCACCCGCCACGTGGGACGCCGCCTCGCTCCTTCGTCATTCCTTGCCTCCAAAGGGACTCCGCCCCGTCGTAAAAGTCCGACCTCCCAATAAATTCAGTGCTCCTTCCATGTCCTCGCCCTCTCGAGTGCATAATGCACGCTATGGGGTAAGGTCCGTGAGTCGTCATGTCTGACATCGCTTCGAGAAGGCGGAGTGGAAGACGATGTTACCTGGCTGCAACACGTGCATTTCTGAGGCTTGGAAGTTTGAAAGCGCCACATGAGTTTTACGCCGGTTCCAATTATAATTTAAATTGCCTTTATTTCGTACAGGGTTTTGAAAAAATATATATTCCTACTTCGATTAAATGCCTGCCACCTACTACATACGTAGAGTTTGGAAAAGGAGTTTAATAGTTCCTATCATTCTTAAGTATGAATCTGAGGGTAATTTTGGCGTCTAAGAAAAACGCGTTCGTTGTGAGTGGGAATAGTGTTTTCATGGACAAGTATGCTTCGTACATATCCAAAAATTTTCTTTCCTCTTCTTTCTGTTCATTTCCTCCTACAATATGTACACATATTGTCCCACGATAAAATTAAAAAAGTAAACTAAGATTAGAAAGAAAAATAAATTTAGAATTCAGTCAAAATGTTAAGAAACGTGGGATCCATTTCAGCCATCATAATATTTTAGATATATTTCTGTTTCAGCGAGAATTAGCCGAAACGAAAAATGTCTTCAAAGTTCATTTCGAAAATATTAGGTTAATGTTAGATTAAATTTGCTAAGGCATTAATTTTGGGTAAAAAAGTATTCTACACCTTTACAACGTTGGCGAATAATTATCGTTGAATTCGTGTGTTATTGCTCGCTACCCTCCCTTACATGTATTAATTAATGTATTAATGAACTGGGTTCCCGGATAGCCAAGTGGGCAACGCGTTCGAATTCGGTAAAAGCGGTCCCGGGTTCGATTCCCGGTGGGGGCCTACGTGCGAAATGACCTTAGTTGTCGAAGCACTTTTAACAGTACTTTTTTTATATGAAACCCTAATTCTTTTAAGATCATCAATTCCCTCAAAATCATCACATCACTTTGTTGACTAATATCCAAGGAAACGTTGCAACTGTTTACACAGTAGCAGCAATTAAATTCATAATGCGTAACGGTATTCAAGGACTTAGCATTCCTGCCTTTCTCTCCGGTAAATATCAAAACTACCTACGTTTATTGTGTTTTATATTTCTAGATCAAGCATTGGTCAATGTACACGTTTATCAGAATTGATATGGAGGATATAAATACGGAGAAAAGCAGGTTAGAACCGTTAAAGGTACAACGAGCCGATTTCTGTTCCTCATCCAAGGTTTTACCT
This sequence comes from Ladona fulva, assembly GCA_000376725.2. Taxonomy (NCBI): domain Eukaryota; kingdom Metazoa; phylum Arthropoda; class Insecta; order Odonata; family Libellulidae; genus Ladona; species Ladona fulva. The sequence continues at coordinate 1,606,608 of KZ308150.1, read as the reverse complement.
CCATTCTATCAATTTTTTGCTGTCTAAAAGCAACGCTACGTTTTCTGCTGTCTAAAACTTTATCCGTTTCCTCACCTGGATCCAAATCGTCTCCATTTCCGATGCCTTTTTGAAGATACGCTTTGTCAATTCATCTACTTCGTATAAAAGCCCGAATGCTATAAACATCCTTTATTACAGTTCTGTTACATTAGCTTTTCTTTTCTGTAAGAACCGTCCTCGATTTCATTTGCTGGAATTTCCCCTTTTCCTCAGACACTGTGAGAATTCGTGACGGATGAATCTCGGCTTTTGTTAACCACGTGCGTAAATAGAACGCCCGTTTGAATGAAAAAGTTACGAAACTCGCTAGTCGGCTCGCTGTCGGACCAAGTGCGATTTTCTCGCATCCACGACACCTACGCCCGAGACACACTATCATAGTTACGCATCTCGCTTCATGTTCCCCGGACGAGGAGTCTGCAACAATGCCTTATCCGATGCTCTTCAAGGATTTCCTCTCCTAGCGCAGATTGGAGAGATAGATCTGCCAAGCGCCACTCCCTTCAACTCCTACTGCTAGAAAAGTCGGCTGTCATCAATTTGTTCTCCTTTGCTCGTCTAGCTCAAATGATATTCCTGTGAGCGCCCTTTGAACGTTGGATTTGTGCAACTATATCGCATATTCTCTTGAAGGGATTTGTATGGCGTTTCAAATTAGTTAGAAATATAGAGTTGTCTTCTACAAAGCACTGTAGAAGACAGCTCGAGTAGTGCATAATTGCTCTTTTGTGCATCTGACGGGAAAAAAAACGAGAGGTAAAGACCCGCTCGCTAATTTCTGTTGCGCTTTTGCATTTATTAATTCGTATTCTAACGAAAGCATTTTTTAGAACCCTTGGATAATCAAATACACTCCTAAATTATAAATTCCTCTAAAAGTTAAATTAATAAAGCCGGGTATGCTTTCTGTCATAAAGTGGGACATGGTGTCCTATCGCAAGCTGTCATAGTGACATGTCTTAAAGCATTCCACCATATGCTATTATATATATATA
>KZ308150.1:1391864-1605561 GCA_000376725.2 Ladona fulva | reverse complement strand
TATATATAATATATAATATATAGATTCATAAACTATTCTACAATAATTTACACCAAAAGATTTACACTTCTTTCCTCCCTGCAATTGTCTCAACATTTCTCTCGCTATTTTTGCTGCAAGTTGTTAACCTTTCGTTATTAAAAAAAAATTTGTCAGGTTAGATAAATAATTAAAGGATATTTTTAAAAACATCTTTTGTTGTTTATTGCATTTTCACTTGCCATGTTCGGCTGTAAAGGTTCCTAGGTACACTCCTAGATATCTTGTAGTAATAGCCAATTTTAATCTAAATTCCACGAGATCACTAAAGTGAATCGCGTCCTCTCATTCCTTTCTTTCGCACCGATACTTCACGCACCATTTCCTTCGTCTCCAATGGTGCTATTGCACCCAAGTATGAAGCTATTAAGGAGCTGTGAGCACGGCATCGAACCGAAACCGATCCCAAATCCGAAACAGAAAAAAATTCTTTCCGGAGCGAAAACTGAACCCAAACCGAAAAAATTATATTCTTGAGCCAATACCGAAAACCGATCCGGTTTTTAGTTCCCAACAATGCGCAATTTGCTTAATTTTAACTGGATGAAGGTTTACTTAACCTGTGAAACAATGACGAGCAACTTTCTATTTCTAGTTTTTATACTCTTATTTCGAATTTAGTGTAATGTAGTGTGTATGAAACAACCAAAAATGACACAAGAAAATTATTATATCCTTATAAAGGATATAATATTAGAATATTCGGAGCATAAAACACGGTTCAAACCGGTTCGAAGTAGGTAGAAGAAGCGGAACCCGAAATTAACCGAATTTTTTTATCTGAACCAACGGGAGGAGCGGAACGAAATATGTTACGGTTACGATGCCCTGCGATTTTGTGGCTGTGAGACAGAACTTCCACTTGCATCTTTTCTATGTATTGAGTACTAACGTGGCAAAACCCTATTTCCGGAGGTTTACTACAGATTTAGGAGTAGATAGGGTTGCACAGTAAAATCTTCCGGTAACTAAGAGATTAGGGTGCAACAAGTCGGGAGCTATCCCTTTCTCTTCTGTCTGCGTTTTTGTCCTCCTTCCTCGCCCAAAGACAATTGCGCAGGATCTCGCCAGAGGAAAGGCTTTAGCCTCGCTATATAAAAGGGTAAGAAAGGCAGAGGACAAGGCGAAGAGATTTTCACCTCACTTACACCGCTGAGCGCTCATCGCCTTAATTTTATCGCGAAAGTGAGTGCTCGCGTGATAAACGTCGTCTCGGTCTGACCTCGGAGGAGAACGTCTTCCACTCAGTCTCTTCCCTCCTGGAGAGCATTACTCTTCCTACATTTTCAATTCTTTTAGCGTCCTTTTGGCCTCCGATGCAATTCCTAACCCTCTTCTGCACGCTCTGCCTCCTTTTTTCCATCAGTGGTGGCTTTTCTGTAAATTTATTTTTTTGGATTTTCTCATAATATTTTTCATATCTCCTTCCATCTACAATTCCCGTTCTGAGCATCATTTACATCTAAAATTTCTCTGCCTTTTTAACCCGATCTCTCCAACACCGTTTCCTAGCATCAAAGAATAGACTCTCCTAGTATACGACATATGACTCGAAATATAAGTTTTAGTTGAAGAAATGTAAGTTTACTACTAGTTGAGTATCTTTCTAACGCATTCAACTTCGAGATGTCCTCACTTATCTACGCAATCGCTCTAAGTATATACACTTCCATCAACGTCTGCTTTCTAAGCAATTTATTTGAAATTCCCAAAGAACATAGTTTGCCAAGAAGATAAGGACATGTCCTTTAAGATTCTTACATATTTTTGTAACAGGTTAACTCCAAATGTCGCTGCAGCAGGTCTAATCAATCAGTAGTATAGCAATTCAGTAATATAATTTCAGAAGTTTTCCATTGAGCTTCACACCACTTTTACTGTAACCCAGAAAATGTCGTTTTCTGCTCCAAATCAAATTAATTCAAGGATTAAGGTGTTAACTTTTGCGCGACTTGGATGGTCTACCACAATAACAACAGATGCCTGAGTATGGTTCAATAAGTGCTCCGGTTGAATTCTAACGATAGATGTGCCAAGGGTCGAACCATTTAAGTAGATTCTATGCGGACGGGAAGCAAGTACCTTCTTCCTTCGCTTAACCTTCCACCTTATGGTAGCTTGCGCTCAGGTAAAATATTCAATTTCTCAGGATATGTTTCTAATCATGCAAACTGTGCGCGCTTACGCGAATACGCCGAAGATTTATATTTCTGCATGTATACGTAGAGTTAGATTGAAGGAATTCCGCTTATTAAAGTACCTGAGGCTGCTATCATAATCACTTTATTTCTATTGATGTAATACTATCTCTCGTTGGGCCCAAATATCCATTTAGCCAACTCATCCTTCTATGTCCCATCTTCCCAATTCCGATTCATCCGTCTCCTCCAACTCTCAATTTTCCTTTCTCATTCCCTCCAACCACCTTCATTTTAACCTCTCTCCACCACCTTATTCATCCACATGTCAATTGCCACCCTCGCTTCTTCAATACCTTATTATCTTTACTCCCACTTCGCTCCCCTCATTCCGATTCCCTTTCGAATACTTTTTTCATTATTTTCCTCTTCGGCTCCTCCCTTCCCACCGCCCCTTCCCCTTCTATTCCTTCACTCTCTCTTCCCATTCCTTTACTCTCTTCGCAGCATTCCTTCCTCGATCTCGCTCTCCCCGGGCGGTCACTTCGGGATCAACGACATCAACGGTCACTCAGCGCAATCGCCGAGCACGTCAGCTGAGCGTGGGAATGTAGCTTTTTTCTATATATAATCTCGATGCTCTTTTTAATCCATCGAACATCAGATTCCTACGGAAAGGAGAAAAATATTGTATCGGATGGAGAAGGGCGGGAATCCTCCATCCCGTCCCTCCATCCATCTAGAAATTCGTCTAATCGGAAAGGAGCCGGCTGAAGCATATGAGTACGAAAAATGTGTTATGATTACACACATGGCATATCCGCGGATAGGAATTAGTAAATTCATCAGTGCGCATTTTTCTCCAATCATATGAAGTATTTCTCTTGTAGTATCACTTGTATCTGAAGCTCATTTAGGATATGTTAGGCCAAAAAATTCTTCAGGAGAACCAGAACAACGCATGCGAATCATTCATTTCATTCGAAAATGCGTGTCATAGCTCATAAAGCTTCACAAAGTCTTTTTAGTACTAAAGGAGGTTGTTGTGGGTTGTACCTCAAGAGTGATATGCTTTTCCAACTTAAAATACTTAAAGCAGCAAGGGTGGAAAGCCTTCTGGAAGGTGGAAAATAACGATAGAATCAGTCTTATTTTTAATTTCACGAAAGGATGGATGTATCAAGTTTTGAGTCGTAGATTTGGGCTCTATATCAGGACGCATGAATTTTATTTCCTTTCCTCTCAAAGAGAAGTTCGTCATTTTTCACGGGTTTTTGAAACGCCTGGAAGGGAAAGTAAAAACATCGCTAGCAAATTCGAAGGACGAGATGCTGCTCGTCTCTATATAAATTACGTTTTTACATCAAAGGAATTGAAAAATAATAAGATTTTGAATCTTTGCGTAGCAAATTTTCGATTTTCGAGCATATTCTGGAGAATTCGTTCCAGCGTGTTATTCTTTAATTACCTTAGGTATGTTTTCATTTCGTGATTCGAGGCACTCATGTGCGGTTTTGGAAATATGTTAGCCGGTATTCAAACAATCCTCGTCATCCTCCATCCACTGCATATCATTTTAATAGGCCTTCCATTTTAGCGCTATATACACGCTTATTTTTCATACCCACTACCTTTGATTCGAATGAAAAACTAGTCAATATATCACAGGGTGTGGTTGAATTTTAACGTTAGAGAATACCTGCCTAAGGAGAGTGGGGAAGAGGAGGTCAATGAAATTTTCTTAGAGGTTATGACCTATTTTACAAGATTTTGTTTTGCATTTTGAATTTTATGAAAATTTTAGTGTACATTGGCTACGTTATGTCACATTCGCTGAAAATTTGCGACATCCCACTCTATGACAGAGAGATTAGGAGATAGTTTCCTTCTTTGCACACAAGGAATACTATAGGTGCAAATTAATCTAATAATTCTCTACTAGTTATTTCACGTGACCTCAGCTTAACTATGCGATGGCGGAGTAGGAAATTCAACAACTCGCAATTTAATGTGTGTGAATATTTTTCGTTGGCATTGAAATAAACGGAGGTACATACATACATCAGATAAGGCGGAACGAAAATTTACTGGAGTCTGGTTAAATCGGCTTATTCCTGCAAAATTCGGTTCTTCCGACACATAATCACATGCCTTTTTTATTTCATTACAGTCGATTTAGGCATTCCACTATGTACAAGCACTAGCTTGCCGGAATTGACTGAAATGACAGATTTCATTTTTGAAAGGATGTTGATTTTGCCTTTATTTTGAAATCGAATTAGAGCCATTATCTACGGTGCATAATTGGGAAATACCGCCACTGCGTGCATGTTGCTATGAAAATTTATTTCGGAGGATTAGAATGCATAATTCCTGGAATTTGCCGCATCAATCCATAGAAACCCTTGTCTGCTATAGCTTCCTTCAACCACATCCGGTATCTTTTTCGCACTTCCCAAAATCCGAATTCATTTCCCTTGAAACGTCCCACCGAAGATACACACACGTCCTTGGAAGCTATCTTCTCACTCACACCCGCGGGGAGCGGAGGCAGACGACTCTATGCCTGAGGCGAGGGAAGGTGCGAGGGGAATAAACACCCACTTCACCTTGAAAGGTTATGGAACCGAACTCTGTAATGCACGTCGGCGAAAGGAAATCGTTCAAGCCCGAGGATGAAGTCCCAATACTGAGAGATTGAACCTTTCGGTAAAGGATTTAACCATATGCGTTCACCTTTACGCCAAAGTACAGTACTTTCGTGGCTTCGAATCGGACCATCTATAGAACGACCAAAGCATAGTTCTCTCTTTACCGCCATTGGAAGGGATTCCGTACGGGTGCCTTGGTACAGAGCTACGCCATGGCTGCTAAAGAGGAAATAAGTTGGACGTTTATGGTTCTTTCAATAACTCTTCTCTCTTGGCAAAACTATTTTTTTAAGTAGTATAATTTAAAGTAAGCAATGTCGTCGCGAATTTCTTAGGTCTAGCTTAAAATTTCTCATAAACTCTATGCAGTATTGCAAATGCATAATTCAGTGCGAAGATATCGGCGGGTCGGTACTTGGACAAGTAACATGCGACCGCCTAGGAACCCGACTTACTGGATACACTACCTTGACCCGCAGGTAGGATTTCTTAGCATAGCGTCTTTTCCTCCGCAAACATTCGATATCTATCGAAATTCAGATAGGAGAGTGTATCATTGTGTAAATATGTGCATACATATGACGAGGTGACCTTTAATACTACGCGAAATTCTCCTCGGCCTTGGATAATTTGTCACGAATTGCATTTTATGATCGCTCCATCAGATGATATTCGAGTCGAAGATGCGTTTATAATCTGAGCATCTGAGTAAAATCAGAAGCCAAACTAGATCTCCTATGAGAGAGAGGAGTGCATATCTCGGATATGGGTTATTTGTCCAGGATGCAATTTCGAATCTCACATCGTAAGGACCTATGAGAATCTATAGGCTTCTCAAATGATAAAGGAGTAACTTTATCTCCTATTATAGTGAATAAGATGGCTAAGTCTCATGTGAGTAGGAGAGTTGCTGTTAGACAGTTTGAAACTTGTAATACCGTCATAAGTTGGGCGGATGTTGGTTATTTTGTGATGAAATCAAATCTTACAAAGAGCTACACGTACCTAAGTAATTCCGTAGCTAATAGAAAGCTGGCAGTAATCGGGAGACACTTCAATCATAACCTTATGAAACACGCGAGCTGTTCTTACGTGATCCAAGTCTAAACAAATAAAATTAGGGTAATAAAACGGTCATTGGTCTTCGTTTTTAAGAAATCCTCTGCATCTCTAACAATCATCACATATAAGAGTTTTTTCCCGAGGGTATTATCAATGAGTCAAAAACCCCATATATGCGGATACGGAAGTACGCATTTGGTATTCTGGAGATGGACGATCTTCTTTTTCATGAGAATTTACCCGTCTTCCCCTTCATAACACAAACAGCGAGCCTCGGTCCAGCGGAGAAAAACTCTCATTTTCACCTATTATCCCTTTTTCATTCTAATTATACCCTGCACCGCCGATCATCGATACCGTTAGTCACAGCGGACGTCCTTCGAGACGGAAAAAATTCCGGAATAATTATCGAGCCGTCTTCCCTCCCGCCCAGCCGCCGAAAGATTTCTGCCTCCTAGAGAGCGCATTGGTTTTTCTAATATGCCGGATATTTCTTCCACCTATACTCCACCAAAATTTCCCTCCACCGAGACAATCGATTGACGGGATTTTCATGGCGCGTCTGCAATTGAACTGGCGCCGTCAGGATCGAGATAAAAAAAACGACCTGTGATTATGTAATAATTTTTTAGTGTTAGGCTGAGGAAGGCATCCTGGTTGCTTCAGGGAGAAAGTGATCTCTCAGAGGATATTCGGTGCAATCACTAGGGAGTTCGGTAGCAGACGGGTTCATCAAGGAATGCATTGAGTAGGTGGTGGAATATAGTTAATGCCCTGAGAAGCTTTAGTATCATGAGATACATAGGAATTATATAGATATCTTCCCGATTCTGAGCGATTCTTTATATTCCAGTATTTTTACACTGTCCAAATTTCAGCGAGTCAAAACGTGATAAGTAGCGCCATGTTTTACATAACAACAACTGTCTCTCTCCTAAAATATATTACTCCTAACTTTTCTTTGGTTTTGGTCATAGTTTCCTACTCACCGATATTTCATTACGGATCAGCCACTAATGACAATTTCTCTCACCGTTGATAGAGGCATTAAAAAATAAATAACGATTACCTGCGAGCCGATGGGAAGATACGAGTTTTATTTAGGTTGCTGATGACCAAAATTTAATTTCCTTCCGCTTTCATTCGACTCATTTGCATTGGTAGATTTAATACAATTTTAGTAGAGAGTGTTCCTGGGCTCTCCGGTTGTCCTGGTATATGCATGCAGGACTCCTGAATAACCAAGTGTGTAGAGCGTTAACCTTTGGAGCGGCCAGGATGCCCAGAGGAGGCCTATGAGTACGAACTGACGTAAGCTGTCGAGAAACATCGGATGATATTGATAATGATACTATTTATATATGGTCGTGAATGAGAAGAATAGAAGAGAATCTACGAAAGGAAAATTCTGGTCAGATTCGGATTCCATCATTGATGGTCGTTGCCAATATCTCATAAGGATTTTCACCCTATGCATACTATCCTTCTCTCTTTAGAGATGTACCAGCTTTAACATTTGACCTCGGAAATGGAAATCGAGTACGTATTCGCAACCTGCTTGGAAATTCACTCGGAAATGAACCTCAGTCGCAAGTAATTCTTAAAGAGAAGGCTATTATTATTATCTTCCATCAACGATTATCAGAGTACATACATTGAACAGCTGGTTGGAGCGATTGTAAATCTGCCGTGTAGTTTTCCAAGCATATGGCTGGGATAAAGTTCGTCACCGACTTTTTGTTACAATGTTTTATTCTTGAATAAGATGAACAATCTCCAATATTTTCAATTCCGAACGATGAAATTCTGAAGGTGAAGTTGAGAATATCGATTTTTAAAATCATAAGAGTTCTGTATGCACATTTACGTTATATTTTGCGTAAGAGAAATGTAAAAAGCTCAATCAATATATTTAAGGGAATGATGCTATTACATGGTGCATGACTTAATTGGTTCTCTTTTTTTCCACAGGTAAGTTGGCTTGAGTGTCTGCCTACAAGCATTCGCCCTTTGGATCATCAAAACCTCTGGCCTTTGTTTTCTACGCGTTTTTCGGCTAAATCGTGAGTAATATCCGTAAGTTTCAATGTGCTAAAGAGTACACTACAATATAGTATGGGTAAAATTGCTCGAGCACTCGCTTTGAGATATTTCTGGTCATGGAAAAGCCGAAGGACACAGGTCGCGAACACCAAGACAACAAGGTCCAAAAGGGGGCATTAAGATTTTAATCAATTGTTGGGCATTGGTGGGTACTTTTGACGTTTCAGATGAATTTTCATTTACGAATGAGCTTTAGGGAGAGTGCGGTGATATGACATGCGAGTAGTAACTACTAGTTATGCATCCATAAATTACTAGTAGTAACTTATGGATACAGTGGCTATAGATTGCATTGCATGGCGGCAGTCTTTTATATGCTTGCGTTTCTAAGAGGATTTCAATTCAACTGCAATTAATTACAGCGTAGCCGCATCCCTGCTTCCGGCTGGCTAACAAAGTCGTAAACGAGAGAAAATAACAACTTAGGTAAATGTACTCATAAATCTTCACCGCGCTCCTCCCATTTCATTACTTTCTACGTCAGGATTCCGTTTCAGGATTTAACTAATGTAATTTCAAGACGCTCGCTTGGACGTCACGTTCAAACAGCTAAAATAATGACTCGTCGAAGGATATGAACTGGTATAAATGCACTCTCTTCGATTCGACCAATTATTCACTTTCGCAAGTTACAGGCTTTTAATCCTGGTTCCCTATGTCTTGATAGAAGTAGCTGAAGCAGCGGATCACGACTGGATACGGGCGTGAAAAATGCGCCTTTCCGAAGAGAGAGGGATTCTATGAAATCTATCATTCAATCGCAGAGAAGTACTAAGGCGGAAGCCCTCCTACTCTGGCTTCCCTGCCATATTCGAATTCCTATTTCCGGCCATATCCGAATTTCTATTCCCAAAGTCTATTACATAATCTTTAATAACATTTTACTTATTTATATTAACTTAAATACTTAACTTATACCATATTAACTTAAATACTATATTAGTTAATCAATCTATGTCGTGAGGAAATATAATGACTCAGAAAATTAAGTGCCTAGTCGTTTCCTTCAATAATATTTTTCTGCGAACTATACGCAACTACATCCGAGTAGACCTACACACCGATGCGTCAACATACAGCATGCAGCGTAGCTGAAGGAATTTGCTACTATACAATACCTTTCCGTTTCAAAATAGTCTTCTACGTTCGTTTTAAATGATGTGCATCGAGTTAAACATACATAGTATATTACTCACCACATAAAACTTCTAACGTAGGATAAATGTTCGCATAAGGATTAGTTGGAAAAAAGATCCACTTCCTTTGAAATTTGAGATATATATTCCACAATCTATGTCACCTACTGACATTTGAAGACATTATTCCGTTAACCATAACTCACGCATACGCTGTTTGACTCTTCTCGGCACTGAACTACTAGGTGAGATGCTGTTTCTTTCGGGTTATTAGTGTGATGTCGAAAACGTAATTAGGTCGATTTGATCGGTCAGAACACCTTTATTATCATATAAAACTGTTTACCGGTATCCCGTTGGCTCTGCCTCAGCGAGACTCAAGAAACCAGTCGCATTTTTCGTGAATCATTCGTTGAAGAAACGTGTTCTACGCCCACAAGAAGGTGGGCAGACCTTCGACGACGGTCCATTACTGAGTGGGTTACTTAAGAAACGGTACTGCAATCGCAATTCCTGAAGGTCTGTTGCTTTTAGCAATAATAATATAAATTCTAATATGATACGAAGTTGCTATTTAAGATGTTGTATTTAAGATCGTCAACATTTCTTCATCAATAACCTCAATCCTCATCAATAATCTCAACGTTAGGCTTTCGAGCTTTGCAGTTTGGAATCGAAAATTTGTCATCTAAAGAGGTACTTTGGTTCGCTAGGTTAATTTTGTCAGATGAACTATTACTAAAACTGCGATAATTGAGTCATAGTTCAATATTTTTCTCGAGAGTTTAACAATTACTTATAATTACTACAAATATCCACACTATCGTTCCTGCAAAACTTAGGAGGAAAATAAAATACGTTGAATCATGGGGGCTTTCACATAGCAGTAGTGGTCCTTTGTGATAATGATGAATCAATGAAATCTGTATTATTTCATCAGAAAGTTTTGGGAAAAGTAACACGATTTTATTAACTCACTTCATCTATTTTTGACTAATATCGTTTGGAATCAATTAGTAATTCAAACACGAAGTTTCGTCTTAATTTTTTGAAGTTTCGCAATAAAAGGCGCAAAATTAGATGTTTTTACATACCTTGCGTAATATAATCTTTACATAGATTAATTCCTGTACAACTTCCGTCTCTGAAATGAAATAAATCCTTTCCATCTCTGAGAGAATAACTCTTCTGCAAAAGGTACAACTTGACTACAAGGAAGGAGCGCTTGCAGATGACATAGCTCGCTACTTCCGCAAATTGTTTCCGCTAATCCCTTCCAGTGTGAGGGGATTTTCTCATCTTAATGATCGTGTCAGCGCGAGGAAGCAGAAGATATTTCCGGGTGCATCCTTCCCTTGTTAATATCCGGCTCTTGATTGAAAGGTATGGAATGTCTGTAGGAATAAATGAGGACGACGAAGCCGAAAGGTGCGCGGTGCATCATGGGAAAAGCGGCAATTGTCGCGTGTGGCGATCAGATGCGGCATCGTTGAGATACGGTTGGCTGGCATATACCCTAAGGCTAATCCAAGGTGCATTAACCCTTGAAATAAGTGACAAGGCAGGCTCGCTCGCCTTTAGAAAGCACCTGAATTATGAGAGGACGAGCTCATAGGAATGGAACTGCAAATGTATTTTCTTTCGACTCGGCTGCTGTTATTCTTTAGCTGTGCCACCAGCGCATCGGAGTGACAGCGACCATGTAAAACACACGGTACTCTCCCTTTCGCAGAAGACAGAGGAGTTCAAAAAGTTCTCAATGGAAACAGACGTACAGATTTCTTCTATGCGACATAGTTAAAGCATTAATTTGTTATAAGATGTTGCGAATGATATAAAATCTACGTTATGCATAATTATAGTAGCTACTAGATGCGCGGCTTCGTTTTTATTTCCGAAAGATCGTGAAAATTATACGTATATTTGAGACAAATAGGGTTCATCATTTAGTTTGCCCGTCTTGGTATTTATAATGAATAATTTTGACGGCATACGAGTTATGTGGTTTAGTTTGATGATGAAGCTGCATTAGCTAAATTACAGTTTTGCGTGCTCTTCTGACCATATTTCAGCCAGCTTGAAGTAGATATGCTTAGGTTTTTCGTTCACAATATTTTCTTTAGTTCGACAATTATCGTGACATCAGGGTGATTTTAGAAAGTTAATGTTGATTATCACATATCCACCGAGTTAGCATCGGTTAAAACATATTCCTTACGTCTCCTGATACGTACGGAAGTACTTCGCAAAGCTGGTGCCAATCAAGCAAAGCTAATGCAGGTCTGGTTCTTGCAAGTGCTCTCTACTAAAACAAAGTAGAGAGTAGTGTAGTTGAAGCCAATTTTTAACCATAAATTTAAAATTATTTGATTAGACTGTTAAATTCCCTTATCCGATCTACTTGCCGTGCATGTGCAAAGAAATTTCCAATTTTAATATTTCATAGAGCGTCATCGCAATGATTATCTTCTTTCGACATATTGCGAAAAGAAGTAGACTAAATTAAGTCTCACGAAATAAAGATAATTAATAATTATTTGAACGTTATCGGGGTTAATGGACCTTTAATTTTTATGTACTAGACTTTCAACTCTTACTTCGATACTTGCTCCTTTACTTATCTTTAATTTATCATTCGCAATTCTTTCGTTATAAAGACAACGCCTATCTAATTTTATACATGTAGAGAACACAGAAGGGTGCCGAAAGCTCTCTTTTCCTTGAGACATCGTCTTAGTTAGTCCTCATGAGGAGATTTTAAAGACTACGCCCAGTTTCTATTTAAAGAACAACCCATTGTCATCGACAAAAGGAGAAGAGAGTCTTGAAACGGCCTTCTGGGATCGACCAGGATGTCGCACTGCTTAAAAATGAGTAGACGCCCACTGTTCGATGAAAAAGATTTCACTTTCTCTCCTTTTCTTTGTATTCCTACCTCCGCTTGCCTCTCAACTTTACTGAGCAAGTACTCGTAATTTCGGCCTGAAAACAACTTTAAACACTTTTCATTTGATCACACATCTTTGGATATTACATAGGATATTGGATAGGACATAAATATATATTTACGCGTTTATATACTCAGCGCTCCCCACCATACTTCCGTTCTTTTCCATTTTCATACATTCGTACAAAAAAAGGAACCCGAAAAGAAAGAAATGGACGATGACATGTAAATGCCGTTTGCCTCAACGATACGATCATTAATGCTAACCAATTAATGGAATCCGTAATTAACCACCAGGAGTCTAGCTTTTTGCTGGGTTCTAAATTTTTGAGGCGATTTAATTACGTGTTTCCAACCCGCCGCCCGGTCCTGATCTAGTTAAAACTCACAAAAACGTTCAATCCGTTGAGATAATGAGATTTTCGCAGCGATTTCATAAATGGATGGTATCTCTTTTTATCTGCATTCTGCACGACTGCAACTCTCATCTTCATTTCGTAGTGGCCCCGACTTTAAAATGAGCCTCTAAATTGAATAAAGGGGGAAATACATAAACGGCAGTATTCCTGTGCCTGATTTGTTGTGCATTTCCGTTCGTGACCTTTATGAAAATATCTACGGCGTGGTTGAAGATACAGACACAGAAGGATCAATCCCTTTAATTTAATTATGGTAATGGGGAACGCCCATGTTCGATATCGTCCTCATAAGGTTTCCATTCATTTAATCTAGTAATTTCCTTGATGAGCGATGATTACCAAAATCGCCTCCCACCTCCATAAAGAATTCTGTCCGATGCAGTCAATTCTATTGATAGAGCACACCTATCAGTGAGTAATAAGGAGAGAATTAATATCCCAGAAGCAATTCATCTTATATGTGTTTGGGTTGCAAGAATACAGCCAAACCATCGTCCATTTAATCACTGGCGGAGTAGTTCAATTAATTAACTGATGTTTGACATTATCTTGAAAATAAGTAGCAGTTCTACTCATGTATGAATGGTAAACAGCTTATGCTCGAAGCAAATAATTTCTCCTTCACTTTAAGTAATTCTGACACAATCTGACCAAATTAATGGTAGTATCGTTTCCTTAAGGGTTGAAGATGCCTTACCTATACTTGGTATAAGTGATTCATTAATTACTAAATTTAAATGATATTTACTTTCACTTTATCCGTACACATATTCATTCCTCAGGCTTTACATTCTTGTAGCTAATTGAGTGTGGGATGCAAGAATTCAGCGACGAAGCTTTATGTTTAACTTGTGACGTATATAACTTAATTTCATTTACAGAATTCGCCTGTACAGTATAGCCTGTACTAAGCTTTCCTCAAAATAAAAAGCACGGGTCATTTCCTTTCATCTACATTCTGAAGCTTTTCTTAGCCAATATTGGAGTGGTTGTGGATCTAACTAGCCTTCCAGCTGATGTTGGTGCAGATAGATATGTACATCGCGACTCCTTCATTCCCCAAATTCGTGCTGAGGAAACTGGATTATCATAGGTCATGATGAACGGTAGCGAAAATCCAATTCCCTGGGAATCCGTCGATGATTGGCGTTTCCACTAATGGTTGCGGCTCAACGATTTGCTCCTTGGCGTCGGAAAAAGCGGGCTCTTTAGATCCCCAATCACGCGCGGCCATAATGGATTAATGCGCTTCCAAGACCTGCGGAGTGCGACCCAATAGTTTGTGTAAGCCGGGGGCTAATTACGTCGTTCCCATAGTGATGAAATAACTGACGGGTGTCTTACGACCCCTCCTTAGGCGTTCTAGTTAAATTCCCTCTCTTCTTATAACAAAGCACATCCATCAACATCATCGGCGTGTAGATGCTGAAATTTTTATGTAGACGTAAAATGCACTACCCATAGGAAAAGAAGTTATGGGAAGAAGGGCCTTCCCGATACTTTTCTTTACTCTCTCAGCTCAGTTTCATTCAACCCCGGCGTACAATACATTTTCCTATGCTACGTACTTGAAGGTGAATTATCATTGGTGGACACGTAAATATCTAATAACTCCGTATTTTATCCGCTTAGAACGGGGATGGTTAACGTATCTTCATTTTAAGGCAGCATTAACCTTTCCGGTGCATATGAAATCGTTAGACCGCATGCGATACCATCAGGCCGCACTTGAGGCCGTGAGGTATTTTCTGAATTCAAATAGTTCCCGTTGTGCAAAGGTAATCCAATTTAACATATTTTATTGCTTCTAACGTGTCAGTTACGACTGACTTTCGTATTTACATGGCACGATCCCCTGCTGGGATAAAAAAGCATAGATTAAATGTTACTCAATGGTAATAACGGCGTCAACCGGGGGTCAGGCGTTTTTTTAGGGATCGAAGATTGGTTAATTTTTCTGCGCAATATTCCGGTTGCGTTTACCAAGCGAAGAAATAACGGGGTCACGCGAGATAGGCGAATGGTCAATCGCTAAAAAGTGAATGGTCAACCTTTCCTGAAACAACAGAACTGGAACTTACTCTCATGTGCGATCGGCGCTGCCGTTTTATTTTTGCAAAACTCGTTTCACGGCAGAAAAAATACTCAGACCTACTTTGGATGAGTAATAGAGGTCTAGATACGAGCAGCTTAAGTCAGCCTTTATACTCCACCGCAATTGTGCTCCGCAGCTGTGCGTATTTTATGGACGTTTCGAGCATTTGTCACGCGCAGTATTACGGAATCTGGTTTTTGATGTGTACATTGAATTTCAATTAATCTTCATTTGTCTGTAATACATTAAAATTAGCGTGTTTTTAGATTTATCAGGTGTAATTAGCATGTTAAATTATGAAGATTCATCTGTTCAACTTCACCATAACATCCGAGTAGTTCCGGAAAAATGAGAAAAGGCATTGATATATGATATTCAACTTGCAATTAAAATCATCTTAATAAGGCAAAGATTTGTTTCGTTTGATGTAATTGAGATGATTCTTCCCAAACATTTTTCGTCAAGTTACTGACAGCAGTGGAAAGGATTTCCTTGAACCGTGGCTTGAGCCTTATGTTATTTCTTTAATACTTATAAGCATATTCTCAAGATGCTCATTCAGATTATCACTGTTTTGCAACGGCAGCGCTTTTCTCGCGTGAAAATACCCCGAGAAGCCTTCTTGTTAGATCGTAGTAGTATTGTTAAAAGTGCTTCGACAGCTTAGGTCATTTCGCACGTAGGCTCCCACCGGGAATCGAACACGGGACCGCTTTCACCGAAGTCAACCGCGTTGCCCACTTGGCTATCCGGGAGCACAAGTTAGATCGTTTAAGGTATAGCAATCGCTCAAACACTAAAAGCTCATTCCGAACTCATTCCAAAAATATCTCTACGGGAGATTGCTAACTCACGATCTAGTTTTTCTGCTTAAATCGAAGGGGGGAGTGCAATCAAACAGTTGGAAATCTAGACGGCCTTGTTAAGTGCTCAAGATACGCAGAAACTCGAAGTGAGCAGATATCGAAGGTCGAACGCATAACTGCATCAAGCACCCGCCCATATGTTTTTGCACTCCCATGTTTGTTTTGATAAGCATGTTTCCTCCGCTGCTCCAATTTATGGCTACTGAACATTAACATTTACATTGGTACCTCGCAAGCCGCCGTATGGAGTATGGCAGGGGGCGAACTTATGCGCCGATGTAAAATATTCCTCAATTAAATAAGAAACTTACGATATTTAACTTGTGACCTACACATGACTACCTCTAATATTTAACGTGCAACGACTCTGTGACTTCTATAATCATTCTTCAGATGAGGATCTTAACGAGAGGATGGAGTTCAAAATCGGAAAACATAGTTGATCATAGCGTAACATATGCTGCTAATTTTCCATTCCGCGGACTTAGGAAGGCCACTTATGATATTTTTCATCATTTTCAATTCTGTTAAGAATGACATTGAACCGTAGGACTAACGTTGAGCAATCTTTCACTTCGTCATTATTCAAGTCGATTTCTTATAGGGAGCCCTGCAATATCTTCCGATTCCAAGAACCACGCCCAAGAAAAAATGAATCTTCCGCTTACCGCCCAGCATTCTGAATAAAAGGCGATGAATTTTAATTTCAAATCCACTGCTGCGAACGGAATCGCGACGTTGGACGAGCCAATTCCCCGAAACGTCAGAACCCCTTTTCTTCTGTCAATGAATGACGCAGGAAGAAGGCTCCTGGAGGGCTAGTAGGACGTGGGGAGTAGAAGAAACAAAAGACCGATAGCGTCCTCACCTTGAACTAAAGAATAGGAGCTTGTGGGAAGGAGAAGGGTTAGGAGTAGTACTTCCTACGCAAGGCCCTTGGGACGGGAGGTGACGCATACTAAGACACGTTCCCCTGCACTCCAGACAGTCGGTTTGACCAGGTGACCGAAAATGGCTCAACACGAAGGGCGTGCCGGCGAAAAGTAGGAGAGGTCGAGAGAACTGCGTCTGAACGGCACGAAATTAACCGAGATGCCTTTTGCTAACTCGTCGCTTCACGAATCGTTATTAACAGTACGTGATTATATCCCTTGCTGCTGTGGGGTTCCGAAGATCTAAAGTGGATCTACATGACGTAGACGGAGTTTCACCATATGCGCAGTAGCTACCCATCCAAGTAGCCAGGGGGTGCGGCATTTATCAACCCTCGCCCGGAATCTATTGGCTATGAAATCTTTTGGCTCCTTCACTGGTTCGCAAAACGACCAGAAGTGTCCCGTAATACGTCTTAGAGATTATTATCTTGCAATATTTTGTCGATGACTCACAGATTCGAGTACACCTACTACATATTGAGTTATAAGTAGCACATTTTATAGAAAAATATCGTTATTCACGTTCATACTTGGTGTTTACACCCCCTGCCACACGCCGGAAGGCGGCTTGCAGGGTACTTATGTAGATGTAGATGTATACAATATTGGATAGCTTAGTCCATCAAAAGCAAGTAAATGAAGAGAATTAAAGGCAAATGTACGGAAACGCTCTCGAATTCTACTGAAAGGGTTAGTGTTGGAAGAAATTTAACGTGGCCAAAAAGAATCTACAATGTATTCCATTGCAATTACTCTTCGGCATTACTGTGGTCGGAGAGCGAGTTGACGTCTCCTGTCAACGAAAAACTTCCGCAGAAAATGACCCACTTTCCATTAACAGTGCTTTACAACCTTTATCGTAACTTTTTTCCCCCATTGGATGAAAACTAAGTTTTTCACTTTAAATTTCAAAATGATTCACATTTGTCTCCACAAGTACTTTTCAGCTCTATGAAATTCTTTTGAAGGAACATTACGGGAAAAATTCGGTATAGAAATTTGTGATTTTACTGTATTAAAGTGTCTCCATTTATTCCAAGCGATTTTCTAAACCATTAGGTCAGTAACCCTCTTGTCTTTCGGAGATCATTTCCCCTAATATTTACCGAAGAGCGGGCGATGTAAAGGTATCACAGAGGAATATGGGTCTCTGTCGGCAGACGATAGACTTGGCCCTCATTTCGAATTAAATATCTTACAAATATGCAGGTATTTAAAATAAGATAAGTTTAAAGAGAATGATAGTAGCATTTTATGAGGGAATTTAAACGTGAACACGCGGGTACAAGTTGTGGTAGATTCTAAATTTCTATGGCTTGCCCCAATTAGCCTAAGAGAATTCCACTGGCCACATGTATGACTACTAACACTTACAGTAGCTTCCATGAATACTGCATAAGTCATAAAGGGAAACGATTCAGGGAAGCTCTGAAGTAAAATTCTAGTCCCCCGTTTGTGTACATACGTAGTTTTTAAACTTGCATCTTATCAGTTTGCTAGAATTTCCGCTAACCTTAATCCATAGTGACGATCTTACACAATCATTCATCAATAATACAATTTGGTGATTTGTACTAATTATCGATCCAAATTTCCCTATTGATAGAAAATCATCCTACATATGAAACCCAACGAAAAAGAAGCTTATTTTGTACGAAAGGACTGCTTTGGACCGCGCGTTTTCATTATTTGCAATTCTTTTCATAGATTACGGCAATTAACAAATTAATTTTCATTTTCCCCAGTACAGATTTAATGAAGGTTATTGTCTATGCTTAACCTACGTCACATTAGTGCATCTCTACGAAGACTTACATAATGAGACCCTTTTCAATTTGTTTTGTAAACCCACATCCACAATTCTGTATCCTGCAGATACCAAAGCATTAATACCAAATCAGGAATAAAAAATTGTATAAATTTCGTATGAGAAATGAAAAGAGGATGCAGATTTACCGTGAATGTATATTTATTTCATGTGAAACATTGTCGATACTACTATCACTGAGACAACTATTGTGGCACTATTTCCAGTATTAACCTCAGATAAGCTATGAGTGTAAGACGGCATTCTTAAATTCGAGGGTGCCTTCGTAAGAAACCGTCGCTAGGAGAGCGTGCGTGAGACGTGAATGCCCTTGTCCTTTTCATTTTTATCGACCGCATACCATTATGCCCCTGCGACCCTTGTTACCTAATTTCATAACGTAGGCGCGTGAGGTAACAGACGACGTGTATGAAACGAAAGAATGGAGCGAAAGGGTGACGGGAAAAGAAGAGATTGCTGTGGGAAACTCTCCCACTTGTAAACGTGGGAAGGGCGGGAAGAAACTCCTCCTCTCGCTCAGGAAGGTGGTAAATGAATCACGCCGGAGAATGGAAATCCCCGTTAGGTTAACTTTAGCAGGATTTCAGATACTCCGTCTTAACGGGTGGTCTTGGGGTGGATTTAGCGGAAACCGTTCGCGAGAAGTTGGATGTAAATGTTTTGTTAGTGAAGCGTATTCTACATCCTGTGGAATAACCCGGCTGTCGCACTACATGGTTCCGAGCGTCGTTTTCAGATATATCCGCAAATGCCAGAATTTCTCAATGCATCTTTGCCAACCTGTTGATTGGAGAGGAACTACGGTTTCCAGGTTTCGTTTATGCGTTTCATATATGATTTATCGCAAAGTTACTGCGATGTAAAGGTATTTTGTATCTATGAGTAGTAGAAAATGAGGGCGATTCATTTAGGTACTTAGTTGATATCTCACGTAATATCCGGAATAGTATATGCTTGTGCCTATACGCCTTTAAAGCCTTTAAATAGATTTCATAGAGAAATTATTAGCACATTCAATTCCACATAATTTCCCATTATTGACCGATTCCATTCGGACGGTTACGAAGATTCCACACTCAGGGCGCTAATTAACTAATCTTCACTATGAACTTTTCAAATACAAATACTCTTACAATTGTTCTTCGACTCCCAGTTTCTAGTTAAACAATTCAATAAACAATGGAATAACATGTACCAGAGCAACACGTTTCATAAGAGACATCCAAAGAAAATTTAAAGGTTTCTTTAAAGGGTATAATTTTGCTAACAACCATAACCGTAGACAACGAACCATACAGCTCTCTTCACGCTCGAAAAATTCTGGAAAAAAAGGCAGTAATTAGCTTTCTGTATATTACATAATGCATAACGTATTCCTCGGCGGAGAATGAGAGAATGTCCCAAAGAATTCATTATGTTATTAACGAAGCATAAAAATGCGCAAAATAATCTTTCGCCGCCCCTTTGTATTAATTGACTCGTTTCATTTCCCTTGACGAGAGGGAAAAATGCACTCATTCTTCCCGACCTCAGTTCTCCACTCGTCGTTTCTCCGTTCAGCTCGTGCATTTGAAGGCGTATCCTGTGGCCGTGAACGAGGGAAAATAAAGCAACGGATCCGACCTTCCTGTGAATTTCCTCTGGGGCGCGATCGAGGAGAGATAAAGGAGTATATTTGTTGCGAACCAATTATTTCCTCTCCTTCCCTGGTAACATTTTTTTCCTCGCTCATAATAATAGGTAACATCAATTAGCTAACGCAAACTGTGACTTTTTCACAAATGGCCTTCTTATAAGAGCGGTAACTGTCGATACGTGCTGTAACTCCGCACTTCTCTTTCTTTAATTTCTTGGAGAAGACATCCTTCCCTTACTCTGCTGTATTTCAGTGTGCGTAGGTGACTCTAACCTTCAAGAATCTAATCTTTCGCCCCAAGCTAACGCTACAATTTGCGGTTTTCCGGAAAATTTAATGACAACCAGCGGTTTGCACATTATTCGATGCATTCGAACTGTCATTCTTGTTTTAAACCGCTGTGGTTTGCGGATGAGGCTCCGAAATAATTCCCTTGAAATGTGCTTGACTAAAGCTGGAAAAGGAACTTGGAAACCGTTTCAAGTTTACGAGCTGTTGTTTCTTTCTCTATACGATCTCGAGAGACATACAATTATGTGACAAATAATTGTCACCTTACCCTTGATGGGCGCTTCAAATAAATCGGTTTCTCGCGGTAGCTTTTTCTCTTTTATTCACTTTCTGAATCCTTTATGCTCATATCTGCACATGCAAGGGGATTCATTGCATCCCTCTTGAATTATTCATCATTTCCGATGGAGGTATACTAGACATTTCTCAAGGGGATGCTCAGCAGCAAAAAAGCTACCCATCTAAAATAAGTCTCACCCAAGTTTTTGAAACATGAACTCAAAGATATTATTTCAAATGACTGCTCCAAACTCAAATTTGGTAGTAGTATTAACATTAAAAATTAATACTTCGTCTGCTGAGGTTGTTTCGCACATATGAGATACACACCTGATATCGAACCCGGGACCGATTTCACCAAAGTCGAATGTGCTACCCACTAGGCTATCAGAGAACCATAAAACTATAGCTCGTTATTTCCTTTGTTCGTGCCCTTATAATTGAATGCCAAAACTGAATAATATAGCTGTTACTAGCTGATTCTCAACGGGAAGAATAGGTGTCGGATTAAATATAGCACACAAATTTGTACATAAGAGAAAATAACATCTCGCACCTTAGTTAAGTCCAATGGGACAGATTATTGAAAACAAAAATTTTATAATCAAAGTTCGAGGTCGAAATCTACAATCAACAATAAGAATTAAGTAGAAAAGGATAAACTTGGTAATTATACTGTGTGGAAAATTACCAAGTTTATCCTTTTCTACTTAAATGGCTTTCCACAAAGTAACGCCTAATCATCTAGATTTCATTCAACAATAAGAATGTTTTTTGGAATTTTTATGGAATTTCCCTCTTATATGACATGTCTCAAGTTAATGTGCAAGTTTGCAAGATTTTCAACTTCCTGGGAAATTTAATCGTAAAGTATATGTCAAGAGTCCGAATTGATAAATAAAAAATTACTCATCCATCTCCATTAATTTATTACGGTGCTACGCATGTTTGTTGCCCCTGCAATTCATCACTACAAATTGTTCGTGACTGTAATAGTTAAAATCTCTGAAAATTTTCATCCTTTTCATATCGTCGATTGCATCTAAATGGGCCTAAATACACATGCATTCTTAATGGAAAATGCAATGCATCAGCAATCGCATTGGTCGTCAGGGGGACGGGTTGTTTACAACCTCAAAATTTCACAAAATATTCGCATATTATCTAATCTCTCAATTTTGAAACGAAAGCGATGTTCTACGACAATAATAAGAATCTGTATTCTATTTCCCATCTTTTGGTACTTATCTTGATATTATACGACTATTCCTTCTAATTTTATTTTGCAAAAGAAATAAAGTCTGTAACCGATAAAATCGAACTTTAGATATATTTCTTATGGAACTCTATCTGAACGATCTTGTTTCAAATCCTGCAAATTTTGCGGATGAAAAGTTGACAGTACTTCCTTCCGGCTCTCGGAGAACACGTACGCAAAGTTTGACGCAAATTGGACAAACGGTGTGAACTCCAATCGCAGACAAACAAACCCACAGAATTTCTAATTTATATATATAGAAGATTGGTGTATGTATCATGGGTATTTCACAACTAGCTCGTCAGCTTCCAAGCGGGATTATTTAATACGCCTCTAAAAGATAACCAGGAAGGGTTCTTGTGGCCCATCTTTTACTGAAGTTTTATGGTGCAGGCGAATTCATTAGTATTGTAGGAATAGGAGATTACGAAGACGAATTAGAATACGACTAATGCCTTTGGACGTCTCTCATGACTTTCTTTTCATTTATTTGAAGTTTTTGCCACTCTTGCTCTTCCGATTGCGGTGCATTCATTAGGCAATGAAAGAAGCAGTTTATTTTCTTTCCCGTTTTCTCATCTTATATTTATGCTCAATAAGTCGTTTTGGGCGCCATTTGTACCTTAATAACACCACAGTAGTTACTTTGCGTAATAACTAAAAATGTATTTACGTTGGCCATTCTAAAGATGAAAAACATTCACACTTTCCTCCAATCGAGATTATACTGCCTTTAGGTATTTCTTAATACCTGTCGATGCTCAGCAAAGAAACTTACGAGAGACCAAACTATTCATCGATAGAAAGCAATTGGTATATCTTTAATTTTTTGGGAGTAGAATTCTGATGCTGATAGTAGACACGCCTATACTCCTGATTCCTAGCCTCAGGGGGGCTCTTCTTTGGTTGTTTGGCCGAATGCACCTCGATCGGAATGGATCACATAAAATCGCCAACATCCGGTCACCAAATACTTTAGTTCTCTATACTAAATCCCACCACAGAAAGACCCGAAAGGCGTCGGGTCGCACCCGACGGAAAAGCATGAAGTTTTACGAGTCATTACGATACGTGCGTCGCCATCACTCCAGCCCCTCATCCACATCCTCCTCGATACACCGGAAACTCCTTCAAAGCGACCGACTACTTCCCGCGAATGTAGGTAGTCTAGTCTCTGCTTCCTTCTTCAATGAACTCCCCACCACGCCGACAACCGTCACCCCACATCGTCTGCTTCTCTATCCCCACCAGCGCGTCTGCGATACCCTTTCGAGAGGGCCGTGTCTTCCCGGTCGCACCTAACACATTGAAGACGCTATCGAAACGGGTATGACTCTGCGTGGCACAGATTGGCGAGAGGTTGGCGAACCCCGCGGGTGTCTTAACGTCCTCTGCCAGCGCTTTACACATCTCTGAGCCTGGTCAACCTGGATCTGAAGAAGGTTAAGGCAAGATGACGGTTGGGGAGGAGGTCGAGGGAATAAAAACGGGCTTTTTTCATTGAGAGGAGGAAGCCTACATCGAAAAGGACGAGTCATGGGCAATTTCGCACATTTCCTCCTTCTTTCCACGTGGGAATGAATGTCAATGCGTGGGATGGTGGGGTGATTTTAACAAATGTGTATGCTATATCTGTGACTAAAAGAGTTCCCTTTTGGAACCTCACTAGTGTTTTTGTTAGGGATACCCCATTCAAACTGTAATAATTTGCTACAACATATAAAAGCTCTCTCTATAATTCAGCGGTAGGTTAAGCTACGAGAGAAAAGTATGTACATATATATGCGTGTTTTTGCATATGTGATTTTTTTTATTTTACTTTTGATCTTTCTCCTGATTCAACGCAAGCCCTGTCACACAATGCCTTACTCTGGGTGGATGGGCCATCGGGTGGCCATCCCGAGGTCTAAAGATAGGAGTAAGTCCAGAAATAGTTCATGCTTTTTGCTTTTAGCCTTGAAAATTCTTTTTTTCTCACTCAATTTGCCTTTAAGGAATATTCCCCCTTAGATGCCACATCCGAGACACGTGATTAAGCCAGCTCTTTAAAATTTTGAATTCAGCCAGAAGTCAAATCAATATTAATTATTGGTTAGCATTCATTGTTATCAGAGGAGAGTGGTGGAAAATTATGATTGGGAGAACGCTTATTGAAGATGGTCGAGCAAGGCTCCGCAGTTCACAACCAGGAGTCAAAATGTTTACATGGAAAACTTGACCTTTTCGGTGGCCATTTTCTTCAGAAAATGAAACCGAAAAAATAATTTTAAATAGTAAGCAGAATCCTTTCAGTGAAATATAAACAATAAATTGACAAATATATAACTTAAGATATTTCATTCCTTGGCAATCAGTATCAATTTATCGCCTTCGGTGATTCTTGCAAATCAGATAATAAATCATAAAATTAAATAGAAATAGATTCTATATATGTATATAATGCAAAATTCTTATAATTATTACTCAATGGGGTCCGCACAACTCGTGTCTGGGCGGAGTGAATCGTTCTCATAATCGGAACGGCTTTGGAACGTTCCGTAGTAGGACGTTGGACGATACTTCTAACACTACTTAAAAATTCCCCGCTATATATCGAACGTTTCTAGCAGGGTCGTGATGAAATGTAGGTGGGTGCAACGGAAAATTCCTATATATATCATTATTAGCATTCCTTAGTTCATTCCGCACGTTTAACACGGCAAAAACTGCACAGGAACCGAAGACCAAAACACCTGTCTCTTCGCAGCAATTAGAAGCAGGGTTCGAATGACACAGTTGCGAAAAGGGCACTTTCTCTTTATAATTATATTCCGTTACCTATGCTTTCTAACTAGGATATCAGTATTACCTGAGAACATGAACCTGCTATTTTTCCTAACGTTTTTAGCGATTTAATAATCGCCAATTATTTTACTTTCTTAAAATTTATTTTTACGTAATGTAAATTATACGTTATTAATAGAAGCAGTACAGAGCGTGAAGCAGACTTTTTCCCGAATGTTCAAATACTATCAATCGAGCACTTAGATTCAGATAAAATTTCAACAAGACAATCGCTGTCGAAAATATAGCTCTATATTACGGAATCCCCCAATCAAAACAAACTTTTTTCATTCGATATATATCTCATAGTAAGTTTCATCCATTATACTATTAATTAAGAATTTACTTTACAATATTTGCTATCTCAGCATGTATTGCATTTAGAAAAAAGAAAGAAACTAACATTGACAACCAAATTAAACTGAAACAATCGACTTATCGAATAGTAATAATAATAATCAAGTCGAGTATTTATCATCGTTCTGAGTATATTCTGGTCTAAATTAGTTAGCATACGTGCATGTCGAAGCAGTTTACCGATGAAAAGAGCTACAATGCTACGAGACATCCTACATTCGAACTATAACACTATTAGGCTTCGTAACAATCACAACACAAGTTTATTCTTGCATGAGAAATAAAAAACGGGAAGCATCTTCGCAAAAATTCCTCGTACTCGATAGTAGTCATTGGTCTCCCTACTTATGTACGGGGAATTCTTTGTCGGTTCAGACCTGAAGTGCCAAGGAAGCATTAGAGGTTGAGGGCGCGTAATTTCTCCACACACATCCCAGTCATATGTTTCGGAAAGAGTAGCAATAGGGGCAGACGTCATATTCCGTTACGCGAGATGGGCAAAAAGCCCAACTTTGAGTTGACAGTTGCGGGAGGATAGTGCGCGAACGTCGGAGAATAGGTCAAGACTCGCGACGGAGCGAAGACGCACGCACAGTGGGTCAACGCCCAGGCGAGTGGACGTATTTGACTAACTGTCCTGTCCGTGCCATAAGCGTCCGCTGAGCTTCCTATTAACGCGAGAGTGGACGGGATAATAAGAAAAATCCATCGCGGAACACTATTTTCTGTACTTGCCCCAGAGAAGGAATAGCTGCAGGTCGGCGCGAAATAAAAAGGCGAGGCAAAAAAGTAGTTTGCGGAAATTCGGGGCGAATCTAAATGGAGTAATGGGTTTCCCTCTAGAGCGTTAAGAATGACGGGAAAAATGGCTTTAATATAGCGGATGGCGGAGGAAAAACCGCGATACTCCTTCAAGTGGCTCAATCCGAGCATTTAAAGCGGCCGCGATTCCCAGAAACGATGATTGACGTCGAATCGTGCTGTAAGGGTGGTTATTTTTAAAGAGAGCCACGCCCCCTCTCTAATGATTTAAGTAATTACATTGACTGTTACACACCGTTCTTGTAGTTTTAGACACATTACTAATAAAATCCATCATTCAAATGTGGACTTAGTTGGTAGAGGAAACAAGGATCTAGAGATTCTTGTAATTGAAAGATATTAAAGAAGGCAGGGGATGAAATAACAGAGGGTCAAATATTAAAGGAATTGAAGGAAAAAAATATGGGCTGTATTCAAGACTGAGGAAGGGTAATTCTTAATCATTATATAATATTTCACTATCAATACACAAAATCGTTCTTTTCACTGTTTTACAGCAATAATATATCACCCTAGTTCTTAAAAGGTCCCGAGAGATTTATGGGACAAATTCTCAGAAATTATATCAGATCAGGTCTCGCAGTCAGATACTAAAAATCCTCTAATAAAAATAAAAAAAACTCCACCTACTTTATAAAATCATTAATTGGCATGCAACGGCGCTGTTCAACCGATATTTCGACGGAATTTTTTTGCTACACTGCAATATTTCCCATAGTTTTTGTTACCAGTGATTTTATATTGCAGGCGCGCACTGATTTGATACATTCTTTAACTCATCGAAGAATCGCGGAAAAAGCGGATTTCGAACTTCAATGTGAAATTATGATTCAAAACTACTTTTATAAATAAAATTTAATATCACAGCGTGCCGTGAAGTTTCGTGATAAAATTATGGAAAAAAAATTCACATTTCTGATGTGGAAGATTAAATGGGATTCATGGAAATCGATTAAAATTAAATCCTTTGTTTGGATATAATTCCATTGCTATTACCTCGTTATATCCAAGTTGAGTGTATCACCAGTATTAGTTAAAGGTTTTCGATTGGAGCGAAATAATCGCGTAGTAGATCCCGAAAAGGAATGCATGACTTCAATTCCACGCTAATCCGAGTTGTAAAACCTACCATTAAAATGTCATGCGGTTATCCTGCGCGATTGCCTTATTATAAAAATCCTTCGGCATTGTCCCACACTTTCCATCGGAAAGGTCAAAGGATGAGCAGCAGAAGTAATTGAACATTTTCTGCCCTTTCGTAGAGTCTAGGCTTTCTATTAGGAACACCTCCGCCCGTGTCTGGTGGAGGCTTAAGTTTTCGCAACCGTCTTACATAATCCCCATCTTCTTTTCTTTCGTCGATTTTTCGAATAGATGTTCTTCGCTTGAAAATAAAAACGTAGAACGCGTACCCTGTGGTGTGACTGCGGAGACCGCAGGGTCTTAAACTATTTGCTCGACATGATCTGCGGGATGAATATCCAGTGCAAAGAACGTGTTCCCGAATGTGCGTTTTGTCCGAGATCGTGAGGATTTCACGGACTAGTTGCCATCATGGGTTCGAGACCAGGTACGCCCATTAGTCAAGGTTGTCTCGAATCCGGCTCGTTCTTCGTTGTCTCTCGGAACAACGTCTCGCAGTCTTCCGTTCCATCTCACAATAATTCCGTGTAATGTTAACGCTTTGAATAATACTCTTCCAGTTGATCTCGGCAAATTGCCCGAACTATTTCCCGGTCCCGTACTACTTTAATCACAGCCAAGGCTTACCTACCCACCATGTGTTTTCCACAAGTCACACCGTTCTAAGGTCAATTGCGGACAGTTCTAGAACTAAAGTACAAGTCTGAAAAAATAATATGCACCTTAAACTAAACATGAAACTTTCACAATTTCAGGTTTTCTGGTGTCGATGCTTTACTTTTATAAAAATAGATATTGACGCACTAATTTGATCTCGCAAATAAATTTTTAATTAATGAGAGAAAATAAAAAATGAAAAGGGTTTAGGTGACTTAACCCCTTAGGAAAGGGTTTAGGTGGCACGATTAGGGGTGAACCTAGGAAACTTCTTAAGGAGAAACGGACATGAGAAAAGTCTGACGGGACCGGGGCCGCACCCGGGTCTCTTGTCTGATTGTCTGAATTGCAGATATGTACACTAAATAGTAATCTCTATCATTGATTTTTTCTTCGGAAATTATTCCTCGTAATAGTGATGTACGATGTATTAGATTAAGCCGAAGCTATAAAGGCTAACGAGGAATATTTCGATGTTGCTGTGAGTTTATATAGAATTCTTTTAAAGGTATGGGTTTTTTTTTAAGATTTCCAAATTTGTTAGTCTTATTATTTCTTTTGGTATAGGGGTGCCTGTTAAAGTTACATATTACTATACCGTTTCATAAATGAAACTTCTTACAGAATATAATAAGATATAAATAATGAAACACAAATATAGTTATCCACACGCCAATCTGACTATAAATAACTGATAGAGGGTATTTTAATCTCAATTAAAGTGGACCATCTTGGTTTCAATTATGAAATGAAGATATACTTTGTCTAAAAGGATATTTAAAAAAACGTTGGGAACAGCTTTATAATGATGTTTTTATGCGTTCGGATGTTAAATATAATGATATCTTATCTCCTGGTCCCATTTAAGGGAGGAATATTTGCGGATTATTATTTTTCGAGAATTATTATGATAAAAATAATATTGATAAGTATTACCTTATTTTCATTGACACAAACGTCTGTCAGTCTCTCAATAACATTCCTGAATTCCGTTCCTGGATCCTAAAGAGTCTTCCGAGTGCAAGCAGTATTTTTTCCGCTCGATAAAAATCTTTCTTTCCTTCGCAGAGCGCTTCATCTTGCGGAAATTCGCGACCCTTGGAGAGGGAGAACTTTCATATAAAATGCTGAATGTCGATAGCTTTGCCTTCCTATCTGTCGCCAGCTGGATTTAACGGTGTAACTGAATATTGATTGAAACATCTGGAGAGATGTTAACGTGAGAAAATGAAATACGTGTATGCGGATATATTTGCAGCTCTTAGTTATGTGAACTACCGTGAAATCGTCAGAAATTCTTAATAAGTTGTTGAATTTTTCCGTTTGGTTTATTGGATTTGATTCGGAAAAGCAAGAATTGAGACTAAATAGGTATCTATTGGAATAAAGGGTTTGATGCCCCTTAAATCATACGAATGTTGGGCGGTTTGTCCGTGAGAAAGGCGGTATGGAATGAATTCCTCACAATCTATTACTATTGTATTAAAATTTTATTTCGAGAGGAAGGAGTTCACTTCTTCGAAGGCATAGGCCGTCTTTCTGAACACGATGGATTTTTGCCAAAAACGATTTCAAAATCTCTAAAAATGCAAACGTATATCTGAAATGAAATGAAAAAATTTACTTCGCAGAATATTGTGATTAGTTTGAGAAAATTGCAAGAAATATTTTCTCTTAGTGGAGAAAAATTTAACTTTTTAATCGGATAATTCTTATACAATGGTTTTACGTTAGAAAGTTTCCCAAAGACACAATACTAATTATATTTTGAGGAGCTATGTTCTTTATAATTACTGAGTTTTACTAAACAGAAACGTGTCTTAAATTTTGCCACCAAATCAGCAAATCCAATCCAATACAAGTCAGCAAATGCGCTCGTAGAATTAATTACATCAGATTGAGGAAAAATGTAATACTATTCCCTTGTATTCATCTGCACTGAGTGAATTTCGTACGTAACAGAAGTAATTTCAACTAAACGCTAGCCAATTTTCTCATAACATGCATCAAATGGATGTTACAGTCCGGTGAGTTTCAATCGCATTCTTTCGTGATGAGGAAATCTTTTACAGATGCAGTGAAAGGGTTAGATACGAGTATTTAGTTACTAACCCGAGAAGCTTCACCTACTCATAATCGTGATATCTTTGACGTTCACAGATTCTACTGTACAACAATATATATATGTAGATATTGTATGAATATACAGTAAATAATGACGCTACAGATTGTTATATTAGAATCGCAAAGGTGAATACGAATAAAAAAACATAAAGTATTTAACAATAAACTAAAGTAGGATTGAATTCAACTATTAAAAAAATTCAGATTACCTTATGATATCTCATTATCAATCGGGAAATATTTTTTTGCTGTTAAGAAAATACTCCCACAGCATGTATTCCGTTCCTACACCTTTGACTAATAACAAGTTGGCCAGAGTAAAGCGCCTCAACAATTTCCTCTCAGCTGTCAAACCTACTAATCCTTCTGGAGCAAATGACGGATCACCTCTCATTAACATACTTCCGTAACCAGAACCCGATTCCGTCATATTTTCTTTTGCTACGAGGATTTCCTTTCGAGATGATGTCATCCTGGAGATGACTGGACCACCGAGAGGTGTTTTAGCGGCGCAGAGGAAGTCTAGATCAACCTCGATTCCACTACGTAAATGACCGATACCCTACCTATCGCAATCGCCATCATCATCCGCAGGGAAAAAATCCTCTTAGTGAACGGCAATAGTTATAAGCAAAGATAGTGTCATGAGTCGCTTTGACCTACATCATGAAGAAGTCTCCGGAAAGGCAATTCCGCGGAGGCGATACGCGAATACGTGGGAGTGAACGAAAGAACGTTCGTTTGAGATGGTTACGTCATGAATCGGTGCATGAATGGTGTGCGATGCTCGAGATTGTCTCTTTTGAACTCCTTTTTTATCTTTGTTTCCAGAAGACAACTTTCTTCGGAATAGTATCTGCTCCGTATCTAAACTAGTTTAGGAATAGACCGTCAAACCGGAATCGAACGGTAGCTAAAGAATGGAGCTGTAGTAAAAAGGGTTGAGACCTTTTAAAGGGAGACCGGATTCGGGCCTACCTGGAAAAATTCTATGGAGTTCTTTGCGAGGAAAATCGGCGAGACTTCTTAATGGTAATTCCGTTTGATAAGTGCGATCACCGCCCATAACTGCTTCGGGATATTAATTAGACCGAGTGCGGTGACGTTTCTGGGTCGGACATTCGAAACATTGAGGAAGCAAAAAAATGGAGCAATTGCGGATCTCGTAAAAAGAGACATTACATTAATTCTATCCTCGAGGAATAAACAGGAAGCGGTGATCTTTAAGCGAACGGATTTTTAACAGCTCGTCGATTCCAACAAAGAATAAGGTTAAATTATCTTCAGCTTTGGGTCTGTAGCTTTGTTTTAGCAAAAACATGGATTACTGCACCTAGGAATTAATTTCTGCGAAGCTACCTCTAGAGATTTCAGAGATTGAATCGTCAATATTATGAAATATCAGTCAGCTATGAAAATTAGTTTGCTAGTGGTAGTAAATAGTACGATCATGAAAATTCGATTTTTCCTGAGGTACATAAAACCACTGATTGAATTCCGTTACCATAGCATCGCGAAAAGGAAATTGTATGTATATATTCACAAGATGGATAAATAATGATGGTTTAGAATAATATCTGCTCTTCCATATAATATTTTGATTCTCCTAAGATTGTTATTTTACATAAATCATGGTTATTTTTAATCTTATATTGACTTTGTGGATTGTGGATTTTTATTAGGTCACTCTCTTGTTTTTATTGTATCCTATTTCTACAAGTTATCAATGCATGTATTTCCGTGCGTTTGGTGTGTATTTCAAGTATGAGAGGAAATTTACCAGTAGTTCTTTCTGAAACTGAAAGATGACTAAAACAGCTTCTGAACGCTTTCAAAATCTTCAATCGACTCACGTAACTTGGGGTCATGCCTTTTTCCAAGAAAATTAAAACGTGGTTTAGTTTCAAGAAGTCGATATTCATTTCCACAGAAATGACGAGACGCAGTATCACGACCTAGCTTGGTTTAATACTCTATTTACGTCAATCACTGGAGGTATTACCCTGCAGTCGCCAACCTTTAAAGATGCACGTGACACGGCTAAGCTCATTGCCATTCGCTCAACACATCGGCCATTCTATCCCACTATTTACTAGTCCGCTTAGCATTAACGTCCCTAGCGCTCGACCACTTTCTTGCGGTGTAAACCGGTCACAATCTTTCCGATGCACTCGATCGCCATCTCGATTCCGTTTCCCGCCAACTGCGAGTAACAAATGACGATGCGAAAGGGAAAAATCAAAGAGCGGCGCTTTTGAATCAAGTGGTGCAGAAAAATGAAACATGTAGTCCGCAAGGTTTTCAAACGGAAAAAATAGTCTCAGCCCGACTCGAGGTAAAATAATGGCGCAAGGATGTCATTTCGTTGACAGGATATGGAACGGGGAATTGTGGGAATTGGAAGTCAAACTCATCCAGACACGCGTAACGCGCTAACAGCAGCCCGTGCGGCTTTGACCTTGAACACTATGTCATCACCGCCCATAGAAAACGCACGTCCCCTCCTAAAGAGTTTTTGCTAACATTACGGTAAGAACTTTTCTCTCCGGAAGTGCCATTCTTTTGACAAGGCAACTTCTTGATCACCTCGTGAGATTCTTCCATTGACTTATATACATTCGGGTTGTTGACCGACAAAATTTTTTGATGTAAGGGGTTTTAGAGAAAAGGAGAAGCTCTCCTTTATAACATAGTGTATGAGAACAGCACCTGTCGGGATATAATCAATCCAGGTAGTGCATTCAATTACGCGATGAATTTGATATTATGGTGGGTAAATATAAAACATTTGACGGTAGGTCCGTAGGTGCAGGTACGGTAGACGGTGAACTCAACAGTTTTTTCTCCGACAATTTCGGCACCGAGTCCTTTGAAAATTTATCANCACGTTTTCTCACACCTTCCTTTTAACGATGGAATCACCTTCGGATGTAATTAATATCTTCCCTAGGGCTCATCCCTATTGATTGCAGTCTTCGCAGACTTCCACATAGAGTATCCTGAAGAAATAGCATTTCTTCTCCGTTATTTAGTGAATCACACAGTTTTTTCTCCGACAATTTCGGCACCGAGTCCTTTGAAAATTTATCATCATATTTAATATTAATATCTTCTGTTTCTAAGCATCTAATAAGTATCACAGCAGTAGTAGCCTCCGAAGATTTATCAGATTCTCGTATATATTTCGAGAAATATTTTCCAATGATTATTTACTTAAAATGTAAAGACTGCCAAGGTACACAAGTGCGTGATACCGTCGTAAATTTTAGTTTTCGAATATTTCCATGAGAAATGTTAAGCAATACTACTTGCAGGGAAATATATTTTTTAGGAAGTTTTTAGTGCAGTTTTATAGGATGATTTGAAAGGTGTGCGTTATCCCTAACGAAAGGGTAAACTTTTTAAGGATTTTTACTACCATCAGGAAAGTTCGAATCATGCAGTGCTATAGTCACTGCCTACTAATAACTGTTGGAAGTTTTTAAACGGAATTAGAAAGGCGCGAATAGCTTCCCTTCATCAAGGTTATTAGGAGTTAGTCCATGGAGTTCATCGATCAAGTCCATAACTCCTGTCCCTTTTTTCATGTAGATTGCTGTAGGTAAAACTTATTATAATTCACTTTTGACACACTTTCACGTTTTCCTACCGCCCCTTGTATTTCCAAGTTTAAAAAGTTGTTTTCATAATTCTGATACTCAAATTAAAGTTTCCCTGAAAATAATTTTTCTTCTATTTACTCCTGGTGACCAAGACCTATTTTTCGGGTCATTCAAGTACTGAGCCACCTAGTAATTTTTTATATCAATTGATTTTTCTAGTGCTCGATATTGATTCCGAAATTTGAACGCCGTCTGTTAAATTTACGAAAAAAAGAATTGCGAATTGAAAAGTTGCATAAAATAGCTGAATAGCCTTCCACTCACTAAATGCAAGTAATAAATTTGTAATGGTATGCCATAGCAGTCAGGGCGCAGTTCCGTCACAGGAGCCCATGGTTAATTTCTTCCAAAGGTCCAAAGGCTAAAAAATGCAGGGAAATGCATGTAATATATGTAATCACAGAGAGTATTATTCAATTTCATTCATAAATATTGAGGAAAATTTTGATGTTTCTAAGATGTCGGTTATAGAGAGTAAAGCCAACTACCAAACCTCAGACCAAGTCAGGTTGAAAATAACAAACGAATCTTGTATCAAGATACCCAGATTGCAGCGCCAGATAGATTTTAACCTATACACGTGGTAGACTAAACGGTTATATCGCATGTGTACGAAGACCTCTGGGGGTAAGGTCTTTGTATAGTTGCCGAGATTTCAGCTCGTTTGACCTGAGGGTTGCTCAATCGAATTAAGCCGTTAGAGTCCATTAGGGAAGACGTAAACTTATGTGCGCGCGAATTATTAAGGCCAACATGAGGACGAGGAATAACTGAAAATGACGGGAGCAAACAGAGAAACCGCTAAGGAAGCACGACAAAAAGGGACGAAAAATTCATTTCGCGGAACACATCTGCAAGCACGAAAGTGTTTGGAACGGTCCTTTCGTATTTATACGCCGCTCTAATTCTCTGAGGCGACGTATTTGCTTGGGGGCTTGTAGGTTCCATTGTATCTTCCGGGAAGAACTGTTCCCCGTTCTAGCATCTTCATTTTTAGTTTGAATCTGGAGAGTTTTTATGGCGCGAAAGTAAACGTAAACACGCCTTTCCACACTGAATTTAACCGCTCAAGTTTGAAGTTTTCAATGAATATTTCCCGGCCTTACTTAACACAGAATTTGGAGTAATAATATGACCAAATACGTGTAGATACGGCTGTTTTTACTTATTACTTCCATTGAGTATTTGAATATACTCTAAGCAGCAACAGGATAACACCTGAATGGAAATTAAGGACTTCGAGCGATTTTTCGAATGTGTGTGGTCGTAGGCGTTACGGCTCAATCGTCCAAAAAGATCATTTGTTAGGTTGCTCATTTTTTGAAAATTTTTATTCAATAACTGATCCCACTATTATTTAACAATATAATGGAACTTTCCTTGGTTCTTGCAGCATGAATCGATAGCATGTTATCCGAACTTAAACTTCTTTCTATATCTTCCTTTACACGTAGATCTTTTTTAAAGAATTACTTACGATTCTATAGGATTTAACGAGTCCTATACTTTCCTCCACATAGAATTTTTATTTGCAATGCTCCTAAATATATCTCTTGAAGGTCATTACGTATTTCATCATGCATACTCCGTCATTGCAAGTAATCGATGAACCTCCAAGTATATATATTTGCCATTTATATTGATAACCAATTACAATTCCAGGGAAATAAAGACTTTTTTGGGTATTCTTACCTCCAGGGTTTTACACGCTGATATGTCGACAATATGAGACGATTCTCTCCAGAATCACATCCGTTTCCTAAAATGAAATTTCTACTACCACTACTGCGACTAAAATGCTATTTCCAAAGAAGCATTATTTCAGATGTTATGTCCATAAGGTTATTTTTCAAAGCTAAAGCCTACATGGAAGCAGTGCCAAGAACTTTGTATTTTCAGTATAATAGGATTTTTGCTGCCAGTGTGCTTCTGTTATTGGTGAATTATTTCACACATGCACGAGCATCTCCCAAAACATTCGTCAGCGGACTCTATATTCTGCTGAATCGGAAAGCAGCGAAATATGCCTCATAAGGTAAAAGAATTCGTTGGTAGTCTTATTCCTTCGCCCAGATAACAATAAGTAACTACTTATAAATTTGGAAGATCAAAAAAATCTGAGGTTAGGTTGCTGTGAACGCATGGGATAGTATAGTTGGGGATTTTTTTTCGTACGCATAAATACGGTACATTTCTTCATCCGTGGCATTGAAGCCGGCCTGCAGCGATGCTGTCACTCGTGGGTAGGCCCTCCCCTCGCATGCATGTGACTGCGCACGGGAAAATGTCGGGCGAAATCGTGACTTGGAAAGGAAATGGGTTAAGTTTTTAATATGCGTGCGAAAAGGATCTGCGACCGCTCTGCGTCGTTATTTAAAGGTGGCGGGCGCGAGAAAACAGATGAGAGTCAATGGTGCGAGCCGTTATTCCGATTGCTCCGGTTCGTTTGGAGGAGGTGCATGATTCTGCAAACGTTAACGAGTCCCCAAATTGCCTCCGGACGATTAGGAGGCTTTAAATAACATCCTCGGGTTGAAATCATCATCAAGTGGCCAGTGTACGTAACATGCGGTTTGTGATATGAATTAGCACCTTTGAATGGTCCGAATTTACGAAGTAACTCGATATGCATTTTAGTGAAAAATCTGCCAATCTTTACTTGATTAAAATGACATTTTACACAGTATAAATTATTTGGGAATATGCGTACATAAATCACCATACTACTTTAATTAATTCCACTATAGACACCACTGATAGCCGCCGGTTCATCGACTTAAATAACTTCCTTTCCCAAACTTTAGCTTCATATCGATGTATCTTTTTATCATGTGATGAATATTTATGTCCGATTTCATTTCCATCTTTGTCGCGCTCTATTAGCCGTAAACGATATATCTGATGGTGGACGTAATAAATACGAGATGACCCGACTTGAGAGATGCTCGAATTTATACAGACCGCCTTAAAAGGAAATGATCACTTAACAGAACGTAATGGAAAAGTCACGTTTTCTCACACCTTCCTTTTAACGATGGAATCACCTTCGGATGTAATTAATATCTTCCCTAGGGCTCATCCCTATTGATT
Organism: Ladona fulva; assembly: GCA_000376725.2. Taxonomy (NCBI): domain Eukaryota; kingdom Metazoa; phylum Arthropoda; class Insecta; order Odonata; family Libellulidae; genus Ladona; species Ladona fulva. The sequence goes on along the minus strand of KZ308150.1, from coordinate 1,569,200 downwards.
GCAGTCTTCGCAGACTTCCACATAGAGTATCCTGAAGAAATAGCATTTCTTCTCCGTTATTTAGTGAATCACGTATCCTCAGAATGTTATTTACTAAATAATCTTAAATTAATTATAGATCGGCTGAATTGGTGAGTTATGAGCCTTATGATACTAGTTGTAGCAACTCAAGTTAGATAACGGATGTTTTTCCCTTCTTCCCTTCCTCTTAGTATTCATCCACTTAATTGAATAATTTTTATTCTCAGGACTAATTACTTAACCATTACAATACCAATAAATTTATTATTTTCAGAGAATTCCCACAAGAACGGAAAAGTTTCGAAGCTTGAGTTCATATATCGATGCAAGCGAATCCAAACTCCAAATGTTGATAAGTATTAATTTCTCAAATTAGGAATTCATTGTAGATTCTTTATTGAGGAATATAAATAGTCTAATTTTTGAGGAAGAAATTTCTATGTAGGCAAAGTAAAAATTCTAATTAAAATACTTTCAATTTGTTTTACTGGAAACGATATTATTTTAACAAATGGCTGAAGAAGTGACGAAAAGAACGTAGTTTTTCCCATCTGCCCGAAGAATTCGTTAAGCTAACCGTATTCGATACAGAATATATTGGGCCTGATTATTGTAAAATAAAATCAAGTAACATTTATTATGGAAGTTTCCACTCCTTTTGGACTACACAGTTAGTAGAGCTAGATATGTTTACAGGTTATGTCAAATATTAGGTTACATGGATGTTCCTCGCTGGTACATTTCCCATAGCACCTAGTATAGTATGTGAATGATTAACAATTCTCATAGTAATGTAATTGTGATCCGCCGGATATCGGAGTATTTAACCACCTACAAGAATGATCTCACAGCCTTATCGGGGCGAGCACTTCCACGAGCCGTAGGAAAGGGAAGTGAGGAAGGTGGTGAGAGAGAGACATTGACCGTGAACGGAACGATGCGCTAAAGAGACTCGAGATGGTTGAGCAATGAGGAAACATCGCATCCTCCACAGAGACCACGAAAGAAAAGATTCTCCTCCTACAAAATCCCGGAAAAACGACAGGTGGAAAGCGATCCTCCTCCACCTCCCCTCCACCTGTCGTCATCGCCGAATCCTCTTTTTTTACCGGGTTCCTCTTCGGGGTTCCTTGCTCTCTCTTCCGCCGGTAGGGAATGTTTTGCGTGGGCACACAAGAGGAGATGTGGAAGGACGAAAGTAAAAGAGGTAGGCGGACGAGACGCTGCAAAGCATAACGGAAGCGTCGCTACAGACTCGCGCATTCTAACGGCACGAGAGAAGTCGGATGCTGTGGGAGGGATGGGGAGAGGGGTGAGAGTGAGATTGGAGCGATATGGCAGACGTGATGCTGAGCGGTAAGAGATGTGATTGCCGGAAATAAAGCGCGAGGATGAATTGCCATCTTTTCGTCGCCGTCACCTCACGCGAGGATGCTGTCGGGTGAGTGACGCGATGAAAGGCCGAATCGGGAAGGGTCGTGAAGCATAGTTCAACCGTGATGCCATTGGTCGGTGATGGGTCTCCTAGTACATTCCTATTTCACATACTCTTCATATTATTCTTCATAGAGTTTTTGATTCTTCTATTATGATGCCTGTAGTTGTCGTTTTTGTAAGGCTAAACTTTTGAAATGGAACAGATTTTACAATCCAAAAACAATATGCTTCATAGCATCATTGCTATGATATCCGATCTGTGAAATGTTCAGTTCCTACTTAAGTTATTGCATCCACCCTAATCAAGAGCTTAAATTCTCCCTCGTTACAGTCCGAATATTATTAGCGAACCATAAATTCATCTCCCAACTAAACAAAATTCGAATTAAGTTGGCTTCGGAAAGTTTATTGAAACTTAGTTTAAATGAGATGAAGATAACAATCATAACATTATCGCAAAGTTTTACAATTTCATAAGCAATATCGTGATTAGTAGCATAATTAGCGTGGCCAATTTTTCTTGCCAAAAGTATGTTCTGAAAGAGGCATGAGGCTCGTAAGCCATTCTACATGAGGCTCGTCAGCCACAGGTTGCTGACCTCTAATATGGGTGAATAACGTGATGTTTTTGCCGAGTTTATTAGATGTGTACTTATAAAAATGACGATTTATTGGAACATGGGCAAAAGAAGGAACGGACAAGATTCGTAACTGTAAACGATGCTATGTAAATGATATGATTAAACTTATGATGTAAACTACTGCGCATTTTCCATCGTGTTTTCACCGGCGATATCAGCAAGTTTTCTTGAATTTTCGATGCGTACCCGATTCGTGTGTTTATCCTCTGTTCAGCCGTTTGGACAGGAAAATTTATGAGCCAGAATAAAAAGAACGTTTAAGTGGATTACGGTTCCTGCCCACTCGAAGCGGCGAGATTATCAGTCATCTGAGGCACGTGATGTGTTCATGTTCTTTTTTGATCGAGAATATTTGCCATGCAAATTTTGGTGAATGATATAGCGCATTTTTTTCACTACCGTAATGCCGATCGGTAGGCGGATGAGGAATTTCCGGGATGAGTATGAACGAGGACGGAACCGAACACCTCATTTGACCCTTTCGTGATTCGCGAATATTCTCTGCTGATCATTAACAACCTTAATTCCATTCTTTTCGTACTAACTAGAAATCTACAGAAAGAGAATTTCGACCTAGGTTATAATAGAATTATGATTATTGGTGATTTTGTAATTCCGACAGTTCATCCGCTAAAGTTTGCATACTGTAAACAATAAATAGATATAACAGTAAATAATAAATCCTTTACGTGTGTGTGTGTATATATATATATTATTTATTTAAATATATTGGAATATGAGCTAAGAGTGTAGGAAATTATAGGATATTGTTGTTCCAAGAAGTAGTAAAACGGAGGCAGTTAAAATTCGCAGAAAATATTGAGAGGAAGGGAGCACTAGCTATGGGATGCATGCAAATGAAGTTGAGATACAAGGAATAAAATATGACCAACAATTGCGGCATCTTCATATAAAGAAGGGTATAGCATACAATCCTGATTTCCGCCGCTGAATGCTAATCGAAATCATGCGCCATTGATTATCAAAATTCTTTGAGACTTCTGAACGGGAAATTCTTTTTCCACTCGCTCTCTCCCTTGTCGTATAATTTGCGACACCGTTTAGTGCCCAACACGATAATGCAAAGCGATCCCAATTGAGCACTCCGGTTTCATTTTCTCCACGTTTAAATTCCCTTGTCACGTCTACCGTGGGCCTTTCTCTACTTTCCAATAAGGTACTCTCTCTCAACATACATGCTTTCAATGGTTGAACGTGCATTCACTTTTAGTCCAATTATGCGTTAAATAAAAAAAATATTCGTCGACTGTCTTTTGAAAGAAAACTTTAAATAATACGTAATAACATGAGTAATAGGAAATCATACTTAGTAACTCATCTCCGTCAATTTTGGCAGTGGTAATTTGAAAAAAAAAGTCATTACTACTTCCAGCGTAATCGCAGATTTGATGGTTACAAAGATGGTTTAGAATGTTAATGCAAGTTTACTTATGTTATACCACGTTCGAAAGAAGCAGAACTTTAACCATTGTTTAATATCTTCAAGCAAATTAAATTTATATGTAAATAAATAAACCCGAAACGCATTAAACTAAACTAAAATTTTAACCTATTAACTTTTATTATCGTTTTGACGCCGAACAGATTTACATTCAGAAGTATCAATTCAATGAAATGCACATAAATACCTTACAAAATCTTTAATTTTCTACCTTGGGAATAGTCTTCCATATAAACTGCAAAATTAGAAAATAAGTTTTTATATTTCAATATGTTTTACTTTTGATTTATTTTATACTAAAAACTACATATGATCATAATATACTAATGCAAATTTTATTTTTATTTTTAGGTAAGACGAAGGCGTTCTTTAAGCCAGAGCTACCATCTCCTAATAAGGAAAGAGATGTTCTAACTGTTGTTTATTGTGAGTATCCGATACAATATGATCCTCTGGTTATTTATCTTAAGAGCCTAAAATTAAATGTATTACGACCTTCAGTTAATCTATTTTACGTAGAATGTATAACAATATTGGCAGCGGATTACTCCTCTGGTACTCAGTCCCGTATTTTGCGAATCTACAAGTATGCGATAAATTCATTATTGGTGATATTGGTAGTACATTACTATTATGTAACACAGCCCGTTGTTTCGCAAAGCTACATTTATACGATAAATAAATTACTAGCGATAAATATATCGATATATCGATTAAATATATAATATATCGATTAAATAAATTTGATAATCCATCGTAATAATGGATATACAATATTTTACTGAGAATGGTTTTATGTCATCAAATGTAAAATACATCACCAAGTTTCGATTTTTCAACTGCTCGATTTCTCAACACCGCTTGGGTACCTGCGGAGCGGTAATTCTCTAAATCTAAGCTACAGAGCAGCTATGACCTAAGAGGTAATATTCTTCGAATAATCATTATCTGTCATCAAATTCCTATCTATAAGAACGTTCTATAAGCCATTCCCTGATCTTTATGCAAGTCGACCAATAAAGTAAAAGTAACTGAGAGTTTTGTTCGGTGACCGCGCAATTGAATGAAATAAAAAAAAGCAATAGTTAGCATCAATGCAGTCGATTTTTTCCTATTTTTCAATGTCTTCTAATTTGAAACGATACTAAACTCTCGATAAATAGCAAGAAATCAACATTTTGGGAGATATTTCCATCAAATAATTGTTGGACGCAGGCATTGGCCAGTTCATTTAGTTTGATTCGAACTAATATCCTTGATCTTATGCAACCCGCGCGGAAAATTAAGTGAGATTATCTCCGCTGAATCGGATGGCGCCACCAGCAACAGTACGTAGAAGAAATGAGCTCCAAAGGAATCTTCAGACGTCAAAGCAAAGCGAATGCCGGCAAAAAAACATCGCGCTTTCAAACAGATCCTTACCGGCACCACAAAAGGCGAATCCCTTTCGCTGCGAATTCAACGTAGCGTGTCATCCACGAGCACGGGAGTAGCCAAGCGTTAACAAACTCACTGATCTCCCAACCATTCATCCAACTTCGCTATTTCCATTCCTCTCTTTTTTCTCTTCCTCATGAAGGATCTTCGCATGATCTCAAGAGCGAGGCTCTCCATTTACGCTTATTGGAGTGCGGATGTAGTCTAGTAGACTATCAAGGATGGATTTGATACATTCGAGCGTTTCCCAAGCTTTACGTAGTAGTAGTATAGTAGTATTGTTAAAAGTGCTTCGACAGCTAAGGTCATTTTGCACGTAGTCCCCCACCGGGAATCGAACCCGGGACCGCTTTCATTGAAGTCGAACGCGTTTCCCACTTGGCTATCCGGGAACCCGATCAAGCTTTACGTATCAAGCCTTTTACAAAAATAGCCACTTTTTTGAAAGCCGCAGATGATGAATTTCACCATTTAGTAACGTAAACGTTATTAAAGCTGAAGCTCTTCTTTTATAAGAGTAATTCGGTCTCTAAATTGTTTCGGCCTCTAAATTCTAAATTGTCCACGTTCCACTGAACATTTCACTTGGTAGTCTGCAAACATACGATTTATCACCTATACAAATAAAATATACACCTGGTAGTCTGCAAAATGGTCGCTCATAATTTCAGCACGCAATGGTAATTGGCAACGCAACTAGCGTAAATATATAGCTTCCTTAAGAAATGTATCAACGCAAAATGTCCAAATTAGTATTATTAAGTCTTCTATAAAGTACAAGTTTATATTTATAAGTAGGTTCACCATATTCTAATGGTAAGAAAGCGGGACTATCGAATTCTGATGAGGGGAAAACGGCTATGTTGCTATAAAACTTAGTAGTCTAAATTGATTTAATGTGCTTTTAAGACACTTAAAGTGATTGTAGGGAAATACTTAAATAAAAAACAAAATTGGCGTTCAAATGAATTCTATCAATAAAATTTTCGTGACTTATATAATATTATTTCTCCTAGCTTTCCCCTAAAGCCAGGACAGCCGAAAAATTAACGGGTCTTATTTCACGATTTTTTTCTTTTTCATGCTAATGAAAATTGTAAATTGACCATAATATAAAGGATTCAGTTTGACCTCTGTAGTTAAAGGTACACCCTTCTCTTTCAGAGTGGAGAGCTTTCTGTTTGCGTTGATGTGCTACCTTTGAATTAGCAAATTAATTTCAACAGATGACGCTCATAATGGCATGATAGCTCGCTACAAACGGTCTTTCAGTACTAGTTTATTTCAAAGGCAAGGCTACTGACACTAATTACAATTACGATCTACTTTCTTCGAATCTCTTTGTTATCTCAGAGTAGTATTCAGCTGTGTGCCTCGATTCTTATGCAATGCTTTAACAAGACTACTTTGTTCCTATACTTATATTCGTGAAAGTATAGAACCGCCCACACAATTATTGCGAGGATAGAGCGAAAGTTATGGTTTGGAGCATAGGTGCGGAATATTTCATCATAGTCCAGCAGCAGCAAACTATCAGACCGCCCTTAAATCTTAAATTTAGTTCAGAGTTAATGCTGCCTAATATACCGCGAAATTGGAGTTGCGAAAAAACCACAGCGATACTCAAAGGAGAACCTTTTATTTTGTCTTGAAGTAATGAAGTAGTTAAAAATGAAGGTGAAATTAGTGAAGCTGCGTTGAGCACCGAAACAACTTATCTTTCTGACGGATAAAAAAAACATTTAAATAGCGATTTTAAGCCTGGGAATCTATATGAAAGTGGTGTGATACCACTTTCAAAAAAAACTTTTGATATTAGTTTTCCTCGCTATTCGGACGGATATTCACCCAAAGTTTGCGCATCCGTTCTTGCATAATTCATCAAGTGGGCATATCCTTTCATCAAGCGGGCATTTACAAGAGGCGGCCGCAGTCGAAACTTAACCGAGCGCGGAACCACGGCCGCCTTCTTCCTTCCGAGCGGCCAGTCTCGGTCGAAGCGGTCCGTCAACTTGCACTCTCCACCGACGCTCAGGAAGTTCAGTGAACTTTCTCTCGAAGGGGAGGAAGGGATGAAGAGCGAAGGAAGGCAGGTATTAGGAAGAGGCTGTAGCAGGAGTTGGAGTCTAAAAAAAGTATGTAAAACAGCCGCCTTCACGGTCGAGGATTGCCCTTCCACGTATATTCAAGGCGTCTAGTATTCTGATATTTAATGGGATTGGCATCTAGTAAATGGAGGTTTCGCTCGGGTTAACAAGCTGAATTACGTAGTCTCGAAAAAATCGAGAGTCCGCGTTGCATCGGAGGTGTTCTGAGAGGTTTTGTCATCTTCTCTTTTTTTCCGAATCGATCGCGTTCTGATTTATGGCTTAATAACGAGATCGAGTTGACTTACCGGTCGTGGAACGCGGGAGAATGTGTGGAACTGCGCGTATGAGAGCAACGTGGTGAAATGCCTTTGGTTGCGTTTCCGCCATCGTTTGTGATCTTCATTTCTCTTCGAAGAGTGAGTTTGTTCCGGGTTTCATTGTGTTTGCTAGAGCAATTTGAACATATTCCGGAAGTGAGTTTGGAAATTAATCATGAGCAGGGTTATTTCTTAGAAGAGATTCAAGAGGTAGATTCTAATGGAAATTTACACATTCGTGTTATTGAAATGACTATGATCATTACTACGTTATTATGGTTTCAACGCATTTCACAGTAGTTAGTGTAAGCCTGGTGAACGACACTATAGCGATATCACTTAAAGATATCCCTAAATTTAAGAATTGGTATATTTATGCTGACCCTATGTATACAATGATTGGCCATCCCCATACCGATAGAAAAAGTTTAAAATAGAAGAAACGTCATTGTCTCCATACATCCATATATGTCTGCACATATACAGAATCGTAATTGTATCATGAGTTTCATAACTATATTAATTAGTTATAAGCTTTATTGTTAATTTCATTATAATATACGCCTTTTCTATAAAATAGCAGACTCCTCAGGAATTAGGTTTTTTTACACGAAATCCAAGAGGATTTCGACCACAATATCATCTTAATCTGGATAATTTGTAACATAAAGCACATTTGTAGCTGGATAAATTATCTTTAATCAAGAATGTCAGACTTTATTCCTCCTAAATCGTAATTAAATCAACATTAAATTACTTAAATCTTAATTTCCAACCGCTATACAAGGATCCTTTCTTTTTTGACATCGTTCGAAACTTGTTTGAGCTTTTCCAATCTTCGTTACTTTAAAGTCCAACAGACTGCACTTAATTACTCCAGCATCAGTAACTTTCGCCATGAGAGAAGGGCATCGTAAGAACGTCAGCAAATTCACGCTTTCGTGAAAGATGTTCAGAGAGTTCAAACACGGAATACTCCGCAGAAGACAGGACCCGCCTCGCATGTTGAATGCATTTGAGCCAGCATATTCACATGAATTCGCGTGAATTGCGGTAAATTCCTGGCCGTTGAGGTGAGCCCGAAACGAGGCGTATGTAAAGGACACTCATCCCGCCAATCTAGTTCGTATTCTCAGTGCGGGAGCTCAGACCGGTAAAGTCTCCGAGTTGAAGGAAAACGACTGCAGTAATGTAGGTATGCGATCGTGGAACAATGCATCCGCGATAAGGGGAAGGAGGACGGAAAAAAAGGAGGAACTGTTTGCGTGCGCAAATCGATCTTTCACGCCTCCCGACTATCTCGTTTAATCCAAAGCGTCATCTGGAATCAGACAAAGGGAGTTAAATCGTCGTTCTTATTTTCAAGGAGTTAGTTTATCGAAGGTCATTAAAAGCTGAGCAAGTAGTTTCAGCAGGATGATACCAGAGTAACTTCTGATGGACGATGCTATCATTTATATAATGAGAATAATAACCGCATCAGAAACTCAATAATGTTGTACACCTCAATTGTAAAGAATTGTAAATTGTATACATTTCTACTAACGTGAGTCGATAAGTTTCCTGTAATAATGCATTTCCGTTTAATTTTCAAGTAATTGATAGATTAATTGATAGATTAATAGAGTTTAATATAATTATAGAGTTTAATATAATTTAATCAATTCCTGCAGAAATAAACGGATTATATATGGAGGTGGTCGCCTATCTCTCCTAATGAGCTTGAAGGAAGATAAAATGCGGCTCTAATACACTTACGGCACATGTAAATCAATGCTTTTTTGTACTCTATAACTAAGTTGTTAGTTTCTTATGAGCTGTGGTAAATGTTAACTGCGCGATTGTATTTCACCTATCTATCGATCTGATATTGTAATTGAGAATTATGCATCTCGTTTTTGAGCGTGTGCCATGATTTTCGTAAATACTGTTGTCGCTACCTCACTAATATGTGCAATGCTCAAATTATTGTAACTTCAGTAGGATAATGGTTTTCCTGCAAGGCACTGGGTATTTTCTTGAGGATTCATATTGTCATTATTAGTATTAGCATCTATTCTTATCATTGTTATTAGCGTCGCATTCTATAATTTGCTTAGTTCGTTGATTAATTTTGTTTTAACATAACTACGACGGTTTACATCGCGCTATGGTTTACAATGGTTTTGCATGGTTGTTATAGTATAACAATTTTTCCGAATTTTTACCCAATTATTGTAACGTACAGTTAAAAGTTATTTTTCTACCATAAGACTCGAATTCTGAGGCTCCGGTATTCCACATCATCATGCTAAGTGATCAGTTTCCTTTTCGGAAGTATTCTTTCACAAATTATCAATTTCGAGACGTTTTCATATCCTGTATGCTGCCCAGTCAACCATGGTAATGTTCCTTTCACCGTTCCATCAGAAGAAGAAAGCGAAATATATGTATGGAAAAAAGATTCCCTAGCAGTGGAAAAGTGAGGAAACTCATCTTAGTTACCATCTTGGTCCTACTAACAACTAACGGGCGTATGTTAAACGATCCTTGAGATCTTTGCCACATTCCGCCGAATTTATTTCAAGCGTCTCAAATAGTCCATCTTGAGTGGGGTTAACGGACGGAGAAGCGGGGAAAAAATAAAACTGCAGCAGCAGGTGTACGAACGAGAGGGCGAGGAAAACGGAAAATATCTCGAAGCGGAAGCAACTAGAGTGAGTAAAGGAAGATGAGAGAGTTTAAAAACATCAAAGGTGAAGGGTGAAACAAAGGTTCAAGTCCACTTTTATACTTGGAAAATATCTTGATAGTAAATCAAAGGGGATAAGCTCTCAACAGTCAAGTTTTGAGATGATCAATGGAGGGAGCAATTAAAATGGCAGCTTTCTAAAACATACATACATTTGGCGAAGGTGTCGATGTCATTAGCAGGAAAGGAAAACACTCCGAAGATAAAATAATCCCGAAGTCTAAAATGTGAGGTTCGATTACATAACATTATCACAACAAATTATTAATCAATAAGGTACAAGGCCCAATCTTACACTCACTGCACTGTTGTATCGCTCTACAGAGATAAACCGATTTCCATTTGAAATTCTGTTTAGCTAGATTTACACTGACAATATTATGATTCGATATATCAAAGGTTATTTATAGAAAAAAAGATACCTCATTTTTAATTCGTTGTAGTATTACTCTCTTCCAATCGAATATCAATTGACTTCCAATTTTTCGTTAATGAGATCAAAAAGGTTTCGTTTCCACTGTTTTTGGGGATTTAGAATTTGGGAATTCACCGAAGATGTACTATAATATTTAGTACGTATGCATCGTGCAAAATATAATACTCTCTCTTATACACATTCGTAATAGAAAGATGTGAATAGACCAGAAAATAGAATAGGCACAGTAGAGTACCGGCGGAAAGATAATGGTTTGGAGTCAGTGAAAATTCCGCGACTAAAATTCCTTCCTTGGAAAACCACTGAAACATCTAACTGCTTGATAAATAATCCAGCGGATAAGAGAAGAGAAGACATTGAATTTTTATCGCCTTCTTAGGTGGTAAACACTGAATTCTTGGCTCTACATCTGAACGTCACCATAGGAATCTCTTACTATTTTATGAAACAGAACCTGTTATGCAAATTTTATCCATGCTGGGCACCACTATGCGCACAGTGGAGCATTTTCCCTCACTTTCAATAACACAGGGGAGATTGGAATCTATTTATCCAAAATGACAGAGATGTGAACGGATACCCCTTTCACTGACTTGGTTACTATGTTTTACATCATTACTGCATACCTAAATGGAAGGTTTTGTCACTGAATTTTCAGTTACTATGATAACGGCATACTATGGTCTAAATAAATGCATTAGCCACCGAGTTTTCGAATGATTTTCTACGATCCTTTTATCGTTCCTCTCGTCACAAATCTCTATCGGTCAATTATTTGCAGTAGAAAACTTTTATTTAAATAAATTTATAGCCTCAGGAACTCGGCATCAGAAAATTTTATTAAATTTCTCACATATGAAGGTTAGAAGCTTTGAGTTAACCACACCTCTTAGGCCGTCTTCCTTTCAACGAAACTTGCTACATTTTTAAGGCGTCTGTAGCAATAAAACATATTTCTGGATAGTTAAGTTCTAACGATTTTATAAACATTTTGGTTTCAACGTATTGATGTCTCATACATGCAGAATTAAGAATATCAGGTTTATTATTGAAATGTGGGTAAGTGCAGATGAAAATTATTCTGTTCGTCATGTGACTGATATACCACACGTTTTTCTTTTCCTTTATGACCGATGAACCTTTTCCCTAGCGTTTTCAGCCGCAATAAAATGTAGTTTTTACGCGTTAACTCAGTGAAACTAGATATTCTATGCGTAGTGTGCGCACAGATTCCAATGATTAAAGTTAAAAAGTATGCGCAATCAGTCCCGAAAGAGTAGAATATTACAGTTGTTTAAAAAGAATTAGAAACGATTGAAATTCATTAGTGAGTAAGAGATGTTACTTCTCGCGTAATATAGAAATTAGCATCTCTATATTGAATATTTCGCACTGAATTGTGGATTTACTTACGATTGATTCTTGGGAAGTTTTCCGGAAGCTGCGTAATCTCACGTGCACGTCATGAATTAACTTTGAACGTATAGCTGGGCTTCAAGTCCGCTGTCCACGGTAACGAGATCCATGCAGCTCCTCACGTTTTTTCACGGGTCGGAGCCTCTGAGAGCTCTGCAAATGAATATGAAATATTGAATGTTATGTCAAACTGAAGTGAGATTTTCCATGCTACCAACAACTCACGATTTTTAAAGTGCATCGAGTGAAAGGAAAACCTGGCTCAAGTTATGGAACATATTGCGTCCTCTGTGATCTAATACCCGTCGAGTGGGATTGCTCTTGCAATTAAGCCGATGCCCTTTAATGGACTGTCCTTCATAAAGAAGGTGTTAGCGCTTTATTCAGTAGGAGATTAGATTCCAAAACTTCGATAAGCTAAAACTGCTTTTTGTCATAAGTTGAAAACGCGATAGATTGAAAAAAATGGTCAATTCGAACATAGAACTCTAGTTCTAATCCTGGACTTATGGAGAAATAAAAACTTATAATGGAAAGTTCATGAAAAACTTAGCATCGGGTAAGTTAATTTGCAGAAGTTCTATGTCGTTGAAAATGGAATCACATGAAGAACTTTTTCGTCTGAATATATGGTTAATTATTCCATGATTTACCTCAACTCATCATTCCAAATTTCATCATAAGAGAGAGTTTTCACGAATCTTCTGTGAAAATATGCTCGTTTGAATTACATTTTAATAGAACATCGAAAAGAGTACACTCTTCGCAAATAAAATAGTGTACCCTTTGATTACGGTCCACCACATTATTTAATCCAGTACGTTGTGAGTTGGACTTTTTCGACAAAAAGGAATTTTAATCACTCTGAGAGACCGCATTTAACGCTACGGAGATTTAATTTTTTATCGATTACCGTCTCCCATCTCCAAAGCATATAATCGTGATTTTCATGAGAGCATAGGCTATAATTAAATGCCTTTCATTTTTCCGGGCTACTTTCTCTAATGAGATTTTTGTATGTATCCATTGCGAATACATCTCATAATCCCTCATCCTGCATCGATAGAACATTAAATGGTCTCCAAACGTTCTCCATTTAATGCGAACGAGCCAGGAGAATGTTTTTATTTATGCTCCCTCTGAATGATTAGCATCGACCGGAAGTTGAAAAGTTAACTTAAAACTGAGAGCACTTTACGCTTCACTGGTCACTTTTGAACTCGGAAATGTAATTTTCGAGCCGCTTGAAAACTCTGCAGGCATGATACCTTTTAGCATCATTTTCAGAATCATTTCTCCATGTCACTACCAACTCATTTAAGTTTCAGCGCTGGTTTCACTCATTCGCCGCTATTTGTGCGTGGGAATGCTATTTCCAAGTAGTGTGCGGATGTTCGTGTTCCTGAAGCACCGTCACTCATTAATGGAGAATACACTGAAAGGTTCAAGTCGCAACAATTAGCACGTGTACAATAGTGTCTCACGTTACCCATCGCGGTTTTCCTTGCGCAAAATTGAAATGTAACTAATACGAATCGCAGGAGGTGTCACTGCCTGAAGATGATTTAACAAAATTCTTCGGCAAGTAATAATTCTAAATATCAATATACATTTGTAAGCTCAAGCGGAAGAATAACACGGTACATTCATGGGTTCTTTCAGTAGTGCTGCCACTGTTCTTAACAGACACCTCTTTCAATTGACTTTTTGAGCGAGGCTTTTTTTCGGAGTTTAAACAAGTGTGCCAGTATGAAGCGCCCATTCAAATTATCGCATATAATTTCGTTTAAAGATTTCTTTGATTTGCCATGTTGTATAGTGCATATATATTTTACAGTTCTACAAGCTAAAATCTACAGTCAAATACTACTTTCCAAGATTGAGTCATGATTTCTTCTCTGAATATTAATATAATTTTCGGTTAATGTAGAAAACAACGATCCAAGTCGGCAAGAGCCTGAAAATGTCATGCAAAGCGTATGAGTGAGAAAAGAACAGATTTTTTTTATTTCTCAATCCGTGTTTTCAGTGATTCGTCCAACACACGAACACCTGTCTCTCTCTGTACATCAATTTGGCGTCAGAAGGCTCTTTTGTCGTAGAAAATAAAGAAAAGATATGTGCATCGACTCAGGTGAGGAAATAGACACGTGATTAAGGTGTGATACCGTTGTTCCTTCGGCGTCAACAAGGTGTCCGTTTACTTTCGACCACCTGCCAAAAAACGTATCTGGCATCTCCAGAAAGTGAGCGTTTCTGAAAGTGTGAGAAGAAGGGGAACGTGGAAATTGGACGCCTGTAAATTCAGTCAGACTGGCATTCCGTGATCAAAGCAATACAGATGGATGGATAAAGATGCGTAGCTACGAAAGGAAATGAAAGCATAACTACGAAAGGAAATGAATGACTATTCAAGAGAATTCATAATGAAAACCCTCGCTAAGACGACAAACTCAAGGTAAGGGGTCTGAAGAAAGTAATCGGTATATTGTGAAAAGTGCGCGAATCTAAGCCCAAAAAAAAGGCCGTTGAAGCATGGGCACGTCGTAGATGTAAAGAAGTTATAATTTTAGTTGACAGTGGAACAACTTAGAAAGTTACGAGACAATTTTGATTGAAAATATGGAAATGAGGCAGAACTAGACTGGTCGTTTGGGAGGGAATGTATTGCTTTAAATGAATGTAGTAAGCTCCGAAATAGGCAAAAACAGGACGGCATGAGTGAAAAGTGTTAGACGATGAAAATATAAGGCTATCTATATCACCTTCATCAGTAATGGGATTTAATGAATCAAAGGAAAGGAATCCTTCTGAGGAACTGAAACTTGGTCGAACATAGAGAGCTTAAAAGAGTTTATTATATGTTCACAGTACACACTTATGACTGAAATTCTTTCCCGTTACAGGCGGTTCAAAATAATATCTTTTTCGAGATACTGAAGGACGATTTCTTCACATACCTTTCTTGAAGATGATGAGATGATTAATATTTCATTCCGCTCGGGGAAGGAAAAAAGGTATTTTAATGAAATAACTTGTCCTTTTAATCGAAATCATGGACTTGGAAAGCAGAATCATCTCTTGAATCGATCTTCACTGAATATAATTCTTGATGGAGGAACTTGTTTAGGTTCTGTTAAATCCATGATTCTCTATACAAATTATCATCTGGTTTGCTGAGATAAAGGTAAAGTTATTATGCTCGCCTCGTCGTTCTGTGCAGGAACGGGTGGCCTACCACCCGTTCCTGCACAGATTTTCATCGTAAACTTTTGTATCTTAAAGAGGAATTTTGGATGATATCTAAGAAAAACAACTCACGATTCAGCAAATGGGGTAAATAATAATTCAAGGACCTCCACCCAAAATTATTGAGACAATTGTTTAGAAATCGGAGCCGCCGGCCAATTCCAAAGCAACTTGGAGCTGTGCGTCGAAAAATTGTTGGATTAGTGAGACATAGGACTCTATTTCTATACTAAAATAGGTTTTTCAAAAACTAATATATATTTATTTTAAAAATTGTTAATCTATTATCATGAAACTACTTCAACATTCAACATACTACAACTGTATCAAATTATTCTTACAATTTTTTCAAGCAGTTGGTGAAGAATCAGAATTCATTGAATTATCGAGACAAAGAGAGGGCTCACGCAAATATCGAGAAATTCGGCCACTTCTAAAACTAGTTTATCAAGAACTGTGCTGTATATCAAAATAATTAAACCACCTTCTATGAGAAATTTCGCTTAGTGAACCGGGAAATTACCCTCTAAGCATCAATCCCATTTCTAATTAAAATATCCGAAAAGCGTCGCAGATGGACAAACGGAAATCTGACGAGCTGTGAGTAAACAACACAAGGAGAGACGCGTATGCCACATTCAAGCAGTTTCCGGGTGATGGCCCTCGGCATTAGGCGTCGCCGTTCGCAGTATTTACAGTTAATTCCGAGAAAGAGTCGTCCCTCTCTTTCCCTTTCTTTCTTGCTTCACGGGTCCAGCGGGGCGGGAGGTAGGACCGCGTGGTTTGTGAAGAGTAAAGCAAGATCTGAATGCGAGACGGCGTTAACAGCCATTCTCGCAGATCATCCTCATCGGACACAGGGCTTTTTTCCTAGCGGAAACGGAAACGCCGTATTTCGCACGAACGCCATCTTGCCTCAGCTTCGCCACTTTTTATGATCTTTCTGGCGGCGATGCGAAAAAATTACTCTCAGGGTTCTTTTAGTCTCAAGGGGAGCGGATTGAGCTCGGATCTGGGAACTATTTTTTTGGCAAATAATTTTTTAAGTTCATCCCGGTTTGTATTCAGATGCCGTTTCACCCGCTTTGAAAAAGAAAAGAACTGAGATGATACAACCACAGTCATTTAAAAACTCTTGCAGGAATATTTAACTCTATTTCCTTTCTTGATTTTTGATTTCGCGAAATCAACTGGATGTCGTATGTCTAAGTCTCTATGATGAAAAGTTGAATCGATGGAATTCTAGATATTTCTGGATATTATCATTAATTGTGGTCACTGTATATTCTTCATTGTTAGGACAAACGAGACTAGAGAAATGAACTAAAATTTGCATATTTACAAATAATAAAAATAGCACCTTTTTCAAGGACATATTGACTGAAACCTAAGATATCATAGCCTTAATGTATGTAATGTGCAGGTTTGAATAACCATGCGCTGAGGGATACTTATAGATGCATAAAGCTCGTCTACTTACAGATGCATTAAGCTCGTCTAATTTTTCATAATGAATTCCAGCTACTGATTACACTCGACAAAGCAGCAATTAATCATTTATTTTTATAGATAATAATCACCCTCCACCTTCAATCAACAGGCAGCAAATACTTTAAATACAATTATTACTTATTATAGATGGATGATTTTCTTCCATTGGTCAACTTAAACACATTTAACAAGTATTTCAACCATTCGAATAAACTCGATGAACTTGTTTTTCGAATGAGCGAAACTCATTTGGATTCCGCGTTCCGATCGGCCCTACTGGATTTCTCTCCAGACAGAGTAAAAGATTTATCAACGGATCTCCATCTCTGAAATCGCACGCGATACCGCGGATGGCGTGCTACTTTTCCGACTTTCGTACGTAGCGCTCTTTCATGTTGTTTTTCCTCAACAACCGCCCATTCCTTCACAATGGGTTCGCTCGACCTTCCATGGACCATCACACCAAACGTTCACTCAGGGGGAAAGCTTCGCTACCAGCAACTCACGTCCATGGGTGAAAAAAATTGGATCTCACCTCGCTTTCCAATCTGGCCGAACGTTTTTCTAGCAGGAATGTTACGAAGTTAGGAATCACTTAGGTAATCACAGACCTATCCTCTTTCGCTAATCTAACGTCGTCCTCTAAATTAATGAGACAGCCCCGAAACACACGCAATAATAAAAATCGGATAATTACAAATTTTTAAAAATTAAAAAAATCCACCCCACGTCAATAGATGGAGAGAAGGGATCCATTACTTTAGAGAGAACGAACGAGCAAATACAATCGTTCTTTCGTTTCCTGCGTGGAGGGTGAAAGTGCAACTGATAGCGCTGCACGAAGATTCAACTTGGAGATTGAGTTCACTTGGGAGTAAAGGGATGTCGGTGACCGGATTAAAATCTAGATAAAGAATTGAAAAGTACAAGGGTTCTGATATAACGATAGTGACGCAATGCGATATTTTATAGGCGTTAAATGTTAAGAGATTAGCGCCTATTGTTTGGAAAAGTTGGAGGTGAGAAAAAGTATATGGGAAGATTTTAATCCAGGCATGCTTTACCTTTTCCTCACAGCAAGCATGACCAGGTTTAAAAATTGCTAATTCGCCTACTCAATCAATCGCTAGCTTTTTATGAATTCCGAAGGTGATTATTCGCTCAGAAGAAATAATGAAGTAACTTGAGATCACCTAACTGTAGAGATGCTCGATAAAAGTTAACCTGAAATTTACGTCTCACTGTCATTAACTCATTTTCTTCAAATTTCATCTTATTTATGAATAATAACATTGTGCAGAACCTTAAAATTTTACAACTCTAATTTCAACTATCTCCGATAAAATTAAACATTAATATATCTCTAAATTTTTTTTATAGGTAATATTATGAATTCAGATTTAAATGAATGTTATGAGTAAATTATATTCGCATTAACTGTAGAGAGAAGTGTTCATGTTGGATGTCTGTAACACAATTGTTAGTAAGAGTAGTTACGAAGGTTAAATTAGTTAAATTATTCCGCTACAAGCTAATGCATTTTTTGAATCAATGCAGTAAATTAAAACATTATCAGTGGCTCAATTATCTTAATTCCCATTAATTAACAAATTCATCCGTCTTCATTATGAAAACAGGAGCATGAGAGATACGAAAAGATTATAGTCTGTTTCACTGCAAATAATTCCAGGTTATGGAATTCTGATCTCCACTGCGAATTGGAAATATGTATAAAATATGCATCTCCGTCACAAATCAAAACATTGAGCATAAAATAGCTATCAATAGCTTACCGCGAGAAACCCTACGTAATAGCACATCAAGTGTACATACGTAGGGGTTAATTTTAACCTTTTAGCTAGCATACGTATTCTGGTCTGTCTGTTACTCGAACTATGGTTTAAATAAGAAAGGATCTTGATTTCGCTATTATCTTCTTCCTTCTTACAAGAAAAGGGCCACCAAAAAAGAGGAAAATAAAGAGCAAATACCTTATCTGTCCAATCACTGACAGTCTAATCAAACGAAGCGCAATATCAAATGAGTAATGCTTTCCTAGCAAAGTTAAACCTTAAATAAGATTCCCTCCCTCTTTCCATCGTAACCCAGGCGAGAAAATTCCTTCCATATCCCGAAAAAAGAGAAGATAAAAATCTGAAGAGTGCCGCCTTAAAGATTTGGGTCATCCGTATCGGATTTTGACGAAGGACGGATGCAAGGGAAAGGAAAGACAGTATTCCTTTGAAGAAAAGGATTTTTATGAATTCCTCGCTCCTGATGTCGCTAAGAGATAATGAGTGACATTAACAAGGAGCGCTCTAAGAGTGCTAAAAAACGCTTATTGTGCAAGAATCCAAGGAAAACTTTTACTGATTTTTTTCTACATCTCTAAATAAAGAATTTTTAGCGTCAACATGCTTAAGATTCGTCTTTCCAGATCCAATCAGGTGTCCTAAAATGTTGCGAATACAGAGAATGTTCAGATTTTTTTTACATATGATTTGCGAAATACGGATACACCGTAAATATCATGGTAATTAAATACTTCATTAGTCTTGATAACTCTGAAACGGATGTCAAAAAGTCTTCATCTAAAATGGCACATTTAACGTTTTTATAAAAATATTACTTTCAATCTGAATAACTTGATGTTTTCTCTGCTATTTGACTGTCTAAAGCTGGATATCAGTAGATTGCTATGATGTTAATCTAAAATCTTATTTTTTCTCAATGATAGACGATACTAGTTTTTACAACAGAGCGATAAGCATCATATTACAATTTAAATTAAAAGCACATCTTCTATATTGGCTTTCCCTAAATTTATAATAAAGGCACGCTGATCTATTATAACTAACAGGTTAATTAAAGAGTAACCCTATGCTGCAGGTCGATAAGTTTCTTGCAAGATATAAATGTAAATGTAGATGAAACCGGAGATTTCTTAGAGTGCTAGCCCAGGAAAATATTATGTTAGGCAACTTCAGACAATTTTCACGCACGCGACCATGCAGTAGATCTCTGATAAACTGATGTGACTGAGAAATTTTTCTGGCTACTTTCAAAAGCATCAACTAAGGACTAGACTCGTCCAGAATATACACTGGCCAGAATTCATTCAAAATACTTCTACTGCTTTCCGAACAGAGCTGAAAAAGATTATTTTCAGCTTCGTATGCTATATTTCTAAATACCTTCGGCTATTGCTAAAACTAATTGTAACCTCGGTAATTTTAATAAAGGAAGCAAAAAACAAACCTCACTTCAAATTTGGTGGGTTACTGTGCAGCAATTATGGTCGCAATTCATGGAGTAATAAGGAACATCAAGAGCTGAAAGGTGAAGTATCATAGTCAAAGCTAGAGTTAATAAAGTATGAACTAAAATGTAACATTTCTGATTCAACCTTCGTGGACACACTAATTAGCAACGTTTACTCCTGAGATCTCTAATCGAGGTTCATTATTACCCAGTATTTTTTTCACGAGGTTTTATCAAATATTTACTCGCTTCGCCGGCGAAAAATCTTAAAAGCATCAAATTGGCAATCGTTGAAATCTCCAATCATACCCCAATCGCACCTCCTTATCGGAAGGTCATACATTGTATCCTCTCTCCAGCATTGGCATGGTTTCTCAGCATGATTTTCGCCAACATTAAAGATTTTTAACTTAAACGTCCTTGGCAATTGAGGAGAGCCTCTTTATCCAGTAAATTGCAGGAAAGGAAAGTGTTGAGGGGGTTGGGAAAGGGTTGAGTGCATCGGTATTCAGTACAGATGAGAAATGACAGGTCATTTGATAACTAATGTAATTACTAAGAACTGGAACTACTTTCAACAGAAACAAGTTATGATGTCTACATACAAGAGAGAAACCAATATTTAAATTCCTTACATTCGACAGTACATACACATAGGCAGGTTATCCATATCTTGCTTCAAGGAAATCGAATCAATGCATATTACGTAATTATAATCTAATAACAATGATCATTAAAATTACGCACAGGTAAATGACGAGTTTTATGCCCTTTTTGACACAAAAATTAGAGATTTACCGTGTGCGTCTATTGCTTGTTGACTGTTATTTCGAATGGATTCTTCCGGCACTAAACATTATATGAGATTGCTAGGGAGAATAGATTCTATTGAACCTTATATCATACCACCTCTAAATACGTAAAAAAACCTTCAATTATTCATATCAAAATTTATCTCACCCAAAAAAATTGGTAAATCGCTAACAATAGCAGGAAGCATAAAAGCCATTAATGCACAAAACTAAAAATCCACACACTTCACACAGCAAAAGAATATAATATATTGCAATCCTGATCTTAAATAATTTTTTAACCCGAGGTTAAGTGAGGAAAGAAAAATCACTAATAGAAAAGAATCAGATTCATTTCATAATTGAAGTTCACATTATTACACAACCAAGACACATTTCAGTCCGGAGTTAGAGTCGTCGTCAGTTAAGTCTGAAGAATAAATACTCGAACCTTAGAGCTCCGTCTTTAGACTGTCGCCTCTTCACCAATACCAACAAATCGTTAGTCTATCCGAAGTATGGATGATTTTGAACAAGTATTAAACATATTAGTTCTTATGGGATGCACAGTTTTACTCGTGTAGCAGCATGGGTCTTTATACAGTTCCCATCTGCTGGAAAGGCCAACCGTCAGCGTAGGGAAAATAAACAAAATTCTTGACTCATTCAGCAACTCCATTTCGACTTGCCTAACGCCTACCGAAACAGGAACACCACCGGGGAATTACGCAGTCCCTCTATTGTCCGATTCGAAAAATAAAACAAGCCACGCCAAATTGATGCTTCGATGAAGATCACGGAAATACAGCACCAATTTGGCAACGGCACGCTCCCCCTCCGATGAAAACCTCCGCGCGAGCCACGGTTTGGTAATGCACAAGAAATAAAGTTTCACGAGCATGACAGCGAAAACGGTCTGTTACTGTTTTGGACCGGCGAGAAATCGTTCGCGTTGATCTCACCATAGGGCGCGTATGCCATTCCATCAAGTGGTTCTAGGGCAAACGATGCCCGACGGATGTGACGTCATCAACAGGAGAGGATCGCACGGACGAAAAGACAGACGTGAACGTTTCGAACGTAATTGGAAAAAAAATTACTACCGTGAGAGCATTACGCTTCACAGCTGAGTTGCCAGAGAAGGTTGGGATTAGTCATCCTAAACTGCGGGCGAATCCTCGGAAAAGAAAAAAAAACAAAACCCGGCGGAATAAAGGCATTCGGCTGAGGAAACGAGAATTCCTGAACCAAAACGTTGCGAAAGGGTCAAAAAAGAACGTTTTGCGTAACACGTAGAATGATGAGAGACTGTTTGCAATGTATAACCAAGGTGGTAACGATTCTTCGGTTACATCTTCGGTTTCAGCATAGAAGGGGTTGGTTTGGACCTCAACAAAAGATGGATTGGCGAAAGATGTGCATGAAAAAGTGTTGTAAAAGAGGGAGGAAAAAGAAATTATAAGTGTTGAAGAAATATTTGAAGGGAAAATATAGAAAGACAGGAATGTATGGTAAAGGAGCCATTCTTAGTGTCCAAGATTGAATGACTTCCAAATAAAAACATAATACAGAATGTATGCCACAATTTTCTTTTCCGTGAATTGCAGTGTAATTTTGTAATATTTTAACAATTTATTATAATCAATTTACAACTTCTTAATAATAGTTTCCAGCATCAGTTCGACTGACAAGAAATTACTCCATAGCGTATCCCTGGTGCTTTCAGAGATATAATTGAAAAGTTAAAATAAAATTACAAATGTCATCTGAAATTTATTTCAGATTTTATTTACAAAAACATGTAATTATTTGGCTATTAATGCATGATGAACATTATAAATAATGAAGTGAGGAAATAATGAAATTAATTAGTGAAATTATTGTATTATTACCTTTTTTCTCATGATATTTTCTTCAAATTAATGGAATTGATGGAAAGTGCCTCGATTTTCAATTTAATATTCAATTCGAAATTTTTCTAAAATACTTAAAAACTAGCACCTCATTGATTTCTACACTTCAGTAGAGCTCTTTCATTTATAGTTTCGAACCTCACAACGCATCATCATCGCCAGCGACCGGTACAAACTTTCTAGAAAAGGATTAAAACAAAATGCAACTGAACGCCATGAATCTCTTACCACGCCTGTGAAAGAAAATTACTTCCTAGGTCATTTATGTGGCGGAGGGAGGAGAAATTCCTTCTGGTGAAAGGAATCATAATTGATAACAACAGCTGAGTTCATTTCCTTGGTTGGTCACTCGTACTCACATTTTTAACGCAAAAATCATTTCAATTTATGAAAATATTAAAGAGAACTTAAGCCGATTTAGAGACGCCTTACAATATATTACTATGGATGCAGTTCTTTCTAATTCTTCTTAACTATTGGCAAAGATAATGTTAGTTTGAGAACTTGGATGTGCAAAGATTGCTTGGAAAGAATATACCCGTAGTTTGCAAAAGTGTAATTTTCAGTATTTCAGCGGAAAAAAGAAGTATGAAAAACATTTTAGTCTCCTTGATGGTATTCTAAAAATAATACATGAGTGATATATTCTGAATCTCTAAAATCTTCAAACGACTCAAATAGTTACTCCAAAATATAGTTGGTTCTGCTTAGAGAGATCCTAATCTTCGATTCAAAACGAGTATAAAAACTTATCGTTTACAGATCCAACAATATATTTGGAAGTCTTAATTATCTACACCTTTCAGTTTCATTAATATTACTGCTTTCTGCGCTGTTTCTATGCTTTTACCGCACATTTTGCGTTGTGCCTATTTTCATCCTAGGCGTTAAAAAGTCTTCGTAATTGAAATTCATTCCTTTTTATACGGTCGCTGAACGCGAAGCACTCACAGTACCCTTTAACGAAAAAAATTAAACCTTTTTTTAACAAAATTTCATCCTTTCACTTGCAGTACTTCACCATATTCCCTCGAACTACATGAAAAACTCGCATAAAACCACCGAAGCTCTCACTTTCAAGAACTCTTTTTCACAAACCAACCGTTTAACAATAGTTCGACACCCTTCCACTAAATATTTTATAACGATGTTTTCCCTCGCTTGGTAAAACCGCAGAAAGGGGGATCGCTATGCATTATTTCTCCGCTTTCAACAGAATATAATTTTCAAAAAATGACAGGTAGTCGAGGCATTTCGTAGCTTTTTTATTCTCCGCTTTGACCCGGCGATTTTATGCGAGCTTTCCCTCAAGAGCATTATACAACGTATACCTATGACGCTCATCTTTTTTTAGTTGTAATGAAAGCCCAACAGCGATGGCGATAATGACCGGTGATTGCTTGTGAAACACCATGTCCAATGGTTGGTTAAAATCCGCCTTGCAGTCGCCATCTGTTATTTAGTACGCTATCGCATATACTGCAGGAAAATGCTACATTAAGAAAAATATCTATAGGTGAACTTCGATTCAAAGTTTTCTTTATGTCATCTGAAGAAATTCTTGCTAGTCTTTTGCTAGATATTTTATGATGGATATTTTGTGTTTTGAGGTGTCCTTATGCGATACATAATTTCGTGACAATAATAAATATATTTTACCACTATGAATGAGGGAATTCAGGATGTAAACCTTCGGAAAATTACGTATTATTATTTTTATTATATGCTTAATATGGTGATATGGTTAATTACATATTTCAAAATTACTTATTCGCTCTTTTCATAAATGAATTAATAATGAGCTAACGAAAAAATACGCAATAAATTAAGTGGTAGAACTAAAAACATCGAAATTAATTAAAGGTAGTTACAGAAAATAACTGATATTGAAGAGCTATCCATTACGTTCTTACTACGTACTTTGTACGTCCTATATTTTGGTAAATAAAGGGTTGCCGATATTGCAACACCACAATAAGTACTGAGAAAGTACAATAACTGGATATTTCTTTGGGTTTCAGGCAAAAGCTACGTAAGGTTCACAAAGAGGACAGCGGCCGAATACATTGAAATTGGCGCATTACAACACAACGGGACGCCAGCGGAAGTGAAGCGTTTCCAGAATGCTTTGTCGCCTCCTCGTGACGTGCGCCCTTTTGGGCCACGTGGTCCTATCGCTTCCGGCCGCGAGGGCCCCGCGATACACACCCTTGCCGGATGAAGTGGATTCAGATGAAACCAGAAGAGTACTCGGCTCGAGGTAAGTGCACCCGTGACCTGGTTAATGATTTCTGGGGTTGTGGGTCAGAAGGAAGTGAGCAGTGGGTGCATCTCAAAGCACTCCGATGCACCCACATCGGTGGCATTCAAACGGAAACCATGCCTAAAATTCGAAGCAATTAATCTATTTATTTTTATCGGATCCCCAATACCCACATAAAGAGCTTGTCTACATCCCTTAATTTCTGAACTGAGCCCAGCTGATCTTCACGTTGCTCTAGAAACACAGGTGACAGAATACGTCAGACTAAAATCATTTTGGGTATCTACTGTACCGAAAGATATAAAACATATTTTACGACTCAGATGTTTACACTGTACCCAATGGCGATTTGAGATTAAAACAGAAACATTCACATGACGTTCTTCATTGAGGTGGAAATGCTTCTGGGCTACGCTTCTTTACATAAATAATCCTTTAAAAAAGTACTATTTATTTATTATGATTTTGTTTTTCATATGCAATATTTCATTATTTTCTATTTCCTAATTATTTTTAAAATTCTTGGGAAGGTTTTAATTATTTATGACTACTTCCAAGAAATGAATACATGGCACAATAAATTTAGCATAAAAATGGCATTTATCAGACGGGCGATCAATGCCAACGGGAATAACAGCGCCAAATTCCTAGAAGCGGGACTTACCGTTCTCTCCCTATAAATCTTACCAAAAAGTACTTTTGCAGTTATTTGCGAATTGACGCCTATTGTGAATTAAAGTAGGACATACTCTATTTACGAAACATTTAGAGTACATATTTCACGTAGCTACTTTCAAACAGGATTTTGCTTTTCAAGAAAACGGTTTATTTATTTGGATCCAAAGTATAACAAAATCTGTAATTATATCGCAGATAACTTTCCACCAAATCGATAAATAAGATGATTTTCATTTTGTATTTTGAGTAATGGGGAGTAATGGCTCATTGTCAGTAGTTGCAAGGAAAACTCGATATAGTTACACTTTTTTCGTTTTTTCAAATCTAGAGAATGAACGATTCTGTATTAGGATACAAGTTTTGTTAATTTCATCTGAGTCAATAATGTTTGCTGGCATACACCGTATAGTCTTTGCCCATTGCCAAAATCAAAAAGATGAAACCACTAAAGAAGAATAAAAAATATAAATTCTATAATATAGTGTTACTTGAAAATTATCAATTTACAGTTACAATCTTGAGCATGTTTTAATAACGACTAGGTATCAAGGATCACAATATAACCCGTTTTTTCTGTCATTTTAGTGTCGTTACATCAGTATCAGTCATCATGGATCTTGGTAATGGAAGTCAAGCGCTGTTCTCTCAATCACCGGGCAACCATCATGAAGAAAATAAGGACAGCCCCGCAATTCCCACATTTGCAGCGGAAAACCACTTGTCTCCCGAGAAAAGACCCGTCGGCAGTCCACCTGCTTTGCTCTCTCCAGACCGATACGAGTTTTACACATTTGACGAATCGGGAGAGCTAGTGCGCCGCCTGATGACACTGGAACAGATACAGAGTCTTATCGCCGGTGGAGATGATGCCAATCGTATCGCAGCCATACCTCTTCCAGTAGAGATCGATACAGTCCCATCTCCGTTAGCCACAGATCCTCAGGGTCAGGTAGTCGCTAGCGTCCAGCAAGTCTTGGCTGAAGAACTTTTAGCTTCGACAATGAAGAACGGCACAGAACCTCACGAAGTTGAAGTGGAAGCAGAGGTTCAGGAAATGCCTCCGTCCTCATCAGAAACGGGACAAGTGGAAGAGGGTACTCCAGTAAAGGTTTCTACGGAAGCTGAAGAGGAAGAGCAAAAGATATCTTCTACGACACATATGCCTACCGAATCCTTTTCAACTGAAATCTCTTCAACAAGTGAGGTGATAAAGGAACAAGAAAAACCCGTAGAAATTGCTTCAGTTCCAAGCGAAACGAGACCTCAGGAAGAAACATATTCTGAAATGCAGACTACAATGCGTCCGTCTGAGGTTGAGATAAGCACCGGTGCACCAATAGTATCGGAAGAAAAAATACCCGATGAAACAACAGAAATTAACACAATGCAGGAAGTTCAAAGTCCCATTGAAGCGGCAACCGAAGAGACATCTATGTTTGATGAGGCTGAGGGAGGTAATACTCCACTGAAGTTTACGACCGATAAGCAGGAGGAGCCTCAAGAATATCTTACATCTTCCCAATCACCCATAGCATCGGAGAGCGAGATGGTGGATGATGTGAAGGAATCTACCTCCACAGAAGCCACAGTTCAAGAAGTAATGATAACAACAGATGCTAGCGAGGTTTCGATCCAACCCGAAATTACTGTTCAAGAGAGCGAGAAGGTTCCAGAATTCGTCATGGATACTGTAAAAGAAGAAGGGGTAACTGTTTCTCCTTCTGAAACAAGCAATGAAACTGAAAAAACTGAAGAAGCTGCAACTGAAGGGTCAAACCAGTTACCAGGAGAGGATGAAAAGGTACCTGTCGAGACTGAAACAGTAGACAAGATCCCTCAAGAGGATGAAGTATTGGTACCACTGATGGGAGAAAAGCCAGAGGAAAGTGGTATACAAACACCGATGGAAATCTCTCCAGAAATACAACCCTCTGAAATGGCTGATACCATGGATGATGACACAACTCCAACCAATCAGGCATACACTCCTTCAACAGGAATGGAATCTGATATTAAGGATGTCGTCGAAGAGACTATGCCTCCAGGAATTGTGGAAGAAATCCCAAGTCCCATTCCTATTGATTCCCAAATCTTAGAAGAAGCAGACTTATCTGGAATAACTGATGACCTCTCACTTTCGAAACCAATGGAAACTCCTCTTGAAGATGGTCAGATGGACGCAGAAAAAAATCCTGTGGTCTTAGAGATGGAACCCGCAACTCCTGAAGCACCTGTCTTAGTTGAAATCCAACCAGAGATCCCAGCAATGATTCCATCAAGCGTGGCTCAGGAAATAAGCACGGCCATACCTACTCAAGGTAGCAGTGGAGATAAGGAAGAAGCTGAGGATTCAGAGGAAGACGATGATAGTCTTTTAGATCAGTTGGCAGAGTCTGTTAGTAGCGTCCTTTCCCAGGTTACCGGGCTTGATGATGAAGATTACGACGATGACTTCAGAAAGAAACCATTGACGACTACCGCGCCCTCTGAAACTACTGAACAAGTACAAGAAGTAGCTGCTACCACCGATTCACCGGCCACTGAAATTGCAAACGAGGAGAATAAACAAGAAGAAGGAGAGAAGCCCTATACGGACTCCATTATACCTGATATGAGAGACCCAACTAAAGACCACACAGTTCCCTCCGTTGAAACCGAGAAGCCGACTGATTTTGGTGTAGAAAAAGAGGTAACAACGGTACCAGCCGTCTCATCTGACGAAAAGGTTTTCGTAACAGAAGAAACGATTGAGCAAGAAGAGGGTATGAAGGAAGAATCTGCTGCGGAAGAAACAACAACGGTCGTCACTGAGAGAATTCAAGACGAATTCGTGCCTATTACTACTACGGATTCTAATCAAGAAATGCCGATGACCACAGAAAGAGCTGAAATGCCATCATTAGTAAGCAGCACCGAAATTCCAAAGGACGATGAAGATATTGCACCGACTGAAGCGTTTGAAAAAGAAAGTGAATCCACCACTACAAAGTTTGTTAGCCAACAGAAGGTTGATTCATCCGCGACTGGAATTATGAACGACGATGACGAAAAATACGAGTCCCTACCAGTTACAGAATCTGGTGTTGATAACTATCCAGTTACGGAAGGAGATTCCGGCAGTACAGACAAGTCGAAACTTGCTGAAGTAGAAGTGAAGGAAACTATGGAAATAGAATCCGTACCAGCCGAACAACCAAATTACATTACTACACTGAAGCCCCAAATGGAAGAAGTTGTGAAGGATGAGGAGGAGAAAGTGGAAGGAATGAAAAACGATGAAATTGAAGAGGAAGAAATGAAAGAGGAAGGGATGAAAGGAGAAGAAATGAAAGTGGAGGAAATGGAAGAAGAAGGAATGAAAGGGGATGGAATGAAAGAGGAGGAAATGAAAGAGGAGGAAATGAAAGAGGAGGAAATGAAAGACGAAGAAATGAAAGACGAGGAAATGAAAGACGAGGAAATGAAAGAGGATGGAATGAAAGAGGGGGAAATTAAAGAGCAACAACAGATGGAAGAGACTGACAAGATGAATGAGCATTTAACTGAGCATCATGAAGAAGAAACTACTGCTAGCATCATTATGCATTCCACAGAGAAAATGGAGGAAGTTGAGGAAGTCCAAACTACTGTAAAACCAGTCGATGAAAACCATGATCTGACAGCGCCGAACAACCAACCCGAGGACGACGGTGTGGAAGCAGTGAAGGGCGTTCAAGCAGACCTCCTTTTGATAGAAAACTTGCACAAGGAGGCTGCCCTGAACAGAGAGCCCCTACTTCCAGGAAACGATCCTCCAGAAGATATCACCCACATCCCCACCAAAGCGGAAGAACCCACAACCGTGTCTCATCCGATCGAAACTTCATCTCAAGGAATCGTTTATCAAGACGATGTGGTAATACCTGAGGTTACGTCTTCGTCACCTGCGGAGGAAGCACGTCCATCAGAGGAACTTAAGCCCTCCGATCTAGCTGCAGCAGTGGAGGAGGAAGCCATGGAGACCGAGGCTCCTACAACAGATACAAAAATCGAAGAGGAGTCTATCAAACCAACAATGGCCTCTGATCTTGAACACCCAACGGATATCTCGGACAAGGATACTACTCAAAATCCATGGACCAAAATTCCAATCCCCTTAGTGCATCACACCTCCACCACTCCTGAATCTGAAAAGTATCCTTCTCCTTCAACACCATCAAACTCCGATACTGACGACTTGCTGTTTTCCTCTCCTGCTCCGGACGACCTTCCAGATCCCAATGGTTTGTTGCCTCTTCTGACAGAGAAACCAAGCCCGTCAACAACCTTTATTCCATCAAGCACGAATAATCCCGTAACTGAAAAACCCATTAATACCGGAGAGCCGTCAACAGGACAGCAAGCATCCACGACAGGAGGCACAGTGGTACCACCACTTATGTCTGCTTTCCCTCCTGCACCGAATGGAAACTCTGGACTGGAGTCAACATCGGCTTCTACAGACCCTGATGTGAAGCGCTTCGTGGACCTATGCAATGACCTTGCATTTGCACTATACGGACAGGTAAGTCTTTATAAAAATGGCAATACAAATGTTTTTCTAGCTAAAAAGGGAAATTTTAACGAAAACTCGTATTTATGAATATTACCGTAACCATCGAAGAAGTTATTCTATAATTTATGCCATACTTTTTGTTTTAACAAAGTTCCAGTTAACTGGTTTATGATTTTGCTTAATGGAATACTATTAGGGTTTTAGGAGAATTTTTTGTCCAATATTCTTCTTAATTTGTTAACAATTTAAGGATTTCTTAAAGTGTATATTCACTCAACCATGTTTATCTCAGAATATGTTGTGTTTTATTTTCATAACATCCATACTTGAGTAACTTAGAAATCGATCCGCAATTCGTATTATAATGCAGAGATTTATCTTTTAAAGTGCACTGAATAGCTAAACCTTCACAAAATGATCTCTCAGAGTAGTTCCGAAATTTTCCTCGGTTGGTATGAAAAGTTTAGTGTAATTCCATGAATAAATAATTGGATAATATATTTTCTCTAACTCTCTACAAGACATTTCTAATTCGCTTTCTTCTGCAGGTGACCTCTGGTGCGGCCGCATCTTCAGTCCCCGCGACAAGGGGAGCAAACGGCGGCGGAGTGCAGACAAGAAGTCTAGTCGTATCTCCCTTCGCCATTACCTCATTACTTGCTATGGTTTTCCTCGGAGCCCGTGGACGTACCGCAGAGGAAATGAATGACCTGTTACGCCTAGACGACATGGTCACCTTTAACCCCCATCAGGTGCTATTTAACGTTACGGAATCCGTCATCTCAAGCCCCGGCGTCTCAGCGGCTGCATTTGTCCGGGAACTTTACAGCGATAAGGTGAGAAACTATTTCTCTTCAGATATGTTCAAAGTATATCTTGAACACTTGAGTCGCCCTTCTATACCATCGAAGGGGGGATACTAGAGTAACTATTGTGGGCGTATATTATTCCAGACCAGGGATCCTCTAGTAAAGTTCCTGACAGCTTCCTAAGATCATTTATCAGTCATCGATTAATATATAATCAACAGTAAAAATCGATAAAAAATATAAATCTTACTCACCGCAGCTCAGTATTCAATTATTTATCAAGTTCTAAACAGCACAAAAGAAATTTATGAAATAATGTAAAAAAATTGTATAGAGTTAAGCCAATCAAAATTGCATGAGGAATTGTTGAAAATTTATGACATTATGAATAAAAACTTAATTTTGGATAGAGTTAGGCCAATTAAAACTGCATGAGGAAGATTTTCTGTTTATTCAAAAAGTGTTGATAAAAATTTCAGCTGGGAGCCCTCTTAGGGAAAAACGTTCCCATAAAAACTTATCAAGGAATTCTTTGGTGGAGACTATATTTGTATGGGTGCTATATTTGAATATTCTAACACCAAAAATCATAAGAGAATAAATCAGCGAGTTGGAATTATCGTCATATAACACTTGCTACTTGCTGCTATCCAACTTCATAAGACTTTGATTTCGTGTGGTGAACGGGATGGGAGTTTCAATGAATTCTTCCTTAAATGAGCGGAATTTTAAAAGAAATCTCACATTATCAAACCAGAAAGTACGGTGACATTTCCCTGCATGATATTGTTATTCTTTGCTTTACAGGCAAACGGTAAATTGCTAGATTTCTACAAGGCAAGGGCCAACGCGTTCTACAACGGTCACGTTGAAGAGGTCGACTTCAAAGATGTAAATGATGTACTTCGGCGCAGGACAAATCATCTAGTCAGATGGCAGACCAGAGGGCGAGTTCCAGAGTACCTCAGAGGCTCTTCTCTTAAACTCAGATCACCACTTGCGGCTTTGTCTGCTAACTTCTTCGAGGTAAGACATTCACTGAGCAGTGATATTACCAAAGAATCTTGTCTCATTATATCAAAATTTAAAACAATGAAAGATGATTTCCTTGATGCTCAATATTTTCAAGCGTTATTGCATTACTTTAAATCTTGGATGTTTCCAATGAGTGCCTCATAAATAAAGGACATTTCCTTTCTTTCTACATAAAGCCTACAAAGCTGCACTAAAATTTCGGCGTCGTAATTTTTTACATTATAACTTTGTGATGCATCCTAAAACAAAAGGGTTAATCAATGCAGCGAGTATCATTGAAAACCTGTAGAAAGTAGATTTCTGCGGCACTAACAAATATCGACTGTTGTTTATATACTAACAACGTAGTGATGTTCAATTTATTCCCTGGACGGTGTACTAACGGGTATATTCAAATTTTGCGGCACACAAAACATACTTCTCTTAGAATCAGTGCAAAATAAGGAAAACATAGAATAAGTAACAAAGTTTGATACTGTGGATTTGTGCTTCCATTTTTCTAAGAATAAAATATATCTCAAAATAGAGAGCAGAAAAACAAAATAACCAACAAAAATATAAAATGAACTCAATCAAACATGATAGTAATAAAAATAAACATCCTTTAATACGCTCGACAATTTTTCACCAAGCATACGAATTATTGGAATCACGTCTTTTGAGTTCTGAATCTATGAAGAAATACAAAGGCAACAAGAATAGATACTACTATTTTGCAACCGATCTTTCAATTAGATTTTACATAGAAATATTGTTCAATTATTACTATTCTTTACCTCTACTGACTTGATGACAAGCGTTAATTGAAACCGCTTTAATCACCCTGGCTTCGACATCCTTACCTCATTTAATCCATTCCATTTTTCTTCATAGGCTGACTGCCAAAGAGCTTCAAGCACCGGTTCAGACGGGGAAATGTACTTCGAGGTACCAGCAACTGGCCGCAGACGCAGGCGTCTTGTTCCAGTACCAGCTGTCGTTTGGCGCGGTGTGTTCCTGGCAGGACACGATCCAGGACTCGATGCAACCGTCCTAGAACTCCGTCATGGTGGAGGAGAGGTTAGCACTGTGTTGGTTCTCCCCGGGAGACATGGACAGTCCATCGAAGCTGCAGATGTATCAGGCGGCCTCACCCGCCTTGAAACTTGGCTCGTCAAAGGAGGAAGGGAATCCTGGTCTGCCTTGTTACGTAGCGCATTACCAAGAGGACCCATGGAAGTACAACTACCACGATTCGCCCACCGTTCCGTGTTAAATGCCACTGGAGCCCTCAGCAGAATGGGACTGCAGCACCTCTTCCAAGACGGGAAAGCCGACCTTGGAGGACTGAATGGAGGTCTCGGAGGAAAGTTGCACCTTGCGGATATCATCCAGATGACTGCATTTGGCGTCTGCGCTGACGACGGTTCCTCCAAGAGGCATCTTGAGACTTATCCATCCGCACAGAGAACCGGAAGGAGGCATACAAGATCCCTTCTAGAAACGTCAGCAGAAGAAAGACCCGATAGGCCGAGAGAAGCAAGGACAGCTTGGGTCGACGAATTGGCGAGAGAAGAAGAGAATTCCTACGTCTTCGCAGCTGCGGCTGCAGCAAGAGAATTACCCCTAGCAGTCAGGCCTAGGCAGGCTAGGATTCCAAGACCAGCACTGAAGCAACAGACTAGAGTGGTTCTTCCGAGGTTGAGGTTTGATAGGCCGTTCCTGTACTTCGTCAGACACAACCCAAGCGGTTTCATTCTTCTTATGGGACGATTCAACCCGAGGCTGTTCCCTTAGGAAGTCAAGCTTCCTATACGAACTAATCAATTTTTTTAAAGGCTGATCATTCCACACAGAAGTAAAGATTTGAGTTGCTTCATGGTCATGCTACAGAAATCTTAAGGACTGCTTCGAGAGCTTTTAGACGAATAAGTAAAAATGTGACGTCAAACATATCCTCCATGTATCATTACGGTTAACATTATGTTCCGCAGTCTGCCTCTTTAGCGATTTAACCGTTCAAAGTCATATTTTTCTCTTGAGTACAAAAAGCTTCGTTTCAAGATATTTTGTATAAAATTTCAGTCGTTATCGAAAGAGGTAGACTTGATTTCTGCTTGCTTTTCATAGAGACTGGAGGTGAATGAGCAGGTGTCCTCAAATTATCATTCGTTCGTGGCTATATTTTTTTGTGTATTTTCTAACTGTGAGAGTGTGTCGGGAGTTAACTTCCTGAATAATCCATTGTAAATATTTCGTCCATATGATCAAGAGGAGCATATTTTGAGGAAATGGAGGTTGTTTCAATACGTAATGAAAATCTTTCATGTGTATGGAATGTATAAAAGGGAGCTGAAGTGTTCAAGTGAATGTGGAAGTGCTTGGTTGATAGATGAAACTTCTCCTATGGTTAATATTCGTTGTGATACATAGGTATTCCTTGTTCACAAAAAATTAAAACAATTATAATGAGGAAATTTCGAACAGAGATTTCCTGAATTACGCGATTTGAATAATTCTTTCCTGTTTTGTAAAAAGAGGTTGCATTTTACACTTGATTAAATACACCTTAAAAGGTGTCATTCTTCCAGGTTAAAGGTTTAGAGGAAATTTAAGGATTGGTGACATTGACTGGCGTGTAATAAACTATTTCTCCAACATGTATCAAAATATTCGTGTTTACGAATGATTAGGAAATAGGGGCTGTGGAAAGTCGACGCTGATTGTGACTGAGCTTCCAGAAAAGACAGAAAAGTGTTTTCAACTCTATAACTCTAAATTACGTTCCTTTCCTCGATTACACTCTTTGTTTATTTGACTTATTACGAATGTATTCGACCTTAACTTCTAAATAAATAAGCTCCATGTTCATTTTCCTTCGATGATCTCATAAAAGAACTTTAGTTTCACTTTTGATTAATGGCGTGCATAGGTTTATAACTAAGAAAGGCATTATTCCTTAGCTGTAGACCTCGTTCTATGAATATTCTCGCAATGAAGAAAAAAAATGGAAAAACATTAATCGAGAGTGGATAGAAAGTTGTGTGGATATGTTTAAAGAACCACTCATGATTAAAAATTCCATTTAGGAAATGATAAAATTGTTTTGTTGAAAATCACATTTTTATTATATATTTAGTTGAAATAATCAGAAGTTATAACTAGTTTCTTTTATGAGGCCATATATGACATTTATATTTCATTATTGTACCCCATATGTATTGAATTTACAATTCGGTTGTATTTATACATTCATACCAAAATAAATAATTATAATTTAAAAAGTTCCCTTTATTTATCTACTGTTCCAGAAAGACCAATAGTCTAAATTGTTATTACAGCATGAAGGAAGGAATGCCTTCTTACTCCTTGTGTTCCTTCGATGATATTTGTATCTAATGCATCTAAAAGATTTTGGCAAAGTTAATTCGATTGTATTAATGTAATGTAATGATTGTAGGTTTCATTAAGGTTTGGTAAATTCATCAAACAGGTTCTAGACATAGCCAAGACGAAGCGTAAGCTTTGACCATAAGAAAATTATGAAAGAACAAGCTAATTTACAAGGGTTGCTGAGGGAAAATTAGCACTCCGTAAACTATCACATAAAAACGTAAGATAGGAAACATTATGAGGTTAGGTGGCTAAAGTTAGGACGACGCCGATAGTTTGCGATTTAATTAGCAATTAAGCTTTGATGTGACATTCACTTCAAACCAACGTCTTTCCGTATAAATCTGTCTTAAATAGCCTCCAGATCCAACCTTATTTGTTGAAGAACCATCTTACGAACATCATGAGCCATGCGGGCTAACGAGGGCCCCCAAAATTATACGACTCATTTAATTGATGATAACTTGACTAATATATGTCGAAAGCATTTTCCGATAAACAGTAAGAAAATTCCTTAGTAAAATTAAAAATTTTAGTGCTTCACAAAACTAAAATAGATTAACTAGGTTTAGAAACTCATAAGAAATGAAGAACACAGTGGAAACAAGAATAATTTTGATTGGTGACAGGAGAAGCAGATCAATAAGTAACATATGTTGTATCCAAGGATACCTTTTTCCTTTGATGTAAATTATTTTGCAAAACTTTGGGAAAACAAGTGGGCCGGTTCTTAAACAGATCGCATTGCGGTATCCTGGCCATACTCTCACAATACCTCCATATTTAGGGTTCAATTAAGATTGTTACTGCTTCAATATTGATGCCCGGAAGCCCCAAAGTATCCGCAATTAGGTCGACCAGTAAGAAAATGCAATATTTCTTATTTTCGTAATGAAATAGGAAAATTAAGCAGTATGGTATTCTCAAATAAAAATAAATTTATCGACATCATTAACATCTATGAGGTCAATCTGCCTAAGTAACATCTCGAATGCACTGAAGAAAACTCGTTTTTACTAATAAAATATGTAAAGTCTACAGGATTCTCTATGTAACCAGACGTATGTACCACGATACGCGGAAAGAACTCCGACAATTACCTTTAAGGGTGTATTATCGTAAATATTAAAAGGATCTAATGAACGATAGTAACTAGGAAAATATAGTTTTGGTACATTGTTTGATACTAACAAAAATTCAAGGGTGACTGTTAAATAACATTTATTATTAAATTCAAAAGAAAATTATAAATGTCTCGTTCGGGCTATGAAATCGATAAGCTAGATGTAGGCCTATTTTCTGGAAATTCTCCAAAAGAAACTCACGTAATTCGCAAGTATGCTGAGTTTTAAGATGAAAACACATCTTCAGACAATATTTCAAGCGGTGAATCCTGACCCTTCAGCGGTTTGAGAAATAAAATAAAAGAGTCGCAGTAACGATGGAAACAATGCACCTAAAACTCCAGACAACCACATTCGTTACCATCCATTGCCAATTCGTGCATCTTGACCGCAGGTGAGAAAAAAAGTAAAACAATGCCCACAACTGGGCATCGACAACTTCATTAAAATTAAGTATTTGACATAAAAAATTGACTTATATTGCTACTTTTTATGTCCATAATTTATCACCTAAGACGCAGTGTTTAGAGCAAAGTTAACATAAAATGCTGTAAAAATAATTAGAACAAGTGAAAGAATAATATAGGAAAAAGAGATTTCAAAGTAATAATTTATGTGCACCACTGAGTTCCCACAAGCCATTTAGTACCTCAGTAGTTTTGATTCTGTTTGAGAGACGCTGACAGTACCCTCAAGTCGCATGGATGCTCAAATATGAGCGGCAAATCAGAAGAACGAGAACAGAAACAGTTCACGGAAAGCCCAATAGATGCCGTACGTGTGTGGGGGTTACCCCCTAGCGGATGATTGGAACGATAAGTCGGAAACAACTTTCGCGCGCTCTTTTAGAAACGGAATTGTGTATCTCGAATTATGTTTCATATTTCCTAGAACTTCCAGGTCTTGCGTGAACTCACAAAAGACCGAGAGAATAATTATTGTTTGAAATCCACAGAAAACAAAGCATTAATAACACTAGTAATAATTATGCACTCGTTCAAATGATATATCTTAATTATGAATTGAGCTTGGAAAAACCAACAATACTCCGTCCAAAGTTATAAAGACATAATGTAAATCTTATGGCCCCGTGTATTTCT
Organism: Ladona fulva; assembly: GCA_000376725.2. Classification (NCBI taxonomy): domain Eukaryota; kingdom Metazoa; phylum Arthropoda; class Insecta; order Odonata; family Libellulidae; genus Ladona; species Ladona fulva. The sequence goes on along the minus strand of KZ308150.1, from coordinate 1,531,592 downwards.
TACTGGAGAACGGCGCACGGTGTTGCAACTTTCGCATTTTTCTCTTTCGCAGAAAAAAAAGTTGGCAAAAAAATTTTTTATACTTCTATCATACAGCAGAAGTGATTTCGCACAGCATAGTGCGATTTGATCGAGGTTAAATACTATCATTATCGAAGTTAAAAATAAGAAAAAAAAAGGAATTATCGAGAAAATTAGGAATTAGTTGCGGTCTTTTTTGAACCGATACAATTAGGTCTATCTTTTAAGAAACACGATCTTTCTTGGTATCACAATCTACCACATTTCATTCACTTCCCACCAATGCTATTACTTTTCCCGGTAAAATTTTGGAGACAAATGCTATGGGTAAATCTATTGGAATGCCAAGAGTTTTCGGCAAAATGCATCGAGAAATGTAGTAGCCAATCACTTTTCGTTATATATATNNNNCGTAGGAAAAAACTTGAAGTGAGAAAGTTTATGAGAAAACACTATTATTGGGTGAAAGAAAAGTGGAAAAGGTCTAGGCATATGCTGCTTTTAAGGGCGTTCAATGCGTATTCGCTACTTATGGACTTAATGAGGATATTCCAATAATTTTATTTCCCTCTCTACTTTATCAGGAATAGTTAAAAAATGTTCTACTTATACTCATCTCGATATTAAATTAATTTTTCTTCGTACAATTTCTGTCTGAATATTTGAATGTACGCAATGCGCCTCAAGTTAATTCCTGCCCCTGATGTATGTAGTCAAAATAAAAGCTTGCTGCCTACTTAAATAGCGTTACTATTGATATTTGATGTGGTAGTTTTGATTCGTGATATGCCCCAGGAATTTGATCCTCATGCTTCAGAATTGTTCATGTAAATTCAAAAGAATGATGCCGCCAAATAACGCCGTAATTCGATGTAATTTAGCACATAATTGTACGATCGCTTTAAGGAAGCACTTGATTTTCCTTCTCGTTAAAGTACATGACCTAAAATAATACTTTTACTGGCTTCGGGACTTCTAGATGGGGTAAATCAGAATCCATATGAAGGAGAAACAGTTCGAGAAACGCCCGAGAGAGGTCTTAGGTGTGATCGGATTATTTCCTTGCGGAGAATTTGAACATTAAGTGCGTAACTTTCGCGCCCTCTTCAAAAATGAAATCATACCCATAAAAACATCTATCGTGTTCTACAGTTTTCACGTCCAAAAGAATCCGTATTTTACTAGAATTTCTCGCGTTTAACTCGACCAATTTTCATGACAGGGAATTCAAAATATTCCTGAAACGGACATCCTTTTTTATCTTTTTCCTTATTATTACTAGATTAAATGTATCATAGGACTATTTAGCCCCAATTACGCCCGAGTAGTAGTAGTACCGTTAAAAGTGCTTCGACAGCTGAGGTCATTTCGCACATAGGCCCCCAGAAATAGAACGCGTTGCCCACTTGGCTTTCCTAGAACCCAATTACGCCCGAAAAATAAAGTCGTATGTGTGTATATATATATATGTTCTGTAATTAACAACATGAATTTTTAGACGGGAGGATCTCTTCCAATGCATTGGAGTCGCTACTTGGTTGAAGATGAGTCAGTTCAGCAATTTTCTCTATATAGTTTGCGACTTTTCCCCACTATCAGAGACTTTTTTCTATTTCAGCGATATCTGACGCCCTATTTAACACGCTATGAGAAATAGGCTATCTTCTGTTCTTTCAAAAGAAAAGATTTTCGTGACTTATGAATAAAAAGCATCTAGTTTTGGTAATACATTCCATGGCATCTTAAAAGAAAGAAAACTTCGTAACTACTACAGCAGATTCTTATTGACTTGCTCCGTCAACAAGTTGAAATCTACATCTGAAGATGTCAACTCGTTGACGAAACTAGCCAGTGAAAATCTCCTATGGAAGTTACAAAGTGTTCGCTCTTTTATGATGTTTATGAAATTCCGCGTAGTTTCGCTTGACCACATTAATTTTATATTCGATGAGGTCCATAACCTTATTGGTCCCTGTAGTCAATTAACTGCACCTAACACTACTAGATATAACAGTGCTCGTCATAATTGTGGTATCAAAAATATTGCTACAAAGAAATACTTTTAGGATTGCGCTTTTCCTCGAGATTTTTATTCGGTCGGTTTCGTAAACGAATTGACATCTTAGGATTCATTCATCTTCAGACCTGATGATGCCAACACGGTGACGAATTTGGTCGAATAAGAATCTCTTATGAAAGCTAGAAGGTTTTTTTTTTTAGGTTTTAATTTGTTTTTTTTTTCTGAATGCTAATAGAAGCCCTTTTCAACTTTTATATGCTTTCTTAGCAAAAATTTGACCTAGGCGACACTACTATTTTTAGATACTCAGATTACGACTAGGGACTTTTGCAAAATATGGCAACTATGTATGAAGCTGATCTTTTAAGAATAATCATATTGGTATTCAAATTTTATTATTTTTCCCCTTACAGTCCAATCCGGAAACTAAAACGCGAACTTTCATCCGTGTGAATTAAATTATAACCTCACCGTTTTCCATAGTCACCAATACGGGTTCTTTATCCAACAATTATGATGTCTCGCAAAGATCAGCTACATCCCTGTTAGTATTCCCAAAATTTATCACACCATAAACACTTCTTCAGGCAACTTAAAAGCGTGAAGTAAGATTTTTCACAAGAGAGAAGGAATTTTCGCACGTAAGCCGCAACCCCGGAACGAATTATACTTGTGATCACCATGGAATGAAACTTTAAAAAGAAAATTGAATGAAGTAGTCAGCTTAACATGGAAGGGGATTTAAGGTCAAAGGAAGATATCCGTGCTCCGTTAATTAGAGACAATTAGATGTGTCAGAATTTCCGAGTTGGCAGGCACCAGAGCATGAATTTTTAATCTTTATCCTGCAATATATCTTTCGAGGGCTTTGAGAGATGACTAGAAACTAAAGAGGCATTGTCTTTTACCAGAAATGAATCCATGCATTTAGTCGCTTTCTATGCACCGATGATGCCATCTGCTTTGATCTCGTACATTAAGATGAGATCGTCGAAAAAGGGGAGATTTTGAATGACTGACGGGGAACTCGATATTTTCGAAAATTTTACTATAAATATGGTACTTATTAGCTTCCAATTACTGACAGCTACCTCTGGCACTACCATCTGCATTTTCTGTAGGTTTTACACTCCCCCCTTCTTGTGGGTGCTTTCCTTTGGTGTACTTTATATATAAAGTACTTAAAATAATTTTACTTGATAATTTCAATCTCGCCCGAATAAGTCGCATTTTTATTATTATATCTGTGAAATTAAAAGGTATGAGTATTAGCAATAAATGATTCAAATATGGTTAGTCATGTGACATCAGCTTCGATATAAATTGTAATCTGTAAACTAGCCTTCCTGTTAGAACGTTCCTTGCAGGGGGAATTTCCTTATGTTTTTCAGAAAGATTTTCAGAGAAATTTCAAGTAGAAGAAGTATTTTGAGTTCCATTTTCCCTTTTATCCATCTTATCCGGTGAATAATTGCTAAATATTCAAGGCTAGTTACTTTTTTCTATTTTGAAATCTCAGAAAGTGAGCGTATGACCTGTCTCAGTGCACTTCATCAAGACAAATGAGCGCAAATCAGTTTCTATTCTGCGAAAAAGTAGCGCTTGATAATACCTATGACAAAAAAAGAAGATTATTTTATTAGTTCCTGATTCCGATTATGGAAATAAATGACAAACTATTACGATTTTTCCTCTCCTAAAATCTCTTTACCTGTGCGGTTCATAAGGAGTTGATTACTTTCTGGAATCTCAAAAGATTTGTTCAAGTGCTATCTGATTAGTTCTTTCGATTAATATAATACCTTATGAATAAGGGCGCATATTTTTATCAGTACCAGCGAGTAGTCAAATTCATATAACGTTATAATTGTAACTATGCAGATACTGAAATGACAACGCAAAGAAATGATTTATTACCAAGAAAACGGAAAATTTACGTTCCGAACAATTGCTATTATGAGTATAGATTTTAATTTGTAAAGAAAGTAAACCAAGTGGATTTGACGAAACATAAGCCCTTAGCTCATGCGCACAACGGAAAATAGGATTTTCGTGCATCCTCGGGGATATATCGTATATGGCAGGGTTTCCCAAAGTGTGTTCCACGGAACACTGGTGTTCCACGAAGAGTTTATAAGTGTTCCGCGGAAACTTATGAAGAATGATAATTCTTGTATGAATTTCAGTTCTGAATGAAGTTATAACTATAATGTTCAAAAATCAGGAACTCTTGATTTTATGAGAAGATTGCGTTTTCAATAAACCCTTGACTCTTACTTTAATGAAATCAATTATTACTAATATTTACTGACAGAAAAAGTAACCCAGGTGTTCCGCTGATACCATAGAATTGATAAAGTGTTCCGTCGGAGGAAAAGTTTGGGAAACTCTGGTATATGGAATCACCGGCCGCGGCGGCGGAGTGGTTAGCGTGCTAGCCCAAGGTCCGGGGTTCGAATTCCGGCAAGTCGGATTTTTCCTGCTAGGGAATGGTTTTGCGTTCGTCCTTTGTTTTGTTTAACCTCACCATTGTAATGGTCCAGTAAAACGATGATTGTGAGTTGTGGAATTATGATATAAATAAATAAATTATCCTACAACCTCGGAAACACTTAATGGAAGCGTTGAACATTCGAATGCCCTGAACTGCGTGGAAAACAGTCCAACCAAAACGCTTGTAAAATTGACAACCTTTGTCAGGCGGCACGTTCGACCCCAAAGAGAAGTAGTCAACCATTGGGGAAGAAAGAAAACCGCATTCCGTGCTCCCGAAATTTCCTCCTCGGTGACTTCTACGGTCGGCTTTTATTCATCCTTAGCATTCGCCGGTGCGTAAACAGAAACAGGACGCTTCGCCGGCGCGCGAGCATCCTTCCAATGAAATATGGAAGAGACAATCCCCCACCGTTGAACAAAATCACGCGATTGAGCGGATATTCTGTATCGAAAAGTTCTCCGGGCACGTAGAACTGTCGTCAGCTGTATGGGATAGAGAGGATCCCAGCAATGTCCTGTTCCATAAAGGCAAGCGCAAGACTTTAATTTAATCTTTTTTATCTCCATTTCTTATGAAGGGTTCCTAGTTAGATTCGTGGAAATAACTAAACGCGAGTAAATTTTTTGATTTGCCGGATTTTAACGTAAGCTGCCGCATGACGTATAGCAGGATTCTTTAACAACTCAATCTACATAAAATTACAGGGTTTAATAAACAAACTTAAGTGAAAGGTCTCTTTCCTTCTATTATGATTATTTATATTCTAGTAACTGTAGATTAAAGTCAATCACTTTCAAATGTTTTTCAAACTTTACGGTGACGCTGGGGGAAACACGGATGGTTTGAATGATTTAGTGTCTGCTTTTACAGGAGCTTACCACATAGGTCTTAAATTTTTATTTTGGATTAACGATATAAAAGTTTGAAAATCAGTTCGAATAAATTCATTAATTTTGAGAGCGAATATCTATATATGATATAAACAATATATTAATATTTTTATATGTAAACTAATGATAAACTTGCACTCTTTGAGATTCTTATCTCTTAATTCGAATTCCGACTCTATCCTTAGAAATACTTATAAATTTTCCCCATTCCCCTATGATTAGAAACATTGAGAATAATAAAAAAATGATTCAAAGTATTGCTTCAGGTTTTATTTGTTGATATTTTTATATAATACCAAGTGACATAAATCAAGAAAACTAACCTCTCTACCAATGGCTCCACGTGTCAAAATTATTTTCCAAATTACCATGAGAAGGTCGTTTGGGAGAATTTCGGCGAATCAATAGACGGCGTAAAGAAATTCTAGTATCTGCTTCGTGGTTTACTTGCCATTGAATTTTAACCATTTTTTAAATTCGGTTTTGATTCATCTCCAATTAAATATCGAACAGGTATCCCATTTGAAGATCCAAAAACTATCTATAGACCTCTTAGAATCCCCACATGGCGCAGAGCGAGTAGATCAACAGAGTCATAGACTGCCAGTTAGGACTCATCTAAAGTATGATATTTTGTTTTCAAGAAAACACGGGTTCCAGAAATAAGCGATACTTTTGGATCTTTAATCCACTGCATACCGACTCCATTAGGACTTTCTGAGTCAGACCTGCTCTGTCAGCTTAATTCAAGGTGTTTCCTCTGCCTTTCTGGAAGACTCGATATAATCTAGTTCAAACCGAAAACTCTTGGAGCCGCAAGTTAGAGGAGGAAAATCCGCAACTTGCAGGTGGCTCGTGTTTAATGGCCACGTTTGGTTCCTCCAAGGTCTCTTCCCTGGTCGAGTAATCGTGGAACAAGGATTTTTGCCATTGTGTTATTTGCACGGCGCGTTTCTCCGACCATGACCGGATAATTCCAGGTGCTATAAAGTAGCTGAGCGGTTTAATTGTGCTAATTTCCTCCTTTATCTGCGATCCAAATTACATTCAAAATATTTGCTAATCTATTCGCGTTATTTTCGGGTTCTACTTCCGCGACCCTCAGAAGAAAACGCTGAATGTTCCAACCAAACGAGAAGGCGAACTTTTTTAACTTAGCTAAAAAAATGTGTACGTCACTCTGAAAAAGTTCTCTTTCATTTGCGTTCTTACTCTGGTCCCCATTTGAGGCCATGACAATAAATATTACCAAACTCAGAAAATGAAAATCAATGAATAGGACTCTATCTTGATCTAAACATGCTGAAGGATCTGAAACGATACTGTTATACCTACCAGCCTTCCAAGAAAGAGAGGGTAGGTACGTCTCTCAAAAGGTAATTAAAATACTCGAATATAAGTATTTACGTTTAGCAATGAGCCGTCATTTATCAATTATTTCGCATATAAACAAAGTCAGCTAGCGAAACTTTTTCACCGAAAACTCCTATTCTAAATGTTATTTTGCTGATCTTCTACAGTTTCCCAACCTAAGAGTGAATTATAAATACATGTTAACATGTTGCATTTTATATTTTAACCGTTCTTCGAGGTTTACGCTACAAAAGTTAATAAGTTTGATTCTTAAGTATATCATAGGTTATCTTAAAAAATAATTCATTTTCCTAGCGGAGATCCAAAAATTGACCCTCTTCGATTTGGGTTAGTCTTAAATCGTACGGCGTGTGCCAGAACTAAGAACCCTCGGATACACGGATGGGTAGATCTATTAATCGCACTAGGCGCTAGCTGAGGGCCTCGTCATACAGGGGGCTTCGACCTAAGGGAGCCATCAATGAGGGTATTGCTTAGAAACCATCATTAGTACTCAAAACATAAAAAGATAACTGCCGCGAACACGGATGTAACATGCGATTAGAAAGATTCATTGGCTAAGAATAAATCACTAAAGAAAAATATCTTGCTCCAAGTTGATTACACTAACTCAGCACTTTCTAAATAGTAAATGCTCGAATATGCGGCGAGAATATGGGATCCAGCTAGTATATGGGATGAAACATGAACACGCGAACTTGAGAAATTGCAGAGCAAGATGATTCGATTTTTTTTAATTCAGCGATGAAAAAGCAAGCGTTACAAAAATTCTCTAAGGGAATCTGGTTGGGAATCCTTGAAAGAAAGGAAATTAGAAGCTAGAATACGTTTGTTTGATAAATTCAGAGAAAGTGCATTTGCGGAAGACGTAATCGGCACTATGCGAACCCCCTTGCAACTTTGGCCTCCAACGGTGAGCGTAAAATAAGAGAAACAGAGACGAGGAAAGGTCGTTTTAGGGACTAATTCTTTCCGCGAACAATACGCGACAACAATAAGGTAAAGAGGTAACTCGAACGCTTGGCTTTTACACCTCCTGCCACAATCCGAAAGGCGGCATGCAGGGTATTTATATGGATGTAGATGTAGCTGATGATAATGAGTATGCCTTTGCATTTATAATTTGTAGGAAAAATTCGATAGCATGCGAGGAAGATGAAAACTATAACACGCAAAAATCATCGAACCGTGTCAATCGATTATAATTAATACTAAAATTCAAGCAAGAACTTCTTTAATAATATGCTTTCAACGTTGAATATTTATTTAAGAATATATCACTCAGGGATTGTATGTAATGGAACCAATCTTGCAGCAAATAACAGAATAACTATTTAATCAATATTTACTGGCTTACTTAATTACAATACTGGCAACATTGCGAATTTCTTTTCTACTGTAAGTATTTTCGGTTCAAAGCAAAAGTGAATTTCAGAAGTGGGTAACGAAACTGTGAACAGAGCTGGTAGAAACGTATTTCTATCCCTCAGTGCCTTGGTTCCCAAAATTAAGACCTATATGAAAATCTTCGAATCGAAACCCTATAAGGTCTTTGACTTCTTGCCCTCTGGTGCACGATGGCGTGAAATGTTAGCGTTAAGAAGACTCTGAAGGCGAGTTGGAGGCAGGGTTATATTTACAACGGGTTGACTGCATTATCAGAGCGTAACGCACCGGCGCACCTCATTTGGATCCGTAGGATAGGATCTATCGTCGTAAGTGTAAAATTCGTTTTCATATCTTCTACTAGGTTATACTTCTTTCATTATGTAAAATAAGAAATAATGGTCCTACGAAATCAACAAAAACACCAAAAAGAGAAACTGAATAGGAAATATTGGGGCAATGAGCATTCTTTTGAATTCAAATTAAAGCTAAACGATTTTTCTGCAAATTCGTCCTTAATAAGTTTCCTCGTGGAATAAGTGCATTTCCCGATTATAGGAAAGATACACGACCAAAACGGAAATAATTCATTTATTGTAAAATATGGCAATTTTTTAAGATCTGTTTCTCGGAAAATTCTGAAACCATGGACCCAATTTTAGACTTAAAACGTGGGAAATCTAATGTGCTTTAAAATTTAATCGCTTAAATTTTTCTGTAGGACGCATACTTTACGAGATTTTTTACAACAGGGGAAAAAAGCGAAAACTTAGCTGGTTTGTGAAAATTGCGCAGCTCACACAGCTCTTCCGAAGCTGCGAAAATGGTTTTCTACTATCGACATGGGTTCTAACAACATAATAAAGTATTAGAACTAAATGTCCCTTTGCAAGGTCGGATATGTAAGCTGAATGGACTATTATGCCACACGCTCAGTTTTAATCTCCGTCTTGAGTCGGATCAAGCAAAACGGACAGTAAAACTGAGCGTGTGTGGGAGCCCGAAGGTATTTTATGCTGCGGATTGATGAGATAACGAGCAGAAAAAATTATGACCGGATTCGCACGCGTCGCATAGAGCGACAGAGACAAATGGGAAATAATCATTGAATGTATGTTATAACGGGTCAAGCGACTGCTACAGGGTTGAGGGAAAAATAAAAATTACGGGTATACGGTAATGGATGGGCCAAGGAAGAGTTCTTGCGGTAGGAAAACAGTGGCACGAAACCGAGTTAAATGGAGTGATGAGCATAGAACATAATCACGAACCTACAAGAAAGAAGGACCCATGGCATAATGGTAGTTATAGGGGAGCAATACATCAAGTTATCTCCCAAGGAGCCTTCTTCTGTTTTCTCCCCTAATCTTGAAAAGTAATAATGAATATCTCTCGGTGTGGCCTACATTTTTCGCTTATCTAAATATTTGTGTTTACGCATAATGCGGCCTCTCTGTCATCCCCTTTACTTTCTCTCCGAAGTCCCTTGATAAACGCTGATCTTACTTCAGCCTACTCCTCATCAAACGAAATACAGCACNTAAAATGAAGAAATAAAGAGCTTCCGCTTTGGAATCTTATATATGTCTAAGATTCTGATCGTGAAGTAACGATAAAAATTCCTTTCTAACTGTAATGCATATTTTTAGTAGTAAATTCAACAAAAAGACACAGAAATGTCATCAACAAGATTTCTGAATCAAAGCTGGGTCAAGAAAAATATTTGTCGTTTCTAAATAAAATCTTGCGTAGGGGAAATGTTTTAAAAATCTTGGAAGAAAATACTACAAATGTATGAATTACTAATTGCGTAAAACAGAAAGAAATTAATATAAGAATCCAGATAAAAACCGGTTTTTCATACTTGTACATGTACCTCACTAAAATAATATGATTAAACGGGGAAGTCACTCACTCACTCAGTCGGCCACATTCGTATGAGTCTTGATTTATTAATAACTTACCTTGTTACAGGTTAGCAACAATTTTCAAAATAAACATAATTTTTATAATATTTGTAAAGATACACATGCATCCTTGGAAAGGAAGGATTAAGTGAAGATTTTGGCGGGCACGCTGAAAATGAAGTGGTGCGTCTATTCTCGTAGTTAGCCGAGGGGGGATTCAGGTAATATAGAAAACCTCCTATTTACAAAAATAGTCATTTCAATCTTTCATCGACTTAAAAACAAGCAAGATGCGATCGGTAAATTTAACATCTAATTAGTTCTCAGAGAAATCAAGGCGATTGTTTTGTGTGTCGACGAGGGAAAAATAGTATACCATAATGAAACCAGTCTCAAGAGACCATGAAAAAGAAAAACGAATCTACAGTCTCGTTCAAATGCAATTCGAATTCTGCGATGGTGCCACATTTGCCTACATTCGATATTTATCGCTACGACTATGTAAGAAGGTTCATTTACTTCGTGGAAACAAGTACACGTGACAAATTTCGCTGATCAAGTGCAGCTGCGAACCTCCGTAGTGAAAATTTTAGGCAAATAGTAAACAAAAACGCACATCTATTCATACTAAACAAAATATAGCATATATTCATAGTAAACAAAAACGCACATCTTCCGCTGTAAAATATGCGAAAGTTAATAAGGAATTACCATATGGTAAAAAGCGTATTTTGGTAGACAACCAAGAAAAACTTTCATTCCATTCAGGATCCACTTGAGAGCTCTCTGACTCCTCAACGCACTCATCCGCCTACATATCTTCCGGTCATCAAAATCGTCAATCGCATGCTTCGTTGCCGGAGAAAAATATCCATTTAAAAATAATCTCGCCAGAACAAACGCCAACGACCCAATTAATAGACACCCAATTGCGCGGGGAAAACCCATCGGAAGAGTTAATGCTACCGGACGACCTCTCACATCAGATCAGTGACAGACCGATTAAAATCGCGTTCTCCGTGATTATATCACTGCGGAGAAACGTGGATGAAAAAAATCCCCGAGTCGTCCTACTTGGGTCGTTGACACCAATGGCACCAATGTCGCCGTTTAGAATTCGCTTTCACCCGCGGAACGAATCGGGAACAAGGCGGGCTTCGAAGGGCTTAACGACGGGTCCATTACCCAAAAAAAACAGACACATAAACTTTGAGTGTATATTTATACGCATTTTACGAGGAAACCTCGGTTGACCGTCTCAACCCTTGAGTAGTCGCGTCGGGTGTGTGTGACCTGAACGAACTTTTGTTAGTGAAATTTTCTATTTGGAAGTTTAGCACGAAAACAAGAGATCAACACATTCTTTTTATAAATTCATATCTACAATTTCGTGGTGTCAACATTGAGGGCAAAGAGCGCAGCTTATCTATACACACATTTTGAACCGACGCTAATGTTGGGGATATAAGAAATTTAAGGTATTAAAATTAGATATGTTTAATTAAAGATAGCTGTTTTTTATTTACCCCATGCACCAACTTCTTTTTACCATTCACTATTTTTCACTATTGTTTGATATTATCAACACATTCATTAATTCACTGTAAGAGCAACTGCATCATAACATCGTTTTACATTCACACTGTATCACAAATAATTCTAATCTTAACGAACTTGTTGTATAAAAGAAATATTGTTGTAAATTCATCTTTTTTATAAATCATGTAAACTGAGCATAACATTTTCATGGCGTTCGCTAGAATAAGCACGTCTAAATTGCGGCAGTAAGTTTCGGGACAATAAGACCTGTGACGTGACGGGTCGCGACACTTGAGAGTTAATTAGTCACTTGACCCATACCATGGGACTACTTTAGGGATAATTAACTTCATCCCAAATACCGTCGGCAGAAAGACCGCTATCCGAATCAAAATTGGCCATATACTGTAAAAATAATTTGTATCGCCCTATTTCGATACGAGATTTAAAAACAAAAGAGTAGCATCACATGGTGATAAAGAAATTCAAAGCAAGGCCGCACGTCTTATAAAATATTGCTCGAGTGTGAGTGTTTCTCCACTCTCAACATAGAATTCAAATCGGTTGAAGTGAGATGAAACGAAAAATAAATGTAACGGATTAATCTAAAGAGTAGATTTATATGCCCAAGCATCCCGTAAAGCTCGGAAATAGGATCAAATATGAGGCTTACAAATTTGATCAAAGTCTTGGATGAGAATCCGAATTCAACGTCATGGTAAATATACGTATTTGCATCCATGACCGCTGAAGAGTGGACGCATCACTTACGTATCTCAAATTGAATGTCAAACACCTCAGAGAGAAAAATTAAGAATAAAAAAAATTCTTGAAAAAGCTACCCAAATAAAAGAAGAAAAACAAAAAGACAGCACACTCAAGTGACTGAGAAATCAATCACCGAAAAAAATATCATTAAGGGTGAGGAATTATTGGACCCACATGCGGAAAAATGTATGAAATCTTAATCTCGTTATTCTCAACTAATAATCTTACCTTTAAGTCGAGCACTTCTGATTCAAAGGAAGCGATCTTCTTTTCTTCTATAGTTAAAAATCTGATGTACATCAACCATAGAATAATTTAGCTTCATCGGTACTCTTTCGACCTTTCCACCACGACACTGCAACAAAAACAGAGATGGAATGTTTATTATTACATAGACCTCTAAAAATGTTCTTATATGGATATATAAAATAATCATAAAATAAAATATAAAATATTATATAGATATAACTCTATAAGTACCTATAGGTGTAGACTTGTTAGGTACGAGAAAGTAAGGAGTATAATAGGATAAACGCATCGCAGAGTTCACTGTATTTTGGTAAGCTTTTACGCAATACTACCCTGTCTATAACTCTTAATTTCAGAATTTATTAAAAGCTACAGATTAGGATGAGAAAAAACCGGTGATAAAATGAAGAAATAAAGAGCTTCCGCTTTGGAATCTTATATATGTCTAAGATTCTGATCGTGAAGTAACGATAAAAATTCCTTTCTAACTGTAATGCATATTTTTAGTAGTAAATTCAACAAAAAGACACAGAAATGTCATCAACAAGATTTCTGAATCAAAGCTGGGTCAAGAAAAATATTTGTCGTTTCTAAATAAAATCTTGCGTAGGGGAAATGTTTTAAAAATCTTGGAAGAAAATACTACAAATGTATGAATTACTAATTGCGTAAAACAGAAAGAAATTAATATAAGAATCCAGATAAAAACCGGTTTTTCAGATACATAACCGTGCAGCCAAAATTAAACCTTAACAAAAACCTATTGATTGATTGAATTTCTATATAAAATTGATTATTTACACATCAAATTTCCATATTCCTAGAGAGTAATAAATGAGAAAATACTAAGTTCAATTTCCTCATTTATTAAATGGCGGTCCACGGAGTAAGGTCTAATCATACTGAATACAATATTGAGAGTAATTTATCATTTAGTGAGATCGGTACCAGAGAGTAATTGGAAAGCAATATTTTATTCCTATAAGTTCGAAGATATATGATTTGCGCTGAAAATGTAAAATGTACTGGATTGGAACGCTGGAGAAGATACCAAAATATGAATGTATGATTATCTACACAAGGGCAATATAATCGCGTTATTATGCAACAGAAATGCATGATGATTAGCTGAAGATGACAATTCTTTTGCCAAATCTTACTGCTATTAGATGGTTTTTTCGAAGACTCCTAAAAAGCTGATTTTCCAATCCATATGGAAGCAAAGAGCAAGAAGTTTTCACACGTTAAATAGGGCAGTTAAGCTGCGGAAGAAAAATACGGCTTCTGTCCTCGAGACTTCCTCCGTTGTCTAAGTCGATACAAAATTATTTACAGGAAATTTGTCAGTTTTTTTAGGAATATTCATCAAATTTAATTGTCGCACGTCCGAAAATCGAACTTTTATGACCGACATATCCGCAAATATTTATGGAAGAATTTGAAAAAATTCTTCCCAAATATCGTGGTTTCGTTCAGTATAAATTTTCAGTTCATATTTCCTTTTGAGGAAAAGAATTCATCCTCGAAATACTTATGCTAACATCAAGAAAACATGCATGAATATCAACGTTAAATAATCCTGGGCCAGGCTAACTACAACCAAATACTTGTAGGTATATTTTTCAGCTTCCTCATACTCTGTATTTTTCGTAAAATATACTGACTCGATAAAACATCAGTTCAGTAGGACACTTATAACACATTTTGAAGAGGATGTAAACACATATTCTGCCATTGTAAACATTTGAATTCTGTAGAATGATCATCTGACAACTATAATTGAATAAACGTATTTCATTCTTAATTTATGCACCTTTTACTTTAGAGCAAGTTCACATTTACGAGTAGGCACGAGTATCTTATTGATAGAGTATACAGAGAAAAGAGAGACATTCATTCCGATGAGTGACAAACTAGTTTTAACGAAAGTTAATATCCAAGATTTTGGATATATGCTACCTATTTTACTGAAAATATGCGTATTGTTTTTCGGGATGTTTTCAGGATATTTATTTTAATGCTTTCTAATTAAGTATGTGATTTAAGGAGTCAAAATAAGACAGTAAATTTGCTATAAATTTAGACAGTATATCTGCAATATCTATTTGACGAGTGATTTTTATCGCAGTTTCTTTCTATCATCTCCATCAAAGCTTTCGAATGTTTCAATGCTAAGATTTAAGTATGAATTTCAAATAGCAAAATAATCAAAATTGTATATTATTGTAGCCGCAAAACCTTGTCTCTTGTGTAAGGGAACACTAATAATCTGCAACAACTTACATTAGAATCCTTGGGTAGAGCGTAGAGCGGATCGTTTCGTTAAACACGACTACAAGCTGATAACAGTGTATCGGAAAATAATCAGAACCCTCGGCTGAGAATAACACTTGAAGAAATAAGAACCGAATACAGGTATACACTAATTCAGAATTTTTTTAGTGCTGATTTACATGATAAAATACGGATACATTATGACACAGTGCTTTCCGCTCTTAAAGGACGCGATTTTCGAAGCCAGACTTCACGAGGTTATTGCGAACAGATATCTATTAAAGGTCTCTTTTTCCAGATAGTACAAACAAAGCACACAAACCTTACAGTAAATTGTACGACTCTTATGGTACTAATGCAAATGTAAGTCACATTAAAAATTATCCTGATTCAACACGGTTTCACAGAGCATGGAACCAGCAAGCCGAGCTACGGAAAGGTACACACACACACAATTTTGGTTGGCAATTCTTACTCATCTCCCATATAATATTGCTAAAATTCAAAGGTCAAAATCTGCGGGACGCCTATTATTTCGTATATTCACAAAGCTGCCCTCAAGGTTGACCTGCAGGAGACTCCCAGGGACTCGCCGCGCACGAATTTCGATTCAACCCTTTCACTTGACAAGAACTCAACAAATATTCATCATCCTTCCCAGCTTCTCGCAATTCCGGTACGCAGCGCGACTTCTACTGTAACATACCCTACCAAAATATCAAAACAATCTTCCAGAAATCTTTAAGCAAGTTAGACACGCTAAATGACAATCCTTAAATTTCACGAAGAAAAAGAATTAAAAAGTTAAGAGTAGATATAGGGATGCATCATGACGTTAGATTGGATCCTTCATAAGAAAAAGAAATTAAACTTAAGCTGAATGTTACACAGGCCAATCATATACCGCTTAAGTATTAGAGGCATTAGTCGTTTCAAAATCGTATTTTCTCCGAGATAGATATGCGTCAGTAAACGAGTGGGGATATGGAGAACGCGATGAAGGCACCCCCTTCCACGTCCCGAAAGACGGCTTGCAAGGCATAAATATAAATGTCTGTCTGTTAATTATTCAGCCGGTAGGTCGCTTGAAACCCCAACCAGTCTACCATTAGCTACCAAGAGCTGAGAGGAGGGAATGAGGTTTGCTAGGCAAGATGAGGAGTTAGGTAGTTTGCTCTTGCTTCCCCCAGTTAGCTAGAACACTGTAAGTAGAACAAGTCTAGGTTAATGAAGCGAAATGACAATAGGAGTAACTATCTCTGTAGCAATTAACAAGGAGACCTTAATCAATGTCATTCAGCATCCCTCATACCACATTAACTTTCATAACAACTCAGCCGTGAGTAAAACTGACACAAGGTGGAAGAAAGATAAACATTGCTCTATCCTGTACCAGCAGATAAATGTAATTGATTCCTTTCACCAATATAGGGTAGCAGGAATAAATGCGGATGAAGATAGCTGTTTTTAATTTTGGTTTTCATACTCGATATTTTGAATTTATGTTTGAGCGCAATTCAGCTATTTATTTATTTCTCAAACAATTCGCCCTCTTGATAAGATGTGTAACACTCGATGTTACACTATGTGTGACAGTGAAAATCAACATTTTATTCGGGTATGTACAAATTGACATTTGCATATTTACCCTAAAAGCCCCCAACTGGTGTTAGGAAGGCAGTTCATGCGAATGAACCACATAGTTCCCTTTCTTCAACGTTTTTATGCAGAAGTCTCTTGACAGAAGTGTCACACCTAAACGCGATGTTGGAAAGTGAGAAGAAACCGTGTTATGTACGAAAATGCATACAGAAAGAGACGATCTGCTATACATAATAATCACAACATTAAATTTGAATTTTCAGAGAGAAAATTAAAATAATAACAAGGTTGTGAAACAGAGGTAAAGCGTTACAATCTCTATCCGAAACGATGGTTATATCCATGACGGCAGAGAATTGTTTTATGTTTCCTTGTTCTAAGAAATCTATAAGATATATGTTTTCCGATCTTACTGACTGCATAAGAAAACAGTCGTAATTATTTTGTGATTGGTATACAGTAAATGTGTTGACACATGTATTTATCGTGGAGAGTTTTAGAATTTTAGAATTAGTGGCTGTTATTATTTTATAAAAATTAGGCTATGGAAGCCTAATTATGAATTTTTAATAAAAATCGTACATTAACATTATATGCATGTAATAGGTTTACGACTATAGTTGGACCATTTGTATGTGTTTATACAGACTTATTATCCTTCATAACGAAAAATACAGCTTTAATTTTTGAATTATCGAATTAATCTGAATAGTTATCAAATTCTAAGCCTGACGAAATTTACAGACCAGAGCATGGTGGGCTAACTGCAAGGAATAACCGCAACACTTGTGAGGCCTCTGGAATACTAAAGGTTACAGTCGCTCTCCTAAAGCAATACCATAAGTCGAGCAAACCCGCATTCAGCTCCTTTCTCATGCGTCATCTTCGAATCATACGTTCCTTCGATATTAAGTCGCACGCCGAAATGTCTTATCGTATTCAAGGATTGCTTTCGAAGGCCTAAGGTCACTCTTTAGGAGTAGACAAACATTTCAAGTTCTCATGTTTACTGTCGTTATCAGAGAAGCGTTTGGAAAATGGAGACAGGACGAGAGCAGACAGCCTTCGACGGCGGACCCCCCCGACTGAATGGACACTTTCCCTAAACTTTTCAAATCGAATGTTCATCTTCCAAGCTCCTCATTTAAATAGATTTATGAGCTCCCTCGCAATAAATCCAAGATTGTAGTAACCATCACTGGTGAATTATAATGCCAGGGGCGGATTCAGCAGAACGTCGGACTTGCTCCGTATTTGCCGACCTAGCCTTAAACTATATAGTCTTCTCATATTCATATTGCTATCCTGTTTTGGTAACAATAATTAAGAGTATTACGTTTCACAGAAAAGTTTAAGAATTTTATGATTGAAATTCATATGAAAGAATCTTAAAGACAAATGAGATCATTTCTAATACAAATCCATTTCCAGCTTTTCATCGAATAGTTGAGCGATTCCAAAAGGGGACAGGGAGCCCCCCCTTTTCCTCTATCCCTTTAGATTTATGAATATGAAACCCACGAGAGATCTTTTGGAAGATAGGGGCGGACATTTTCCATTTATATTTATTGTTATCATCTTTCTGAAGATGAGGAGACTTATTCAGAATGACATTCTTCTAAGAAAGTTAGGGAGTACAAAATACATTTGATGAGACTAGGAATAGTTTTAGGCTATCGACAACTGTTAGAAAATAACATTTAGCGAAACGCCTACAGGAAATCGAATACAAGTTGAAGAATCATAGTAAAAATTCACGTTGACGTTCTTAAGCAAGAAAATCCTGTGAAATTATAAGAAGTTTATACTCATTATACTGGTGGGGAGACAGCTGATGAGATAGGTTGCCAAATTTACACCATTTAATATCTACTATATATTTTATATCTAATATATCTTTTGAAATCTACTTCCCAAAAAAAAAGTATGTAAAAGGTGGAAGTGATACTGATTAAACAGCACTTTCCTTATTGCAGCACTTGAAATATCTTTACGGCAACAAAAGGAAAATTTAAGTAACCAAGAAATAAAACTTATTTAAACTTTATTTGAGAAAAGTTACGCATTGAAAAGGATAATACTAAGAAAGCATTCAATTTTTGAATGAAAACAGCAGGAGTTTTGAATGAAATGAAGTGGACCAAATAAAGAGAGAATTCAGTGTATGTACGAGAGCAGTGAATAATGTAGAATTGCACTTTTACACACGAAACAAAGCTCCATGGTAACAAACGTTTACTAGACCAAAAGAAAAGGAATACTTGACCATAGTTTCATAGCAAAGCTATGTCCTTAAGTTTTGAGGATGCTATGGAATCATGGCCATGTAAGTTATTTTCTTGTCTAATAAGCCTTTGTTATCATGGAGCTTTTTGCGTTAATAACAACCTTCGACGACGGAAGAAGACCCCCGCCTATTGACGCCTGCTTTTGTGTCATTTTATACACGCGTTAAAGCAATCACATTTCTGTATCGCAGAACGTCATATACACTCCTTGCGACCTTGAATTCTGGGTGTAAGTCATTAAGATAGACCAACACTAAAATTAACTACCACAAAGCCGATCGATGAAAGTCCTTTCGTTTCCCCATAAATTATTTCCGGTTAAAGGACTCGAGAAGCATTAAATAACAAAATAATTGATTAAGCGTTCTCATTATGATGTATTAAAAAAACAATGAACTTCGAGGAATACTAATTCTTAATTAGTTATAGACGTAAAATTTTCTCCGTCTTGGAAAATGAAATTTTCTTTGAGAAATCTTATGGGCTGTCTATCTTCGAAACCAGGCTGAGACGACTCATCTCGCTGAGCAAGAATCGATGTGAAATAAAGAATTACAGATATCGCGGGAGTATTTAAACTTGAAACGTGCTTTTAGTCAACTACTTTGAACATAGTTTTAATTAACAGATTCTTCCTTATATTTACAGGAAGTTTTGGGTGATATTCATTCATTATTTGGTACTTTTCATTTTCATACGACGGATAGAGAACGAGTTATAAGAAGGATGTTTATTGTAAATGTAAAAAGATTAGGTAAAGGGTTGATTTAGGATAAATACAAAAGCTGTCCACATATCTGAGATTTTAACTACCTTTTATATGACGGGTATCTTTTAACTATTATGCAGAAATGCAGGTAGCACAATAGACTATAACAAGTAAAAAGAACGATTCCATTTACTTTCAATTATATACTTACTAATGAAACGGAGTCATTATTAAAAGTCAATGCTGAAAGCATGAGAGAAATATATAAAGAATATTTATGAACACTTTCTTGGATACGATTCTTAAATACAGTAAGTAGAATAAAATTCATACATACATTGGACTTTTATTGTACACATTAAAAACCCTTCCGTTTGCCTGGAAAGCAGAATGAATAAAAGATTTAAAATCGACTTTGCCAAACAAGTAAAATTGGAATTTAATAAAATATATTGCTACATTTATAGAAAGACAATTGTGCATTTGATACCAAGAAACGCGTTCCTCTCTCTTATTTACCGTCTGAATCTTATTCGGTAAATATTTTCCACAGGGGTAAGGGAATGCTCTTTGGAATCTTTAGAGTCACCTAGTGTTTGTAGACACTGGGACCGGAATAATCTAGTTTAAAGCGAGATGAATGGCAAGCATAAGTACAGTCTAGGTAAGCAGGTTTATCTTGGAGCCATCTTTAAAGCTCAACAGCCGCCAGGTATTCTTAGTAGCGCCATCTCTTTCAGCCAAACACTGCGGCAGCCGAGTGTAATGTCAGACAACGAAAATAATCCGACCCGAGGCACTAAAACTATTACAATCGCTCGGAATGCACGCATTGCAACGTAGCGCTGCGGACACCGCATCGCAACCACCACGCGAGAGCGTGTTTGGTGCTGAGGTCTACCTTCCGACGGAGGGGAGGCGAAAAATCTCCCCAGTGAAAGGAATGGGCGAATGCAGTTCGCGGTGGGGGAAAGTCCGGAGGGAGAGGAGATAAACACGAGACTTGTCCCGACCTCTCCGAGAAAGAAAGAACGGCAGTCGCCTGCGGACGCTCGTGGGATGCGGAAGACCCGAGTCCTCAGGCTCAGTGAAGGAGAAAGGCCTCGAGAGAGCAGTCTCCCCCAATCGCCGCGAGAGCCCGCCACCGTCGCCTCCCCCAAGTCCACGGACGTAGTCATTTGTTGACGAGAAGTCTTTTATTTCCTCTCATCCAATTTAAAACGACGCGTATGTTATGTACTGATTCTTTGCTGCCTGGGCGAAGAGGATCCGTACGCTTGGGTGCCAAGGATATATCAGGGCGCCCATGTCCCTCTAAGAGTGGGTGGCAAAACCACGCTTTCCGCCCACACGCTTGTTTACCTCGCGAGGAAGCGAACGAAGTCTTCGCCCGTAGGGATGTGTCGCACGGTTGCCGTTTGCGGAAGAACGACTCAGAGGAGGAAAGGGCCGAGACTGAGGTTTGACAATCTCAACGAGACTTCTAGTAAGAATAACGCCTGAGAAGCCAACGTCAAAGTTACCTCCAAGTGTCACCAAAGTCGATTCTTACATCCAGACGCCCTGCACTTATTTTAATAGTGAGAAGAGGAAAGGGAGGAAGGTAGCAAATAGCGTTGAACCTCGAAAAAGGAAGCCTCACAATATTCACGGGGGTTTTTGTGTTGGGGGACCGCTGTTCCCCTTTTGGAAACCCATAAGACTCCGCTAAAGGACGCGTGTTACGTCGCTGAACAAGGGAGCAAGTAAGGAGCCATACTAAAAGACTTAGTTTACCGCAGAGGTAAAAGAAACAGAGACAAAGAGCTGCTTTTCTCGTTATAATACCTTCCACTGGTTAGAATCTCCTTAGGAGTGCCACGGTCACAAGTTCAAATCTCCACTGAGGTGTTAAATCGTGAAGGGGACTCATCTATTGCATTTGAAGGGACAGAGCTTTCCAAATTCAGTGTCATTTGCGCGTGCGTGTGGACCCGGAAGTGACCCAGAGAAAGGAGAGAGGATCTGCGTAAGAACTTCAGTCGACGCTACTCCCGGATGAGACTTGGATGCCAGGTGGGTTTCGTCCCGCTGTTATATTTTACGCTGTGCATGAAAGTTAGACTGATAAAAGGGTGGGCACCTGCCTGACAATTGAAAAACCAGTTTATCTCAGTATTCCGGATCTTCTTCAAACTCTTAATACATCATGACATGAGCAACGGGCTTGGAAAATCTCTTGATGTAAAGGTCGCATCTGTGCCAAGAAGGCACCATCACGATACTTTTATTTTTGCTTAAATGATAAACTTCAAAACTCGAATACACCGAATAAGCGGCTCAGCGGGAGTAATCGAGGGATAACTCAACACATTTCATAAATATCACGCATTCAAGGAACATTGCATATTTATGTTGAAAATATCAATATTTGAAATTGAAACTTTCAATTAATCGTTAAAGATTAAACTGCTTTTATGAGCGTACAAGTTAAGCAAAAGTCGACGTATATCTTTGTAGGCCGGATTAAAAAATGCAATAAGGGATTTGAAGCGAGAAACTTAGTTTAGACACCACTGAACTTAAGAAGATAGGTGAAATCAGAAATACGCATAGTGAGGTGTAAAATATGGTAATATCTCCATGACAAGATCATAGCTGGAATGGCATTAAAATTATCATATCTTAAGGACATTATGCTTATGTCTTATCAATACAAATTTTCGATGGATTTTTCTTATTTAGAATACGTAAATTTTCTCACTCTGGTATAACAATTTATAAGCAGAAATATACTTTATAAATCACTTTTTTTTTCAATGAAAATGCCAAAAGTAACAAAGCTTCTCCTGGTTGCACCATAGCTAAAGTAGGATTGCTTTATATTTCATTATACTTAAGTCTGAAGATTGGGACAGAATTATATGGATGTTTGAAAAGACTAGGAAATAAAGAACCGCTATCTGGCGGGGTGGGTCCTCCATATATCCTAAAATTCTAAATCTCATCTCCAAATTGAATCAGATGACAAAGACAGCTACTACTTAAAAAACTACGTATTAAAATTCGTTATTTATGCTATAGAAAATCATATTTTCAAGAGTCACTAGGTATTCGTTGGTTGTCATTGAAGTAAATTTGAACATAACTTCTTGTAATAAGTGAGATTAGAGCCAGTTCGTTTGTCTTCCTCATAAAAATCTTCAACAAACAAAAGTTTAGGTGACACTACTAATAGACCCTAAATACAATCTTTTTTAGAATGTGTTAGTATTTTTGATGTTATCCTTTTGTCTTCAAATTCAACGCAACTCAATTAATTCGGCTGGGTTGAGTAAGGTTTTCAACACTCCCATAAAGTTCCTCCCTAGTTTTAAATGGTAACGTCTATTTTAGTAACAGGAATTAATGGGTAAATGTTCGTCTCTAATTTTATTTTAACATCAGAATTCACGAGAAAAACCAAGCAAGTCGCCAAATGGTTCAAGGCAGGATGACCTACTATAAAGTCAATTTTTTTCCTCTCTGACATTGCTCAGGAATAGGGACTTAAAGTTATCCATGGTCCAAGCAGTGATTCCTAAGAAAAGAGAACTTATTTCTCTCCGGATATCACACCTGTTATTAATGGAGATAATGATGATATCACTTCTTCGCTGAAGGCACAACGCATCTCACGTGTAAAAACCAAGCAAAGCGAAGATTTGTTAGATTACAGAGATATGCAAGAGGATTCTAAACGTATAAAATATTTTAGGTATTCCCAAACTACCAGCTAAAACGACGCTAATATTTAAGATATTTACAATGTCATTTCGAAATGTTACGCATATGTTACGCGAGAAACAATATGATTGATAATTTTTCGTGTTTGGTGCCATCCTCAAAACACTTTTTCTAATGTACGTAATTATAAAAACCTAAAACTTAAAGCTATCATGGAAAAGGGACAACGAAACAAGAGTGCCCTGTATCATTTGTATTTTCTATGGCATTAAATTAAAACATCGTTAACAAACCAACAAATGGTAGATGTAACTATTTTTTTCGGACGAATCAGATGAATTCTTGGAACTCTAACTTGACAAATCTGCAGTCGTGAAGCTCAATGTTTTTCGTATTTGAACACGAATGAAGATTTGGAACGAGGCTTCCACTACCCATCATTGCCAGCGGTCCCCACCCTCTTGTTGTCTCCCAGCTTTCAGACTATCAATATCCTGTCGACCGTAATAATTAACTTCCTGAGTGAAAATGTCGCGAACGTTTGTCTTGGCGGGGGATAACCGATGTGCATATACCTATACCTTTATCACCTTTTTCTAGGTTAAAGGTACTTCTCCAAGGACTGAAAATTTTCTTATCTGATATTCTTTCAGAATTATAAAATCTGTAAATAAGATCCCATTAATTAAAACGGACTTCTTCAAATGTTAAACTCCCGCGTGATCCCGATTCAGTGGAAGTTTCTTAATGAGCATTTCAAGTTGTTCACCTTTTACTACCCGTAATATGCCTATGCTTAAATCTTTTATCGAATTAAAAACCTCTTTAATTAGAATATTTTACCCTGACGTAAAATTGGAACTCGAAAAATGTCGATAAGAAATCTTTTACGTGTATTTAAGGGTTGATATGCGCGAAATTATTTTCAAGTTTTTTTTTGTACAGTTCCAAGGAAGGGAACTTGCGGCCTTTTAGGACGTTCCATGGGGCCTTTTCCCCAGTTTAGAAAAGGCACACGCCTAAATAATTTTACTCCCCTCTCTCTTTTATCTCGTTTCAGTAAAAGTAAAATAGTAAAATTCATACTTTAGCTCGCTTTAATTTTCGTTTCGTTCACTCGGTAAAATTTTGATGTTGAAGAAATTGAATATATGCAGTTCGCCGCTTGAGTGTGGCCTGGTGGTTTTATATGCGAACTAATTGTTTCAAATGCGCTCTAGTAGTACATGCGGCATTCCGATAGAAAAACTGGCATAGTCGATGTGCAATGATTAAACATTCTTTGCCGAATTTAAGATTACGAAGCTGTATTAGTAAGTATTAGCATATTAGCATAATAGAATTGTGAGGTATGAAGGTAAACATAGACTTGAAAATTTTGCAAAATGTTTCGCTACCGAATGTAACTGTGATTCTTATAGCTTCAACCGTTTTCTATCGTTCCATCATATTAATAACGAAAAAATATTGTGTAAGTTACACGTCACCATAATACTTGACTTTTATGCATATGTAGTTTTTAGTCAGACATTCGCTGTACCTTCTTATGCCGGAGATACGTCTAAGAGAAGTTAGGATTACCAAGAAACGTATAGTACTCCAGTTCAAATGTCCAGGATTGTACATGTCATTTAATAATAAATGTGTAAGTAGTTACTATTATTAAATTCAAAATAAGGACTACATGTAATGACGCTATCAGAGCAGGATTCCACAAAAGAAAGTGAATCGCGTAACGACGAAACAAATTAAATGTTTTTTTAGTAATTCTTTCGTCGAATGTTCTATTGCCATTAAATATGGTTCTTAATCCTGCACCATATACTGATCAATAGATCAATTATATATCTATTATTTTTTCATTCAGTACAGGGAAATGTATCAGTAATTAACTTCTGTCTGTCTTTTCATTGCTATGATAATACAAAAGCAACTGAGACATGCTAAATTTGATCTATTCTTAATGATTACTAAGAAAAGTCATTCGTATGCTTGTAGTGCACCTGCGTGGAATTTTTCTACTGAAAGAACTCCGGAAGAGTACTTAAAGCTAAAGTAAGCTACTTCGTTCCTCATTTTGTCTAGTAAGCCTCATTCCGTATCAAGGGCTTTAGACAGCTGATGAGAGAGTGCCTAACCAGCCTTCGTGCAGATGACTTCACAAACTCTTTACTACTTTATTCCATTTCCTGACAGCTCTTTCCACCTGACTGTCGCCGAGAAAGTTTATTTCACCAAGGATAAGAGACCAAAAAATTCAAGGATAATGACTGACTCTTACTCCAGTAATTTCGCTCGTGATTCAATCCGAAGTTCTTTTGTGTTTATAACCGAATCTGAAGCTCAATGACGCATATCAAGTGTTAACTTTGCCTACTCGTTCCTCTTACATGATATGCCCACTTTTATCTGGCGCCCTGTAAATGATTTTTACATTCTTTCTCTCAGAATGGTCAGTTTTACGATGTTGGCTTCGCTTTCAGATACTGACGGGAAATAAAGTAGATTAACCTCGATCAAAATATTCGAAAATGAGCGTGTGGAGACTTAAAAACCCGTTTGTGATGGTTCTACCAGTGAGAACGGTGGGAGCGGTTCTGTAAAATCCACAATGCGGAAGCGACAACAAATGGAGGAAATCCTTGAAAGGTTAAATCGCCCCTATAATTCATAATCGATGGTATATAACGGGGGCTGAAAGTGAAGGATACGTCCCGCGGCGAAAGTGTCTCTGACTTATGGAAATCGAAATAAATTAATGGCTGGCGTTCATGGATAATTCAGAAACGGGCGGGACCCAACTGGAAGGAAAATGCCATTCTACGGAATATCGGATAGAATATGACCTCGTATTTTTAAAAAATTCTGAAAATTTTTACACCCGCATACATCGTTGGGAAACCGTTATTGGCAAAGTTGCAACCCAGTAAGAACTTTTGTCAATATGTTATCAAAATTGAAATTTTGAGTTCTAACTCGGACCAGTTTGAAGTGTTATAATTCCTGAGTAAAACGTGTTACAGACCTGGTTATTTCATTCATGATGACTTAATGTGCTTTAGAAAATATTCACTAAAATTCTAAATATTGTTCATAATGTTGTTTAAATGTTTAATATAAATAATTAATTGTTCGATTGACAAATAAATTGTTTAATTCGACGTTCGACCGCTTCCCCAAAATTTAAAATGCACCAAAAATTGGCAGAGCTATGTAGAAAGTAATTTTTTTATGTTTACCATCCTGTACTCGTTATGCCCTTATTACCATCCCTCATTAGAATAATTGGAATGCTATCCGATTTTCCATGGAATGGCCCATATGTATGTACCTATCACACGTCGAAGTTATCCTAAGGCTTCCACATGAAACCTTTTGTCATCTGTATCGCTGTCAGATTTGAGGTTATCGACTTAAAGAAACAAATATACTAATTATATAATATTTATACATCAATTAAAAAATATTGAAGAAAGCTCTTCGCCGTCTGCTTTGAGTGTATCATATGTGAATTGTGCGAATACATTTTAGTATATCCGGAATGTAATTCCGAGTAAATGCAGTTCGAGGTGGACATTTAATTGTTTTGTTCCCTTACTAAGTTAAATGTAGGTTTATATAAATCACCACAGCAATCATAAATTAGTAATGTAGAGTTTAATTTATGGAAGAAAAGCGTTTGAAGCAATTTCAATCACAAACCCTCTTTATACGAATTAATAGCGGTAGTCCATAAAACCTAATCCCTAGTGTTGGCAAGGGACAGTTGAAAACACCAAATACAGGAAACTCGACTTACAAGGCACGTAACACGTAGACGCAAACTTTACGAGGTACGAACTTTCGGTCTCGAGCTACGATTCTTGATTCGAGATATGCTCAGAACCGCATTTCTTCACGTCAGAGCGGCCAATGACTTATTTTCTTCTCTCTAATAAATCCTTTAGAATTTGTGCGGTGATGGTGTTCTTTTTCTATCTATCGCAGGTTAAAATGACAAATGTATAGAAAATGACCAAAAATCGGCGAAAGAATTCTTACTCTGAGACAGTGGTGTGTAAGTTTCCAAGTCTTGGTATCAAAACAATCAATCCCACTTAGTTGTTGATGTTTTCTTTTTCTATTTCTGCGTACCACTAAACAGAAATTAAATATCTTTTAAGTAAACGACACAGAATCAGGAGTAACTTTGTGGTAATAATTAACGTTAAACAACTCCATTTTATGTTTTCATTGTATTCATTGTATTTTTTCACGTTGGAGACTATGGATAATATTTAAACGAAACACTTCATTTGATATGGGATTGTAAACAGTTTGATGTCAAATTTTATTACCATATATTCACCCATTAATTTTAGCTCCTTTTGTATTTTCTTGATGTAATTTATATGCATAATCATTTCCTGTCCTATACTCGCGTATGTATCATACTCGCTCTTCCTATTGTGGGTAAACACGTTATTTTTTATGTTCGAACGTTTTGTCGAATATTATGTAACGTATGCCAACTGAAAGATTTTCCTTGGGATAAAAAAATAACTTGGTTTCTATGTAAAAACTGTAGCTGAAAGTGAATTAAGGTCGTTAATCGCGGCGCCACTGTATTTTATGACATTTATATAGATGATTTTGGACAGAAAGAGGTGAACCTACTCACTTCCTGTAAGTGGACCCTCTTAAGCAACGGAATGAGTAATGATTGGATCTATTCCGTTATATCTTCGATAATTAATGCATAGTCTTTTATAGCGCTGGCGCCCTAATGTCCTTCAACCAGTCAATGCCACGTAATCTAATCTTGGCAACAAGTATAATGATGGTTTGCACGCTGAAATACATATGAATGATATAGAATGAATATTTTGATGTCATCTCCTAGAATTAAATCAACATAATTTTGGCAGTCGTGTTGTTGATCTTGGCAATGGCAGATGATTCCTTTTCTCTTGGACGACTTTTTCAGGACAGACACTGTGCTGTCCTTGCTTATTGTGTTAGAGATAAGACATAAAGCTCCTTCTGACCTCAGTAAACTTTAGCTCATTTATCTTAGCATATGGAAGCTTGCTTACTTGTCGTCTTAAGTTTCCTGGATAATAAAAACAGCCAACCAAATATCGTATTTCCGTGATCTACAGGTTTTTCTGGATGCCTCCTTACTGTACATTCACTTTGATGAATTTAGCCTAACCTCTCTCGCCAAGGCTAATTCAAGGAATTTCGAATGTTTACTTAGCGGAAATTCGCACGAATGAAATTTTATCTTCTAGTAAACAAGTATAACATTATTGCAAACATCTGTGGTAGAATATGTCAATCGTACATTATTTTGTTGGTATCCTTGAAGGGTATACGTATCAACATGAAATTCTAGAAATGTAACATATGGATATTAATTAAGTCAACAGTTCTATAATTCAGCCTGTATCTAGCTTCGCGCATCAATTACTAGTATTGCCTTTCACTTTTAAACTATAATGCTAAGTTCGCATGAAATAAGTTCAGTTACCATACGGTTAGTTTAAGTTGCTGTAGATATATGTGATGGTGAATATGTTCGTATTTTGATTTAAATTAGACCGAAATAGTTTCGGAGATACGAGGAGTTATTAAGTTCTATTTGAGTGTTTTCTTAATTTCTCCGAGATTCCTTCTCGCAGTTTTTCTTTAGTTCAGAGTTTCCCAAACTTTTCCTCCGGCGGAACACTTTATCAATTCCATGATATCAGCGGAACACTTAGGTTACTTTTTCTTAATTCAAAACTGAAATTCATACAAGAATTATCATTCTTCGTAAGTTTCCGCGGAACACTTAAAAACTCTTCGTGGAACACCAGTGTTCCGCGGAACACACTTTGGGAAACCCTGCTTTAGTTCATTTTCTAGGAATTTGGGGGCGCCGAAATCTATGAAAATAAAAAAAGTATCTGGAATTCTGGAAGATTTTACTTGCTCTTCGAAAGTGGCTAAACTGCCATCGAGTTATCTTAAAATATGCCGATTTCAGTTCACAGCGCCTTTTTATGACAAGGTCGATCCTAAGTTCAAGCGAGTGAAATTGCATTTATTGCGGCAGAAAATTCAAAACGATCTAATTCTCGTATTCAGGAAAAGTTCCTTTTGGATTCTTTATCACGCATCTCGAATCGGATACACTAAACATCAATTTTCTGGTAACTTGAACAACGAGATTAAAGATAATCAGCAGCTGTTAAACTCGAAAACTTTGTAGAAACTCGCATTGGGAGAGATAGGAGGATCTCATTACCGATTTTTTCCGAAACGCCATCTATAAGTAGTCAGCAAAGTGCAGTTTATCAATATCGCAGGAGTTTTAGATTAATTGAGCATGTCCGCTTTGCAAATGTTTAAAACCATGCTAGGCTTATCTTTAGTCAGAAGGAAGTGGATTTTGAGTTTATTTAGAACTAAAAATTTTTAAGCAAGATAAGAAAAAATGTCATATTTATTCCTTCACATAAAATGAGTTCACTACTCTCTTAAAAAAGACTCGTTATACTCAACGTACAGAATTGTAATATCATGCATTTGAGATCTTAGAGATCTCAAAAATCTTATAAACATAAATAATGCGTATTTTAACTACGTTATGAAAAATATTCAAAATTCATGTTCCAGGATGGCCTTCGGACCTCACGCAAGAATCCGGGTTAACAAGCAGGGAATCATTGTCGATTTCCACATTCGGTCAATGCCTTTCTTTCCTCCTTTCCGTGGAAAAATTCTCCAACGAACGTGAATAACTACTTCTCTTAAGGACAAGCAACATTCTCGATACATCTCCGCCTACCATCCTTCCCGAGCATTTCAATCGTGTAAATCCCACGTCTACGGCGACGCTGGAGTCATCGACGCTTTCAGTGCCATAACAAATGCGCATCGCGTTCCGGATTGCGCCTCGACTTAAATTCCTTTCTTTTGGAAAGAAATGGGTACGAAGGATGTTCTTAGCTTGCAGGAGTTTCTTATTCCGATGGAAAACGAGTTCCAGTTGCTTCCGTAAACGCAAATGATTTTTTACGACCTCTTGACCGTGCAAAGGAATGAACTTAAACGTTTCGTAACAACTGTCGACGTATCTAACGAGCGTTTAAAAGGAATTCTTTAGATCGCGAGAAATCACGACGACATTTAAACGGAACACCTTCGGAGAGATTGATTAATTAATTGAATTGAATATGAACATCTTAATAAGTTTTGCTTCTATGTGTTTAACTTCAACCAATTGGTGCATGCACCCCCTGCCACACGCCGAAAGGCGGCTTGCAGGGTAAAAACATAGACAAACATAGACAACCTATGGGTGAATATCGATGTAAGATTCGATGGAAATCTTTATGTTGTGGTGTGGAAAGATTTAGCTTCTTCTTCCGTATTAACAAGTCTTAGCAAACCTATTGTCATTTGCTCCAGAAAGGTGAGGGAATTTTCGAAAAATGTATTTCTCTTACTCCATCCTTTCATGTGTGATTACAAATGAATAGTTTCTAACAGTTAATTACAGTTTTTAGACAGTTGATGAGATAATACGAATTTCTAATATTTTTCCACAGCATTGTTTGTAATGAACTCGGTTTCCGCGAAATTTACTTTGAAATTTAACAAATGCCGATATTTTAGAACAAAGTTTCATAATATTAATTATATTGTGTAATTAGTTTCATAATATTATTTTCATATAACACTGACTCGTACTTCTGCTCAACGAAGTCACGTTAGATGATTCCGCTGTTAAACAGAGGACCAAATGAATGCTTCTGATACATAAGGATTATGAGTAAATGAATGAAAATCGTACATCAATTGAACGTCTATAATGATTCCCTAGTGATATTTCATACGCATAGTTCATTATCTGTGAAACAACTTTATTTAGTTTGATAAACATTTATTTCTGCTTGATTGCGCAATTCCATGGTCGGCAAATAAAAAAATCCAAATTTACATTTTCACGTGTGATCCTCCTCTTCGCAGCTATTTATGTTTCGAAATAAAAAAGTCCCACGGAAAGACCAGAAATGCGTATCCAGCTTTCTCATTACGTATACGACAGCTGTAGGAGATTAAAACGGCGGCACGTCTATAACATTATTATTATAACATACGCGGTACCGACGTACTTTTCCTTTTTTGTAGTTCTCTTCTGATCCCTTCATTAAACTCGACTGAATCGTATATGCTGCAGCAGCTTAAATTCGAGAATAGAATTAGACGATATACGACCATTGCGAAATTAAATTTTAGGATACGCCAAGTTTCGTCCCGCTCTGGAGTATTTTACTCTACAATATCTACAGCCAATGAGATACGTTACTAACCATGAATGGTAGTTTTTATAAAAAAATGTTTATATTTCTCCTTATTCATTAATTTCCTTTGCATTAATCATTCCATATCCATTCGCTAAAATACCAATTATGATGGATCGGCCTGATGAAAATCAATATGCTTAGCGGAACGCCATGCAAAATTCTATTAATAATCACTAGTTGTTTCAAAATGTATCTCTAATAGCCGACAGATTCCTTTAGATCCTGATTATGACTCATCAGAATCGTAATCTGTTGACAATGAAAAGCTGTGTACTAGTGACTTTTATTATAACTACGCTGTAATAGCCTGAAAAGTATATGGTGGAAAAATAAACATAATTCATGGCCAGATTGAATATATAATCTACATATTATATTATCTATGGTATGCCACTTCCTTATTATTGACTCGACATTTTAGCTTGAGCTTCTACTAAGGGAGCATTTAGAGTTTTCCATTGGAGGGGCAGAAATAAGGAATTGTTGATAATAATTTCCCCTTTCGCGTTGTGTTGCGAAATTATTGAACTATCCAATTGATTCTCATCATAAGAAAGTAACGCATAGAACGAAATGTTTTAAGCGATCAAACATTAATTTATACCAAGGGTAACCATATTCTTATGGCAAGCGATGGGACTCGTCAAAATTTGAAACGATCAAATCCGGGATGAAACCGAGACTTTATTTTAAACTTAGCCTGAACTAATTTCACATTGTTACAAGAAAAATTGAGTATGTGCTGTATCACAACTTTATAATATCTTGCTTTTTCATAAACATAATTTTTCATGGTTAAATCCGCGGTTCTTCCATTATATACTTTCTGAGCATTACTCCTTCAAACCTGGACGACGGAAAAATTGGCCGGGATTATATGTTAAACCCGGTAGAGTTCCAGTTAAAACGAGACATAGTATGGTAAGCTTAAGTACACCTCAGAGGAAAAAGACAAGAATTGTCTCAAAATCTTCGAATTCTAACATAAAAGAACTAAAAGTGCCTTATTTTCTAATTATGAAATCGATTAATTATTAAATCAATTTTGGTGGGTAGTAAATGAAACTTAGTGAAATTTCTGCCTTTCAAAAATTCGAAGAAAGATTCGAAAAATTAATTTGAAAATAAACACATTATTTCATTAAATTTTTTCTACCTTTGAAAATACCATAATAAAGAAGTAATGCAGCCAGCTATCTCACTCGATCATCCATAACAGCGAGAATAAATAGCCACGGTATCTTTAATTTTTCTGCACTTTAAACAAGTTAATTTTGCTCTCCAAGATAACTTCACTCTGTAAGTTAGGGCAATAAAGCAAAAATGTTCTAGAGTAAATTGGGAAATGTGATATTAATACTGTTTTCTCGTTAATACATTATTATGAATGATTCTAACTTACTCGTAACTTGAAATAGCTTAAGTCGGGGATTCAAAAATGTATTGGACAGTAATTTGATTGGTTTTTAGTCCTTTTGTAATTCATAATAATAATAAAATAGAAGAAAGATATTTTAAAAAGCAAGTTTTTATTCTTTTCCAATCTTTGATTAATGGCTGATTGTGACATTTTATATCGTGATTTATTAATTACTTGCAGAGACTTATATCTCTTATCACGTTTTTAATGCCTAGTAAAAACTTGTGATTCCTCCATGTCACGCGGCAATAAGTCGCAAAATCTTACGAATCACGCTTTCCTAGTGTATGTAGCAATTTTATCTGTTAATCGTACATGTTATATAAGATTGTCTCTTCTCAGTATCGATACAGTAGCTTGGGTTTTTATGTTCCGATTAATTTAAAATGAATGCGTGTGCGTGAGATACAATAGTGCGCGGACAGAGTAAGAAAACAAACGACATAAATCTAATGGAAATGGCAACGCCTACTCATAATGAGTTCATTAAATAAATCTAACCAAATTTTTATTTATCATTCAGTCAAACCTCCCCTGGTGTACATTCTGAAAACAACGCATATAATACCTATAGAATGATAAAACAGTAATTAAGAGTTTTGCTGTGTTAAGGTTTCAAATTGTATCAATCGGCTAAAACTTACAAAATAACAGATTGGACATGAAATGTCAACATGCTAATCGAGCTGATTTAAAGCAGGAAAAGAATATTTCTGAACTAAGTTTGCTATAACGTTATTCAGTTTGATTTAATTAAAGTATTGGGTACTGATGTTTAAATGTCTCTCGACAGCTAAAGTAATTTCGTACGTGAGCCATCACCGGGAAATGAACCCAGAACCTCTTTCACCGAAGTCGAACGCGTTACCCACTTGGTTATTCGGAGGAACAATTTAATGAAAATCTTGAAAAGTTCCCCAGCAAATTGGCCAATTTGAATAGTGTTACTTTAACAAATGATTTATTTTAGACACTATAAAAGTTACATGCGTAGACATATCCTTCAGATATTGTTCTAATGTACGAGAGAAATTGTGGGCACATCTTTTCCGCAGAAAACCGCCTTCCTTTCCTTGGAATTCAACCCTCGAAGTCCCCTCTCACTCGGAAGAGGCATTTTCCACTTAAAATTCAATGCATTACGTGAACCATATTGTAAACACGAATTAAAATTGAAAACTGCCTCGCGCGAGCGATCACGTACGCAGTTTACATGAGAAACCTCTAGAAAGGACAAAGGGAAACTACTGAGGAGGAAAAAACACAGATCTAAAATGAACCGCAAAAAAAAGCCAAGGGCATATTCCACTCATTCCCGCATAGGGATGGACTAAAATAAACGGAACAAACCTCTAGGAGGTCAGTCCCAAAACATGTATATTTATGCCATTTCCTTTCCAACCATCGGCCCCCTCTGCAACGGATAAACATAGGAAATGAACGGACTGGATTGATTCCACCCGTGAAAATGCACATTTGTTTGAATCCGTGGGTCTCGATCTTCCTTTGGGATGAACTTATAGTACCCAAAGGATGCAGCATCTCTTCTCCCAGCAGCTATTTAATATTTTATTCGTGTTTTTCCCTTGTTCTACGTCTTACTCCTTTCTCGAACACCATCAGACTAAACGCGGACCCTCAAATATTTACTTTATAATAACCCAGAACCAGAAACGAAGAAGCTTTGTTTTGAGACTTGCGCAGGAAATGAAAACGATCTTATCATGAGGTTTTTAAAATTTATGCTTTTCGATTTTGTGTACGTCCACTTACTGACGATTCTATCAACAGCTAATTCGGTGTTTATTAATGTTACTAAAATCAAGATTCTTTTATTTTTGTACGATAAAGACCTTTCTTCGGCAGATCTGATACCAATTCAAGTTCACTTCAATGTTATTCGTTAAAATACTGAGTAGTGAGCGATTAGCCCACGGCAATAAGGTAAATAAATTTTGTCTTTTAAGCTTATTCGATTTATAAACTTTCCCCAACCAAAGCCAGACCAAATTATAATATAGTGGAAAGTCTCTGCTATATTACGGCTAGCACGTCTTTCCCATGAAGCTTTGCCGGAACAAACTGTATTGACAGTAATTGACTGAATGTAACGACCATCAACCACTGAATTGAAATCAGGTCAATAAAGTCAGTAAAATAAAATGTCGGCTCACGATATTGGTTTATTGTTAATCAAACAAGAGTTTCACATTGGATTTATAAATTTAATCAGTGAGTTCCTTTGATTGAAAAAAATTTACGACAACTACCCTGTCTTCAGTTTAAATCTTTGTAAGAACATAAAGGATTCTAGCAGATCATATTCTTGGGAGTAACCAAAGGTACCATTTAAAATTTAATTCACTTTCATCATTAGGAGTAGGCGTGAAATTAGGAAAAACAATTTCTCCGGGGAAAAGTACGGGTAGAAAATTTAAAGAATGAGTATTGTCTACATCATTATTTCCTAACTACTGGAACGCGAATCATTAGCGGGAGACGTAAGAACATTGTGTGGGAATTGAGCGGCTATTTCCTACCAATTTCATCATTACATTTAGCATTTTATTTTTTGTTATACAGTGAAACCTGACTTTACCGGAGTCGCACGGTGCGGTAAATATTATCCGTAATGCGCAGGTTTCCGCCATTTACGGATTCGAATCACGTATATGCAAATATCAATGCCGCAGCATAGGACCAAGAAATATTTCCGTAATGGGTAATTTTCCGCAGCATAAAAGTTTCGTTACATAGTTTACAACGTAATTTTCAATATTTTTATTTGCTATAATAAAATTCTTAACAATGCATTGCAACCCACTTACCAGCGTATAAGCAATTTTTTTAGCTAGCTACATATTCGCATAATATTTAAGCAAAACTGGTCTGTATTATTGGAAAGTTAGAAAATTAGGCTTCCTAAATGGAAATGAATGAGTTTCCAATTTATAAAACCACATAGTTGTTTAAAATCGTTATTTTTATAAGTCATAATGTCGCAATAACAAACATAAATTTAACTCTTTGCTTAGTTGGATTATTCTACTATATCCTATACCGTATTCAGCAGAAACTCCATTCCATAGATTTACTTGATTTGTTGACTTTAAAGGGAATCGGGTAAGCTGGACGAACTATGGACGGAATGAGGCAAAGGATGTAATGCCAAACTACACCATCAGTTTGTTCCGTCAAAGTAGATTACGCGATTGAAAGAAAGAAGACAGAGTGGCTCAAAGGCCTAAATAAAACTGCTCTTTAAATCATACTCTTACCATTTTCTTCAATCCAGATACATTCAGAGAGTAGAGTTAAAGGGTCACGGGAAAAATTGGATTGAATCGGCTTTGATTTATCTCATCTTCGAATCCAGTTTGATTCCCCACGAATAGGATTATTATAGAACGACGCCTATGGGACTCCAGAACACTCCCTCTGAATCGTTTGAAGTGATAGAGCAAGAAGAACCATTCCCGGCCCTCGCCGACCTCTGAGACGGTCTATCAGACTGCTAATTCACAACCGTCTCCTTTACCCAGTAATCACCGCGCCTTTCCCAAGGACTGGAACTACAAGATGTAAACGGGAATAGGGTTCTAAAGACTAGAGATTCAATGAATATGACTAAAATGAACTGATATCTTAAAATTGACGGAATAAAAACTTCCCCGGTGTGTCTGGAACCTTTAGGAAATATGCTTTCGATGCGAGGATTGGATAATACACTCCCGGAAAGCTTCTTCAGCATTAGATTACGACTATTTAGGGCGAGAGGGAGATTCAAATGTCTTTTCTTATTTCCAACACACCATTTTTGGGGCATATTGTAAAGTTGGAAGAAATAAACCAAATAAAAGAAAAAGGAAGAAAATATTACGTGATGGTAATTAATGCACTTAATGGATGAAAGCTCCGCTACTAGAAAGCACTCACAAAAACGGGGCAGGGAAAAATCCTCGAACTCTAGTTATTGTAATGCTTCAATTTAGGGAAAGGATATTTCTAAGATATAGAAAGAGAAACAAAGGAAGTCGAAATACAGAGATTACCGTGTCAAATTTTCTACGCCTAGTTACGGTAGCGTTAAACAAAGAAATCCTGTAAGACGTACAAAATCATAAATTGATAAAGTATATCACGATTCTTCCGAATTGGATTGGTCATTGATAGCACGCTTTGCAAATTAAAAAGGAAAATTTAGAATACAATATTAAATTGAATTATATGAAATGAAATATAAAGTAAAAATTACAATGAGGAAGCACTCGAAACAATGAACACGACATCTTACTGTGAGTGGAAATTTGCTGCAGAGCTTTGAAAAGTTGTGTTTCGTGCTTCCTAGTTAAATAATGTTATCTTATGCATTCTAGATGGAGAAATTGGAATTCAAAGCATGTGAACCATGCGTTTCTCGTCGCTTTTCTACTCATGCATTCTAGAAAATTTCTTTTTAAGATATATAATCGTCTATTATTTAATTCCATTATAATTATTTTTTTATGTAGATGTAGTTATTGATGAAGTTATTTAACTTTAAGATAAATTTAATTAAAACACTAAGCTCCCAAACAACTTGGTAATTCATATTACTTATTTGTTGACAATGAACCCAAAACATAAAAAGGCAGATCGCTTGGAATGACTGATCATAAAAGGTACGAAGATCGGCAAATCAATGCGCTTCTAGTTCTCTCATAAAGTTTATACGAAAATCTTATTCTGCGTATAAAAGAAGTTACAGTTTCAGCCCTAAATGTTAAGAAAATTGAACTATCACCGTATAATATGGCAATTATTATTATTGATATAATTACAATTTACTTGTTTGTAATGTAACTTATAATGGGTCTTATGTAATACTATAGTATTTGGCTAAGATTTTCTCAGTATATTTGTACCTCAACTTATGAACCGCTCAACGTACGAATTTTTCGACACGCAAACTTTTTTCTTACTCCATTTCGACCTCTAGATACAAACTTAATTTAGATAGTCAAACCGAAAAAGCAGAAATGTTAATCAGAAACTTGGTTTCTAGAAACAAACTCATCGAGTTACGAACTTCAAACTGGAACGAATTAAGTTTGTAAGTCGAGTTACCACTGTAAATTCCTCTACCGACATGAATGCCATGAGATCTAGCCATATTTAAAAGCTAACTTCTCCCCCTCATCCTAATACACCTGCCTATAAATCAGCATAGAAGCGCACTTTTCTCTCGCGTGGTCGTGAGATCTAACAATTTTGCAAACTGCCCGATTCTTGCGTACCAGTTGATCAAACCGAAAGATTTTTTTCTACACGTTGAACGTTTTCCTCCCGTTTCTCAATACGACTCTAAAGCGTTGCCTAATGTTTCCTTCAACGGCGCAGGTGCATCCGCTACAACGGCTCACGAGAAAAGCTCTTGGTGAATCGGAAGGCGTCACGGGTCGACGTGCGGAAGAAGACGTGTTTCCAGTGGCGCTGCTATCAACAGGACGAGAATGACTCAAACAAGGGGCAAGTGAATTCTGATATTGTTTTTCGCTTTTCTAGCCAATACTTTATTGCTTAGTGTTTTTTTTAATGCCACTGATGAGAATATCGGTGATGTATGACCGGTTGGAATTCTCAGACACAAAGACATCTTTAAGATGATGATAATTATGGGATCACGTTCCCTCAACTCTTACATAAAGATTCACGTGTTTTCAAACCCACGAATTTTCGAACGATATGCGTATTTATAAGAATAAAATATAAGAAACATTTACACTGATTTCTTGAGGTATCGGACGGGTATGATCGATTCGTTTCTGGGAATTTTAAAGATGCAAGATCGTGTTAATGAAGAAACTGATAAAAGAACTCATGACTTCACTATGCTCATTATTATAATTTTCTCTGTGAATGAACCTCAAACAAGTAGGAGCTTAACCGGGCTCAATATTCTCTGGAAAGGGCTAAGAAGAAGTTCGTCGAGGACATTACGGGCATAGTGAGAGTTCGAGGATATCATAGGCTGAAAATGCAGCAATGGATAGAGCAATATGTTATAAATGGCAAAGTATACATATTTCACTGTAGAAGATAATGAATACGTATTTATTGATATGCCTCTCCATCGGCAGCTTATAGATGTAAATGTAAATACAACCTTTCGAAATTACAGTATTATCTAGATTAATACATCACATCAAGAACACAATTGCGGCGAACTCTTCGAGAAGATGTGACATAACATATTTATGTAAAGATTAGCAATATCGAAGGAGGAAGCGCGGTTATACATATATGCATGTTTTGATCTGTATGAATTATAAATACGGCCTTGAGGCTGATTCTGAATCAGTAATCCGTGTTACCAAAAGAAGATCACTTTCTCAGTGGATACAAAAACCTAGTCGAATCTTTCATCCTCGCATCTCTCTAGCCCAGCGGTTTCCGGACTTTTTACGTGCGTACCCCTGTCGCGCAGTGTGCGAGGCAGTGTACACATATGTAATGTAAAAATATAATGTAGACTTATTTTAATTCTTTTTTCATAGACAAAATGAGTCAAGCCCCTAAACAACCAGAGAAATTTAGATGTGTGAGCTTAATCACCTTATTTCCACCATCATGAACTCTTTTCGATAGCTCCAGGCATGTTCAGCTATTTGGGAACAGCTGCATATTAACTCTTAATTCATCGATATAAATTAGATACTTGGAAATTACTCATATGAATTGTCAGCGATTTCTTTTCCAACTGCGTGCATCTGTCATGTAAAGTATAGCTGTCAGCAGAGCCGCTCCAAGGGTAAATAACGCCTTTAGACCATTTAGAAAAGCAAAATTTGAATTTCATTCCCATCGAGCATAATCACCAATTATTTTGAATTCAGCAATGAGGCAGAATAAAAAACAAAATGCTAGGACTGAGAAGAGAAATGTTATGAATCAAAAATTAAGAAACAAAAATTTCTGAAAATTTTTCAACTGTAATTTTTACAAGAAAATGATCGTCTTCTTGTAATTGCTAGCACTCTACCGTCTTAAATAAACGCGCGAACCAATTTTTATTTCAGCGCCAGATAATTTGTAAATGCATATATCTATCCTACCTCTATCCTCAAAAGTACACGTGGGGTACGCGGCAGTTGGCTGAAGGACATAATAATTTGAAAAGAAAGGTGCTCCTTCCAGAAAGGCGAGTCCATATTTCGTCAATGCTTTAGCTTTTGGCTCGTAATAAAGTACATCGGATACATATATCACTCTCTGCTTCGGTACGCATCATTCATTTCCACACCTTTCCCCTATTAATGTAAATTCCCTCCCTTACGCGTTTCCTCGCGTTTCGCAAGTATGAAATGTTCTATTTTCTTTGGGCCAAGGTTCTTCGCAGTGGACACTGGCATTATCTCTTCGTCAACCTCTTCCTTTTGTTGGTGGCGCAAGTGTTAATGCTCGACAAAACTGGAAGGTATTGCGCAGTAATAAGCTCTTTTCCTCTTCGAGCTCTCTCATGACTTGGGAGCCGTTTCCATTCAGCCACCTGTTGTTCCGGACGCGTAGAAAAAGATGTCTCCATGGAGATAAAGCCTTTAGGCATCTTCGCTCTGTTTCTTTTCGAATGCGCAGCACTGCTCACAGATGACCGTTTTGCCATCTTTTTCAGAAGCAGCGACACTTAACGAGTATAGGCTAGTTGGTTGCGCAAATACAAGCGAAGGCGTTCGGCGTCTTTTTTCCCCATTTCATTAGCGGTGAGACATTTCAGCATTGCTGAGCTACGAGATTTCATCACCCAAATTGTTTTTGTTTTACAAACCATTGATTGAAATGTTTTTGTGGGGAACAACCTTCCTATTTTTATCAACAATAAGAAAATGGTGGAGGTATTCCTGGCTTATCCCGGAACACTTAATGATATGCTATTAATCCTATTAATTATAATATGATTACGCTGCAGGAGCTTTAAACAAAAAGTGCTGAAATAAAGAGGCATTTCCATGACCGAGAACTAAACATTCGTACACATAATCAGTACGTCTTTGTTATGGTGATAGAGGCTATAAAGTTTTAACTCTGAGCCTTCGTTACTTTATGGATTGAACATCAAGATATCAAAACTTTAGCAAAAAGAGAAAATAAGGATTTTTCAACGAAAAATATCAAGAAACAAAAAAAACTAAGCGGTATATCACCTGGAAACCGGTCGAATATGTGTTTTCTATTTTTTTTCTAGTTTGTGGACTTTGTCAAAGTTTTTTTCATAATTCTCTATTAATAAAGATTTTTCAACTATAGTGGAATAAAAATATGGATAGAAGGAAATACTCCACTGCAGAAAAACATCCACAAGGAGAGAAACTTGGGGATAATAATTAAAGTAAATTGTAAACTCAAATTTATAAAAAATAAATTTTTCTAAGAACTGAAAAGGAAACAATTGTGAACCAAAATACGGAAATACTAGCACAGCCTGTTACGGATTGAAAAATGATTTCAAGATATAATATTTTGTTAATGTAAACCGAGGTCATAAAACTATAAAAAAGCATTGGTGCTCGGATATATATGCGTCATTAATAGCGTAAATTACAAATGGAAACTAATATCTGGAATACAGTTTTAAAAGTGAAGAACTGAAAACTGCGATTCATATATGATAACAAAATGACACACAGAACACAGAGTTCACCTATTTGGAATGTCAATCGCTTTAAAAATATGCCAACCTTTCTCGACTGTTGACATAACAGAAAAAACATTTGCTGAGATGGCATACATAAAAAGATGACGAGAAAGGTGAAAAGTACTGAATTATGTCAAGCGAAAATTTTGGAGGAGTTCCTTGTGGGCGTTTTCATTCCGTAATTATCAGAAAAAATTCGAAAAACAATATTATAAGATATTGAGGATTTTATTTATAAAATAAATTGCTATAATTTTCCTGTTAAACTATCTTTCAACAAGATTTGAGAAGGTAAAATAGAATATTATCGTTCCGATTAGCCTACGGCCTGCTATCATCTAGATGGACGATAGACGACACGTTGGAATCATTAACATCATAATTAACATAAAATTTAGTGAATTATTACCCACTTAATCATAAAGCATGTCTATTGATAGTGAACATTTAAATAGATTTCAGAAAAATGTGTCAGTGAATAAAGAAGAGAAAAAACTGAGGGTTTTATCTGTTTCTATGGAATTCGGTATAAGTTCGGAACCGGAGATGTCAATTTATTTTTCAAATGCTGCTAAATTTAGCCTGAAAAGTTTCAAAATATTCGTTTGACCCAGAAAAAAAAGATCGCTAAATGTAATTAAAATATAAAACAGCTTCTGGAAGCTAGTATTCTGCTTACCATTTTTTCTGGTCAGTACGGCAGGTGAAACCTTCAAATTTTAACTATAAGTATCGATTTCATTCGTCTTATCGTGGTACGCCGCACATAGATGACCTGACATGAGGATATTTTCGCCGAAAGGGGAATAATTCATAAGATTTGATTTCTTTGAAAGCCATCTTTACTGACTAGAAAAACTGAAATGCACTTTTTAAATATAACATTACGATACAAAACTAGACTTAGTCCACAAAAAAATATGAAGATAGTCCAACAAATATCGCTAGATATGTTACATTATAACTGGAATGCGCGATAGAAAGAGAGCATCAGTTCAGTCCATGCATAAATCAAGCCTACGGGTAATATTACTTCAAGACTTTTATCAACAGAACGTAATGCTATTTTGATTTTAAAGTACGTCGATTACGTTAGGTTACGAATGCGTGGAGTAGGTTCTACGTAACAAAACATGTTGCATTGAGTGCGAGGTGTCACTAAAATAAAACGAAAGGTCCCTAAAAGAAGGAAAAATCGCTATATCTAGCAACAAATCGCTAAATTGGCAACTATTTCCGGAACATAGAACTCTGCGATTGCGTAACAGCGGCCGCGAATCGTGTTTGACGAAAATGTCATCAGAATTGCATATGCCAACGCTTAAA
The DNA here is from genome assembly GCA_000376725.2 of Ladona fulva. Classification (NCBI taxonomy): domain Eukaryota; kingdom Metazoa; phylum Arthropoda; class Insecta; order Odonata; family Libellulidae; genus Ladona; species Ladona fulva. The sequence continues at coordinate 1,488,610 of KZ308150.1, read as the reverse complement.
GTGGCAGATAGCTGCAATGTGATTAATTTCGTGTTACGTTACTTGATATGAGGTGGTTCATTGAGAAATAACGTTAATAAAACGGTTCGTCACATCCGGATCATTTAATCCGGCCCTATGTACAAATCCATGACCGGATACAGATATGAAGAGACTGCCCTAGGGCCTGTCAATCGATCGGGCGTTTGCATTTGAACGGTGGACGAAATTAAGAACACATACAGCATTAAAACTTGAATACGTTGAATTTTTATTTCTTTCTTGAAAACGGAGTTTGACGGCAATAGACGCCGAAACTGTAAGGTGTAAATCGAATCAGAAAATGTAAACTATTATTACCGTATCCTAACGAGAAGAAGAGTGGACTTAACGAAATATGAAGAGATTTCACCAGGAAAATCTTTTAAGCTCTGAGTTATCCGATTTTATGAACGCTGTAGCAACAATTATTGAATTTACAGCATAGTAAATTCGTATAAACCCATTACTTTTATAAGGGAATGGATTAGATTGTTTACTTTGCACATTGGGAATGCGTCTTACAACCTAAGGATAAACAGATGTAAAAAATAGCGTCGTGACTGAGACTCGAACCCAGGTCTATGACTTTCCGGGTAGGTAATAGTACTACTATGCCGCATCCAGCAGTTCAGTGGTAACAGTAAACAGTCCCAGTCATGTCGCTATTTTTCACATCTACTTGTCCTTGTGTTCATAACTTTTCTTTCACATTTTTTCAACTCTCGATGTTCATTTCATGAGAATTCATTCATACCAGGAAAATATAAAAACTTGACCGGGACTGTAATTACCTCCAAACCAGGGCAATCCCGATTAGAACGAAAGGTACGGGTAGCCTAAAAATTAAGACAGCTTATCAATCAACGTGTTAGTCACGTGTCGGAGCGACGACACTTCTATAGCGGGTGCGGCATTAACATAAACTCGTAACCATAAAGGTTGAACACGAGTAACTTTCACAAAATACTCTCCAAAAATAACTAACGCTAACTTTTATAAGATGACGTTTATACATGCGCCAAGTTTCGACGCAGATCGGATTTCGTTAGTAGATGACAACCGATTTATCCAGCCCAGAATTCCCCAGAATTTCATTAATGATACCGCCATTTCATTAATGTGTGAAATATTATACTGTTAGTCTTGCTGATGAAACGGTTTGCATGTATTCAGACATTTTATGTTCTTAAGACGCAAATACCTGCGGTTGTCGTAAAGATGTGAGTATTCTTATGGGTGAGGAGTCTTCCTTACCGGCGATAATTACCTTGGAGACAATCCCTTGGTAGAAAGAGGTACTTAATTCCTCACGTGGTTTCAAACTCTTCCCCAGACGTTTCACAGAAATAGAAAAAGATGAAAGTGTACACAGAAAGAGTCGAGACAAGGAAAAGAATGAAAAATAAGGGCCTGCAAAGAAAATTTAAAACTACGCGCAGGAAATTTTTCAGAATTTCCATACATTGCAAGTTTTTTTTGTTTTAAAATCCTCCGGTGTCCATAATCTACGAATATTCATGTACTTCCACAATCTAATTCATGTCAACTCGATTGCCTGGAAAGTTTCATTCGTAGGAATTTCGGAGAAAAAAGCATGAACTTCCGTTCCTTTCTTAACCCTCTCTTTTGTTGATTTACAATAGAAAATTTTCTATTCTCTAAGGTAATTCTTCCGTATTATCTTTCACCAGAAAATAGCCTTGTCTCCGGCGGTTTCTAATGTTGCATAATCATAGTCCATTCTTTCCCCAGCCGCGAGAACATTTTCAGCTACATGCGAATATTAAATGTACGTGAGAAAGGGTTTCACGGAATGGCATGAAATTTCTGAGAGAATTTTCTAAATCTATACTATAACAAACAGTCTTTTTTTCTATATTTTCACGGCCTTGCCTATTAGACTAAATGCTTAGTAAAAATGGCAAGAAATTAATTTTTTAAATCCATCGTATGATATGTTTCCCAACTTGTTAGCCACAAGGAAGCTACGGTATTTAGGTGTATATAGTACTGCGCCATTACCTAGTCTATGGCGTATTTAGTTTTTGATTGCATTTTGGATTAAATTTGCAGAACTTATAGTAATTCATCTTATAAAATAAATAAACCTATGAAACATTGGTCTACTTGTAGCGTTTTTTAATTTCTGAAAATTAATTATAAGTACTGTTAACGAGTAAATTAACTCTTTACTAAGACGAGGTAATTTTTATTTAAGAGATAAGGGAAAAATACTAAAAGTAGTATTTAAGCTTAAGCCAAAGAGTTTTCACTCATGATATTTCTATTTAATTGAAGGATAACATTATACAATGAAAGGAATATTTTCTCATATTAGCAGTGACGGCGAAAGGAGAAATAATTTGTTGGAGTCTTTCTTTATTTGTACGCAACATCCTTCCTTAGGAAACTCGGGAAAAAAACTTTGTTAGTAATGGAAATATGCTGGTTCTTTTAACATCAAGTTATTGCAATTATAGATATACCTAGATACAGTGTTTACCACAGGCGAATGAAATAGTGGAGATAAGGGTGGTAATGTTATCTACTACTGAAACACTTATTAAGGAAAAAAGTAGGATTATTCCGAAAATTTTCCTTAATCCAACAAAATGAGCAAACTTTGTATTTGATGCTTATATATAGTATTGAGTGATGCATGTATCCGTGCTACACTTTAAAGCTGCAAGAAAATTACGGTATTGCCATAACATTACCCTCTCACTGATAAAAATCGGCAATGCACTGTAAGGTATGTTAGTTGCTATTTTGTTGCTATTTTACTGATCGGAAAGTTGGAAAATTCCTAGTAATCCAACCATCATTGAAGAAAAGATCGAGTTTTATTGTATATTTGAGCCATCAAATTTACATATTTATTTTGATATTTCGTAAAGTACCTAAAAATTATACCTTGTAGTAATTACGTCAAACGTTTAGAAAACGGGTAGTGGAAGAGTATTCATTAACGTACTGAAGACTTTTCAAAGGCGGACTTAGTGAAGTTTCAAATCCAATCTTTCCATGCGTTAACATCCCCATTGTCGTGGCGCCGAGAAGATATTTCCATTTCATCTTGGCGAACGCTCTTAACGAGTTGGCGAAGAATGGAAAACCCATTATTCATTGTTTTTGAGTTCTTGAAACAAATTTATAATCGCGTCACTAATGGATGAGATCGGTTTAAACAATCAATAACTTTGTAAATAGGATACGCTTCAAATAGTTGACAAGAACTGAAAGAATCCGGTCTTGTTCCAGAAGTACTTTTCGACCGTTAGCGTAATTGTTATTTTAAGTTTTCAATCTTAATGGAGCACTATGCCCCACTACTCTAGTCGCCCCAAAAATAAACTTCTCCTGAAACCATACCGACACTCCGAAGACATATCATTAGTTTCTGACACATGAACGTCGTATTGTAATTTTTTTCGGCTCCTTGTTTCTTCTGGTGGCTATCTCGGGAGGAAATGTTTATTTCGTAGATTTTCGGTGCGTGCGTGTAGTAAGTGCAGTACTCAAGGTCGCCGCGGTGAAGGTTGCACATTAGGATACGGGATCGCTCTAATTAAACAGTAAAAACGGCTTTTATTTTGACAAGGCGTAGATATATAAGAACTTGGACCGTGAATTGCAAAACGTGGAAGGGCTTAAATAAAGCAGAGATACTGGAAATGGATTAATTTAGGAGTAACTTTGCACGTCTGGAAAAACTTAAGAAATAAACGGAATTGAAAAATCATCTTTGACATGGAATCGCACCCAGGTATTCTGGTAGATCGATCTGGTTCGAGTCAAGGTCATGTGTGACATTTTCGCTTCCATTCACTTTCTGAGGAGCGATCTTCTCCTTCCTCCTCAATTCGAATGAAAACTGCGCAACTCTGATAATATTAAAAGAGAGGAAATACATGAAAACAAAAAATATAATTACAAAGTGGTAGTAAAAGGGATAAGCCATAAAACAGCGAATAAATCACATTTACATAAGCGTTTTACCTTTCGCTAGGTTCATATGCCCTAATATTCCCTACTCAACGCCACACCTTTCGTTTCCTAATAACTTGTCCCACCCTTTATATCATCTAGCAACTCGTGTCTTTGTCTTCCCCTCTGGTTTTTCATTTGTGTTCTACCATCAGTTACAATCTTTAACAACCCCTCTCCCCTCAATATTTGACCCTTACACTTCCTCTGTTGATGTTTAATCACTTCAGTTAAAACCCTCCCTAACAATCTCTAGTACCTCTGTGTTTGTTTATCTATCGACCGAACTTACTTTCAGCATTCTACAAAATATATTAACAACGCTTTAATACAGCCAATTCGGAATTCAAAAGTTTCAACATCTCTTAACCCCCCATTTAACGGCAATACATAGCTGAATCTATAAACCTCTCTCCACGATCAAAAAGGAGCGCCGATGACAGGTAGAGAATGATAGCTCGCTGGCCGCAACTATGCAAGCAAAAAAATTACGACAGGAAATAACAACTCCTAGCCATAGCCAGTTAATAAATCTAAGGTTATTTCAGCACGTTAGAATTCGCGGCAAAGAAGTGATTTCAGAGATCCACAACTAAAATGAGGAATAAATCTCAGGTAAAAGTAATCAGTGATTACGTCAAGTTGACACCACAAGAAAGTCTGAGGATATGGGAGTTAAAAGGGACGGAAAAGAGAGGAAGTTCCTCGGACCGAGACGACCGGTTTTTCTTTTTTATACGTTACCTTCCAGTCTTTCGTTTCACTTTCTTTAGTCTTTAATTTTTTGCAACAGTTCGTCTCACATACCTCTTGTCATTTTTCTTTTTTGCAAGTCGTTATTCAAAATGCTAATACGTTCACAATATATATTTTTTGTGTTCAGCATCGACTGTAACGTCGAAGAACCGTGCAGTGGGAGCCAAGTTATGGTTTACTACAAGATGAAGGGATTTTTTAAACCGCAGAATATATGCCATATCAACTACACTTTTAAAGCAGTCAAATTATAAATAACCAAGGCACCCCTGCCAAGTGACTGGAATCATTACATTTGAGATATTTGATACAATACTATATAATATACTGAAATAATATACATGAAAATGTAAGGAATTCGACGAAGAAAATTAAAGTATTCCCCTTGTGTATTCTTCTTCTTACGAGTTGATACTCAAAGCAGCTATTATACATATATCTCAGGCACTGAAAAATACCTCTATCGAAATTCGAATTATGTTAAGCCAGTTCCCTAAAATGCACATTTTGGTGAAGGTGGCTCTCATTCGAGATAAGAAATGTTTCTTATCCTACCTCTAATTCACATACGGAGGTCGGTCCCTGGCCTTTCTGGGCTAAAAGATCACGACGAAGATAAAAGAATGCAAAAAACCCAAATAATAAGTTTATTTTTAAACGAAAAACTAAAACAATGACAATTAAATCGAATAGTAATTTTTTTTCGATCCGTAAAAGTTAATTGAAATTTCTCAGACTTTTTTATAGATAAATCAAACTACTGTTCCCATAAAATAGAGTCCTTGCTTGCCTGCCTTTAACTAGTAAGTAAAACATAAGCCTATGGATTTCCCTTTACCTTAATATCAGCTTTATAGAATGTATGCATCCAATAAAGATCTCCGTGAGAGTAGCGGAAATAACCTGTTAAAATAATATGTTAACCAGAATGGATACATTTCCTTTCTGTTACCCATATTGTTAAGATAAATTGATAAACCGAAAAGGAGACGTTGATTTCCCCATATTTGAGCAGAGGAGCCAGAAGCATGCTGTGCAAGGCACCAACAAATTTGTTTAGAGACTGAAGCTATTTATCGTCATTTAGAGGGTATATGAAAGTTACCAATAATTCGAGTTGAACGCAAGTAGCCGGGACTGTTAACACCCAATAATAAGCTTATTTGGTGCGATTAACAGATAAATGCCGATTTCATTTCATCATCCTTTATAATGAAGATCTGTATCAAACGTATAGCAGTTTGTCTCCTGGTTGATCGCTTGGCTCCCACTTACCTTTCGAAAACAAAAAATGAAGTTTCTAGCAAAATTCAACCCACTAAGCAAACAAATTTCAAATTCATATTTCTATTAACGTTACGATTCCTTGGGATGCTGCAACAAAAACAAAGCTTATACCCTCGGAACGATTCATACCTGTTTTTTAAATAATATTTTAGTAAGCTTAAACTTATTTTGTAAAAAAGTAGCGAGAATGGTTACGTTTTCCATGCTTCATAAACCAGCGGTATCCAACGAGTCTCCAGTGGCTAACGTATTTTCCAATGTCGAGGACGCAGTTTTTTACCTGAAATAATCACTCAATGTGTGTCTTTGACGCTGAAGGTTACGTTTTTTCAATTGAATTCAATTTCACTGAATGAACTACTTTAATGGGTATGTTGTAACAGCTGCTATATCGTTATTTTAACGCGGTGTAGTGTGTAGAAAAACTAATCAATTCCTGATCCCAATGACATGAATCACCTACGAAACACTCTTGCTTTTTAACCCAAACAAAACCCATTTTCGAAAGTTTTCCTTCTGAAAACAGGGGTTGGTCCTCAACGCAAGTAAATACGGTGATACGTTTTTGAAAGTTCATAAAAAATTGAATTATGCTTGATAAATGAAATTGTAAAACAGTAATAGTATTTGAAATGCAAACTGAGAGGCGACGCCTTATACTAACTTTAAATATACATAGTTCCAATTAAAAAGTACAAATTAAAAATTACAGGTAGTCGATGTATTATTAATTAGACTATACATTTATTACATGTATCAGATCGCCCAAAACTAAATTTTAATTTCTCCATCCTTATAAATCCGGATATCATTCTCATAAATTTTTTACTGAATGGTGGACGAATTGATATTTGACTTAACAAAGGATTGGACGTGACCTAATTAAATCCAAACTAAATAATATTTAACAATTTGTAATATTTCAAAGTGTCCGTTCATATTTAAATGCAATTTATAACACTCATCGTGCGGGACCATTATGTAAAAGTATCACACGTCAGCAATTCTTCGAATTCACAATAAGATAATATTGCAGGAATCCCCTCATACCATTTAGCGTGACCATGACTTTGTTTATTGAGCGTGTTGTCGCGCACTGCCGCGGATCGTACCCAAGGAATGTCGTCATGTCGTTGGTTGATTTTTTTACTCAATGAAGAACATCAGTAATGAGCCGGTGGACCTGCGTACAATAATGCTTTGTAATGTTCCTCTTGAGATTTCTCTCGATCGGAGCTAGCGCGAGTGAAACATTAGATTTGCTGAATAGGGACGAATTCGCAATGTGAGAGCGACCCCGTCTTTCGAAGTGTAAACTTAAATTGTTCTGAATCCACAGCTACAAACAGCACTTTAACAAAAAGTTTCGTATTTTAAAACAATCAACCGAATTTCAATCGAATTTCGTCCGGTTTTGCCCAGTATTTCCTCGAACTCAGTCGGAGAATACTCATGCATGACCTTCCTTCCGAAATCGGAGAATGAAGCTCTAGTCTTACAACAAAACGACGATAAAGGTGTACAGTTTCATGCTTGAGTCCCCCGGATGATTCCAGGAAAATATGTAATCTTTACTGAGTACAGGAAAGCGTAGAAAGATAATTAGTGATTGAACATAGAAGAAAATTATAAGTTTTTGTAATTGAGGTCCAAAAATTTCGAAAATTACTGTTTAAAATACCTATGCCTTTCAACGAAATAATTAAAGTAAACGATAATTTTTAAAATAATTTTATGAATCTGTATTTTCTGTTAATTTCCACTATCAACTCACTCCTATTTCTATTCAGTTATGAATAAAGGAATACGGGTCAACTTTAGACATTGTATGAGACTCATAAATTACCATGTAATGAACTTTTTTTGGGAGAGTACCGATTGAAGAAAGTCAAAATAAGATTAAAATCATTCCCTGTTTAATTGCGGTGTCTAAATACCGCAGAATATTTTTATTGTCTCAAATATCGAATAACTGATGGCTATATTATTAACAGTATCAGAAAATCCTAAAACCATCAAATAGATACAAACCGTCAAATAGATACTAACCATCAAATAGATACAAACCATCAAATAATATCTATTTGATGGTTATAGGAGTTTTTAATATTGTTAATCGAATAAAATGGTCGAATTATAGATATGATGTGTGTATACTATAGCTGTTATACTTTTCCCAGATACTTCGAAATTTGAACGTCATTAACCAAAATATTCTTACTGTCCTATCAAAATTTCCGGAATCAAACGTTCAGTAATTTCTGACTTTAAAAAATTTCTAGCCACTGTATCAATGGAGTCACAGCGGAATCATATACATGTTGGGAATTCCTTCCACGTAATGCTGCGGCTTTGACGTCTCTGATTTCCTTATCGACAAAGCTCAAAACGCAGTTCCCCTATTCTTGAATTGCCTACTTCGGAAGATCGTAAAATAATAAGATTTTTACATCGTAATTCAAATAATCTGCACTCGACGAGGAAAAAATTTCATTTCATCTATCAATGTAGGTACTGTATTTCGAATCGTAAAACGAATCAGCAATTACAACGATCGTGAAGGCTAGAGAGTGTAATGATCTGAAAACCAGCTACGGTTATAAAAATAGGTTGTAGATCATCATACGAGTTGCTGAGTATTTGTCTCCTCATTGGCCAAGGGAAGTTCCTCCATCCTACGTCTGTAAGGAATGAGAAAGCTACCCCTGACTGAACTGATTTCTCAATGCTGTTGACTTGTTGCCTGATCTCTAACCACTTTTTAAATCTCAAGCAAATGTTTTTGAACAGACTTTTATATCTTTGCTTTGAATCCCTTAACTACCCGATGTATTTTTATTTGAGGCTGATGCTTTGGGCATTACTTCTCCTAAGAAGCGTGACTTCCCGCGGCTATATCTTGATGAATGTGGATAGTAGGCTCATTTTTTCTCGTTACAAGATGGAGAAAAGCGTATTTTTCGTTTGCTTTTGTCTCAATCTTGCTCATGGATATAAGGATATGAATTAACTGAGTGATGCTGAGTAATGACATTCATCTTGGTAACTCGTTATTCGATGCTATGACAATGTTATTCATAGGGCCATTGTGCTGCACTTCCGTGGACGTTTACCATTCCTAGCCTTCTGGAACAGAAGGGGCAAACCACCTCACTCCTCATCATGCCCAGTTCTCATTCTCCCTCCTTACGTTTTTTGTAGCTAATGATGGCAGAGTGAATCTAGAAATTTGCCAAGTGTGAGGGGGCGATTGAAGACAATTTTCTTATGAACTCATCTCAATTAACATCTAAAATGCCAATTTTTGTTGTGATAGATGTAAAATTATCGTGGAAAAAACATCACAATATGATTTGCTCTGCTCAAATCTTAGGAAAGTTACTAGTACATACTACAAAGTCATTAAAAACGCCTCATTTGCTCCACCCTCCTGGATCCACCAATGTATGATGGATAAGTTGAGAATTCTATCAGCCTTCGGGGTGATAACTTTACTGAAAACACCGTAAACTTCAGCAAACTTTAAGTAAAATCCGTAATAATTTCAATTCACTTTTATTACTCGCCTATTATTTGATTTATAATGGTACCGAATAAAATTTAGCTTGGATAAGCATAAAATATGACAAGCATGAATCTCATATAAGAAGGGACGGATTCAAGTTATCAGAGGCCCCGGGCGCGAATACCAGATTGACGCCCAACTAGGAATTAAGAGTAAAAATTCGATTTTTTCAAAAATAAACAAATATCCCATAGAAATCTCAGTCGCTTCACTAAGGTACGAATAAATAAACAATTTTTTTATTACAATGCACAAACATAACGAATAGACTTTAGAAACTAATTTATCTAATAAACACATTATATAGACTTTCTCAAAAATTACAAAATTATTACTTGATGCGGAAAAACGACAACTTTACTGACAAATTTTCAGCATAATCTTGCTGAGGCCCCAATATGGAAGAGGCCTTCAGCTAGCGCCTATTGCGCCTAATTATAAAGTTGGCCCTACATATAAGGCTATATAGAATCCTCTAAAGTTTTAGTTTTACCCGTGTGTGCATTACATCATCTATTTAGATCACAAGAAAACTAGGAAGCCATCTCCAAGTCTTCTCGTTGTGCTCTACAAAATCATTTTCCATTCCGCGAACCTTCTTCACGCTGTTTTCTCTTATTTTGGCATCGCCCAACGCAGAACAGCACAATCGAGAAGGCCATCTCGGGTCATTCGTTGCCAAGTCATTCACAGGTGCGACCAGAAAAAGGGCGGGGCGTTGTTTTCTCTTTAAAACCCGCACATTGCGCTTTTTTTAGCCGCTTGAAAAGAAAGGAAGTCAGCATCCCGAATGAGTTCCGTGTCTGCAAACCTTCCCGCGCAAGGGCGGAGGGCCATCGCAGTCCCGGCAACGAAACAGATGGTCTGTCTGAGAAGGGCAGTCTGCCATAGGGAGAAGAGGGGAGCGAAAAGTGCGCAGCGATCTTGAGTCCTTGGACCCATCGGGTCCTTTGCCATGCCGACGTTATGGTCCCGCTGGGATGGGACGTGGGAGGTTTAGAAGGGGAGGGAAGGAGGGGGCTCGTTTCACCAAGGCCCATTCCTTTAATCTCGGCGCCCGCTTATTCTCACTCGAAAATCATCTCGTAAGTTATCCGTTCGAGTGTACTTGAGCCTCATTGCTGAAATGACCCGTTGACCAGAGGTCTACAAATCGCAACCCTCTTCGGCCCTTTAAGTCTCCCTTGGGCGCCCTTTGATTGCCTTCAATGGTATACTATAGAAGTTGCACCAGTTTAAAGTTTCAGAGTTCTACTTATTTGCGGCAAGGGTGTCAACCCCGCGACCTACTAACTCGGGATTGGGGAATATCTCTACCTGGAGATGTTGAACTTGGAACCCCCAGGTCGCGCTTGAATTGCGTGTTTCCTGAATTTTAACATTACGACTTCCAAATTTTAGGAGGGAAAAGGACGAATGTAAGCGATTCAAAGAAAAACGGGTGCTAAAAATAGAACAAATAAATGCTGAAGTTATGATTCCTTCCCAGAAGCACATCCAGAATTTTCGCTCAGGAGATTGCATTTGAAGATCATAATCAATAGCATGATGTAGGTGTTTCACTTAACGTTGAGTTGAAAACTTATCGGTTCCCATCATAAGAAAGTATTGCAAATAAAGGAATGTTGTAATCTTTCAAATATTTATTGATAAAACCCTATACAATTAGGTTCTAAAAAGTATACTTTTGGAATCTTAGGGAGCTAATACCCTACAACCACTCCCTGGGCGCGCCTTGTTCCTACCTATACGGAACCCCAGGTATAGCATTATACAATAATACTGCTCACTGCTTTACCCTTGCATTGCTGCTATTGCCATTTTTTATATAAATCCGAAACTCATCTGTTATTTTGTTAATTATTATTATAGCAATACATTAATTAGTCACTATAGATTCGGAAAATCACAATATTCGGGCAATGCTTCAGAGATGTGCAGATGATTGTGATGATTGCGTTGGGTTTGACCGGATTTTGTTGCAAAAAGCTAACGGAATTCTTCCGCTTATAGGATCCTACTTTTGACTCCATACGTCATACTTTGCTGTTCCAAAAATGCCGACCGCAATTTTTTTACGCTAGTAATACGAAGCTCACATTCATAAAGCTTCAATACAAATAAAGTAGTTCTTGTGGCCGGAATAAAGCTACTGTCTAGCACTAGTGGTGGGAATCATACTATAGTAGTACAAAAATATTTTCCATGGAACTAACGTGACGATTTATTGAAGGTGCCCAACGGATTGGATAGAAAACACTCAAACATCTGAGACTGTTGAAAGAAGTGAAGGAAAGTCAACAATGAACTCCAAAAAAGACAGCAAGTGGCCTGAAGGCCACTGGTTTCTCACCTTTGCTCTAACCAATTCTTAACGACCCCGGCGACCCAGTAGCTAAGTCTGTCGCACATGTGTTTTCTATTTCCATTCTAATCCTAGTTGGCGTTGATAAAAGAAAAACAGTTTTGATAAGAATTTATCTACAAAAAGAGGCCAGAGAAATATGTGCGCAGTAATAAAGCAGTGAGTAAAGCAACGACTTGTTAAGAGAGTGAAGAACACTAAGCAGCACACATTGCTTTATCATATCTGATCGGTCTCTTCTATCTTCCCCGTTTCTCCCTCAATGGGACTTGTTCAGAGTGAACTTTCCGTTCTTGGATCACGTCATACGCCATTTCGTCAGTGAATTTCGCCACCAACCGGGAATCGAATCCGGGACGCGCTGCCCACTTGGCTATCCGGAGGCCCTTGAAGAACACTGCAGGGCATGCTAAGTCTTTAAAGAAACTAGCGCGTTCCATTATGGAAAGAACCTCCGCTCTTATGCTTCTGAATCGATTAAGAATTGTTTTTTCTGCATCAATCGCAAACTTCCTCCCGAAAACCCGCGGCATTTTAATGAGGAAGTCATCTTTGTTTTATCTTTGTCAAGTTACAAAGATTTCTCATGCGCCCTACTCTTTCTTCATTGATTTCTATAAATATTACTACGAAGAAGTGAAAAAGTGGTTCGCATGAGTGTAACCTCGCGAATTACGGGTCCGTCAATTCATCTATCATTTCGTATGCTGCCCAGTGAAAATATATTCTTCCGGCAACATTTGGGAGCTCTCACTCGGTCCAAATTTTCACAAACATGGCAGAGCAGGGAATTTCTTCAAAGAAGTGATTTCTTGCATTTCGTGTAAGTCAATGTTGAATCCTGCCATAATTCAATTCGGATAGGCCGAATGACTAAACATTTCCAAACGAACTCCCTGATAACTAGTGATCGGACGATACCAAAATTTTTACCGATTCCTATACAATCCCTGACGTAACTCATACTTTCTAATTCCGATAAAATTCCCTATTTCGATTCCTGCAATGATTGAAATTGATTCTTGCAATGATTTTTAGTTACTGTTGATTTTGGAAACAAATGCTTAATGAACAAAGTATGTTTGTGAATAAAATATTTGGTAGAATAATGAATAAAAAATAGAGCATAAAATACGTATGGGCGCTCTCTTACTCAGTCGCGGTAGCGGAAGTTGTGTTATCTCCCCACGTGAGCGATGCCGCATGTCATTCCGTATGCTATACAGTCCTACTTACTGACCTCGAATTTGGAAGGTATTCTACGTATTCTAGAAGAATTCAAGGTTAAGTTTAAAATATTTATGCCGCCCACTATTCGTCGGTAAATTAACTCATGCATCATGCAGACAAAGTATGAATAAAAATCAGCTCCATAAATCGGTTTACAAAGAGTGTGATTGTATGCTAATCGTACATCACAAATAGAATGGAACAGTAAAGAACATAAACTTTTCATGTCCTAAGAACATAATTCCAAACAGAATAGAACACAAACTTTAATTCCAGAGTTATAAACTAGTGAACCTAATTCAGTGCAGCTTAAGAGTGGCTGTAGAAAGTGGCTATATCATGTAGAAAGTATGCATAATTACTTGTTTTTGATAACGGACTTTCAATAATATACCGACAATAATTCATCGTTTACATAGGAAATTAATACAGATCAGTATTCGTAGTACATAGATGCACGGTCACAAAATATATACATTTTGTCATACAATCGCGTGTTATTGATCCTAAAAGCTTGTAACTTATTTTAAAAGCTTAGTACTTGCAGCGGATATTTTATGACTATAAAAATTCTGCATATAAAATTTTAAAATTTCCATTNAGTGAACCGTGATAATGATGCTAGACTTCATGCAAGTGCTAATCGTTTTGGAATGTTTAGTTTGATGTCAAAAAGCCGTTACAAGAGATGTCATTAATGAATCGAATACATTTGATCACGGTGTTGTGATCACGTACGAGCAACGAGAAGTACTGGAATTTGATTTTGGTCGTAGGAAACCAACCCGTTCACATCTATTCAGCGATAAAACCGTATTTATGCGTAACAACTGTCGAAAAGTGTAATTTTTTTAAAGTTAAACAATAAAGAATAATATGAATTGGGAATAAGCAACAAAAAACGCATGGTTCAAGTGCTTGATTTAGACGTAGAAATTAAAACTCGTCTGAGATAATGAAAGTAGTTTATTAATCCAATCGGTGAATATAAATTGAGTTAATCAATCAACAAAAAACATGAACGGGTTTCGATTAGGTTCAGAATAGTATTCGATGGTTGTGAGACATTTGTAAAACAAGTTGGATAGAATCGGGAATGAATTCTCTGTAAAAATTTGGTCATCTTAAGCTAAAGAGAATTCACCTTCATATGGAGGAGTTTTTGAGATTTGGAGCGTAAACATTATAATCCAATTTGAAGTGTACTCAGGGAAAGTTGCAATGTTCTTTAGACGTAGATTCTGTGCTGTAGATTAGCATCTGCAATTTTACAATTTATATTTAATTAACAACGGGAATACGGTTAAGTTTCCACGGCACCACAGACTGAAATCGATTCACGAACACAAAGCGTTATTTTCATTTTCGAAAGTACATTGGCAGCTATCAGCCACACGGCCCATTTCAATTCACGTTTCAAACCTCATTCTTCTCGCCTTAGATACATTAATACTTAAGTCTTATGCCAGCATAACTTATGCCGCGCACCGGTAAGTTTTCAATGACCATTCATTTTTAAAACCCTTCCGCAGATTCACCTATTATTGGGAGTGAGGTGACTCGCTCACTGTAATTCCTACCACGTTAACCCGCGTTTTTCTTTCCATTAAATGCCTTCCAGCATCCCCCTTCTCGCCCCACAACTGTGACGTAAGAGTATCTTATGCATCAGCTTCCGCCACCACTCTCGAATATGTTAAAGAGAAAAAGGAGAGCAGCGGCTGTAAGGGTATGAATCGGTCTGCAGAAGCAGGTCTCGCCACGCCGTGGATAAGACCCACTTCCTTACGTTACTTTACAATCTTATAGTGGAGGATGAAAAGGAATCAGTGTTCTCGGAAATATGCAATCGCTGTCATGAAATGCGCCGGGGGTGGTTGAATTTATTTGCCAGCCTCAGTGTGTGTTTTCGGTAATACGTTAGGATAATTCTTTGCGGATATTATAAACCTTCGTCTACATGAATACTCTTCAAGCCGCCTTTCAGAATTTTGCTGGGAGAAGGGACCGAATAGTTACTCATTAGCTATCTAAATCCAGAAATAAAATATAAGAAAGGAAATTCCAAGCAAAATTTTATTTTTATCGTGAAATATTCCTTTAGCTCACAATTTTAATAAAATTAACGGAATATTAGTAAATTTCACTGCTTCAAAAAAGTGTCACGTCAACGACCACAGGCAGCTCTAAAATCAACACAAATCTGAGCTAGTAAAATCTAGAAAAATTGCAAAAACAAATTAGTATAGTATATAGTAGAGTAATTCATTAGAAGGGAGGTTCTTCAAAGATGGTAGAAATTTGAGGTTTCCGAAAAAGAGATCGAGACCTTTTGGTCTAAAAGATTTGCAGTGAGGGATGATAAACTTTGAATTCTAATACTTCTAAGAGTTTGATTTTATTTATCATTAAATAGTTTCGAAAACGAAAATAAGCCAATTAATCTGAACAAGTAATAAGTTCCATTCCTACAGCACTTTCGTTATTTCCAGATAGTTGATATCTCTTAAAACATAATCCCTTTATGTATCGGTGTTTTCCTCCTTCAATACAAAATTTTCTTGCCTAATATTTCAGTTCTTCCCACCCTCTCCTGATACGTGAAACTAAAATAGCTCTCTAAGGGTAAACGGAGGTGAAAAAATCTGGTCTACAGTCAGGATCTTCCAGTTTCCGGGCGAATGCTTTAACCAACTGAGCTATCTTTCTGAACAGCCTCACTCCGTTTCCGGGAAGATTTTCACCTCCGTTTCTCCTTTAATCATTCTCAGGGGGCTCGCGCTTGCATGAAAAGCTTAAATCCTTGTCTCTCCATACTTAAGTAATAATTTATATTACTATTCTTTTCGGTATGCGTGGTAGTAAACATTCACTTCTTAAAACACTTTCTTTGTTAAAAATCCAAGTACCTATCATATATAGCTCTTCATTTATCAGAATAATTATCTCTTCATTGAATCTGAATATTGATACCTTTAGGTCTCGTTAGAATTCCCTTCCTAATACGCCTACATTTCCATAAGAAAAGTGAACGTATTATATATTCTTTTCCTTCAAATCTGTGATTAGATAATGATCTCGAGAACGGTATATTTGAAATTCCATTTGAAGAAGAAACAAACTGGCATACGTCAATCGTGGAATATCCCCTCTACTGGTCTCCGACCGTTGCTTTTTCTGCAATACTTAGTTAAAATCAAATCTTCATGTGTTTATCAAACGAAATATACCTCGGTTCTAACACGATTCAAGGCCTGTGACAAGCACCTACGTTCCGGAATACTTTTTATTGTCACGTCCTTGAACGGACTCGTGCGTGTCACTCGGTATTTATTGGATGTTTTTTTGCGTACGTGACGTATCAAATCTGATACGTGACATTAATAAGCTTCATTTCGTCCAAGTAGACCGCACCTAAGAGTGAACCGTGATAATGATGCTAGACTTCATGCAAGTGCTAATCGTTTTGGAATGTTTAGTTTGATGTCAAAAAGCCGTTACAAGAGATGTCATTAATGAATCGAATACATTTGATCACGGTGTTGTGATCACGTACGAGCAACGAGAAGTACTGGAATTTGATTTTGGTCGTAGGAAACCAACCCGTTCACATCTATTCAGCGATAAAACCGTATTTATGCGTAACAACTGTCGAAAAGTGTAATTTTTTTAAAGTTAAACAATAAAGAATAATATGAATTGGGAATAAGCAACAAAAAACGCATGGTTCAAGTGCTTGATTTAGACGTAGAAATGAATGGGCTCCCAGTAGTAGTGGTAGTATTGTTAAAAGTGCTTCGACCGCAGAGGTCATTTCCTACACATGGGCTACCAAAGTCGAATGTGTTGCCAACTTAGCTGTCCGGGAGCCCATTCGTATGGGCTCCCGCTTAACCTATAGGTAGCTCTTCTGACTCAGAAGTGGACCCGGGTTCGATCCCTGTGGGACCCCAAATTTTCCACATAAGGGTCGGCGGCAGGAAGGGGATTCTACCGTAAAAATTCTGCGTAAATTTAAAAATAATCCTCGTTTCCCAAAATTTTTCATACGCGGCCCGCGATCAATTTTTGTCACATCCATGCGGCCCTTTCGTTCTAATTTGTACAGGTCTGTCATGTCACAGTATCAACATTGATCATTTTCTATCGGAGAATATCAAGTTGGCTTCCTCCTGTCACTCTAATCCGTGTCATCGGATTGAAACTTCCTCATCTCTCTCATTACTCTTACATGTTCTCCGACACGCATTCCAGTGAAACCGCTGAAATCTCAAATTTCATCGTTCTTACACTCATTGCCGGAGGACGTAAGGGAATATTGTTATAAACTGCATCGGATTAATATATAACGTACCACTGAAAACGATATCTGCATCCCTGTCGCGAGCACTGGCGTCTGTTTCCGTTACAAATCACTTTGTGTCTTGCGATGTTCACGTATGTAATCTAAGACTAAAAAGAAGCTTCCGCTGACATATTGGTAGAACATTGCTCCATTCGCATGTTTAAAATGGTTATTCCGAATGCAAATAAAGACTGGTAGTTCCATAAGGAGGCATTTTGAAAACATAAACTATATTATACTTTGTTTCTAATTCAACATCAAATATTACGTTAATCTTCTGTATCTTCTTGATTCATTTTTAATATTGATTATATGCCGAAGTAAATATCGATAAATGAGACGGGAAGTTAAAATATTTCTAAGAGTTGTCTGAGCTCTTTAAATTTTTAATATATTTTCCGAAAGAAGTGTTTTCTATATCTGTAGCATTTTCTCGCATGAATTCTAAAATTTTTCTACCCTAAATATATCGAAATTGATTTTATTCTTGAAAAACTGTGCTCACGCACTCAACAAACAAACAAACACAGAAATGATTTATATCTACTTTAAGAAGCTATGATTCTTATTTATCGTACAATCTACCGTGCGTTATAATTTTAGAATGATGTGCATACTGTTAAAGAATGTTAAGATATACTTCTATCATGAATCACATAATAACTAGTATATGGTCTCTTAACGGTTTCACATTGACTCAGGCATAATTTTTTATCTTTAAAAAAAGCTTAAAAGTCATTTATTACTTCTGCACTGATCGAGACTATTTTAAATCGCGATTTTATAGAAGGTCCTAAGCAATAGCTTCCTTGATTATCATATAACGCACATTAACACACCCTAATAAAGTTAGAAGCATGTATCAAAAGGAATCAACTTGTCCGACCACTTGACCAACCGTATTTGCAGGACCTCATGAGAGCAAAAAATCTTCCATGATATCTAGTTTTAATTGAACCATCTACTAATTACAAAAATAAATTATTAAAAATTCAGTCAACTATTCCTCCAAGGAGGAATTGGTATAATTATCTACAAAATTATTCCATGTAGTTATTTTAAAAAGAAATGCGGGTGATTTACCTTCAAAGGATTAAAATAATTTTATAATTATCAATCAAATAATTTATGAAAATATGATGGTAACGTTTGTTTTAAACTAGCAGAAATGTCCGTTTGCTCACAATGAGAAAAAGAGTGGCTACTAATGCTGTTTTTATTTAAAACACAGGAGAGAGTGTAACATCTCGCTTCGTAACTTAGTTCGTTACATTAAGAAAAGCAATCAATTCTGTCGTCTCATAATACCAAGCAGCAAGCTATTTTGCTAATATTTTCAGTTTTATTTAACTGTATAACCTCATGAGTAAGATGTATGTACAAATGTAATAAATGGAATCATCAGCTGCACTGGGCGTAGGAGAAATGCAGTCGGCTAAGTGTAGTCTCAGTCAATCGAGGTAGATCCGTATCAAAGAAGCCGAAAAAATTTTATAAGGGAATTCAACATCGTGAAAAACATTCAATATTTTCATTTTTAGATTATCTATAAAAAATAACAGCGAATGCTGATTATCAGATGCACGAATAAATGCAGTCTATTTCAGTTTTCTGAAGCCGTATTAATGGAGGACGAACATTTGACTCATTAATACATTAAACCATCTCTCCGGTGGTAATCATAGAAGGATTATTTAAGCACAGACTTGCTTTCTATTTAATGCATTATGCTCATAAATCAATCATAAATTTGTGATAAGTCAGGAATCAGGCTGTGGCCTTAAAAGTAACATCCGGATTCTGGACCCAATGAGCCCCAGTTTTCTCCACGCGGCCCGTGGTCTCAAAACTGCAGAATGATTTCACCGGCTGAATGATGGAAGCAATTTATTCATGAATGTATATTACTCTATATGAAGTGAAAGCCATTGAGCTCATGGAAAGAACGAAGCGAAGAACGATGCTCGTGCATGGATATTTTGAGAGTATTTTCAGACCGGTAGGATAGACGTCTGATAACTAGGATTCAACAGAGCAATACCTCATTTTATAATACTACCAAATCCTACATCACCTTCTCTCGCACTTATAAGTACTAAATATTAATGAAGACTTTTTCCTATATCATCCTTTTTTTCCAACAATGCATCACATATAAATTTGCATCCATTCTCTCTTACCAGTTTAGGAAAACCATTCTAAAACTATAATTTCCGAGGAACATTAGTGACCTAATAATGACGCCAAAGTTGCCTAAGGATTGAGACTTGCCCTGCGTACTTTCCGTCAACAATATATTATATAGGCATAATTTTGGAGAACCAAAAAGTATTCCTTTAGAAGCTCTTAGACATTAATGGCCAAATGTATTTTTAGGGGAGTAGTGTTTCCGACACGCCCTCAGTATTATTTTTATTGTAAAAATTCCAATAGGTGATAGTATTTTTGATATGACTGAAAAGTACAATTTTCTGGAAAAACAAAAATTTTATTAATGGTTTATTATAAAAAATACAGAATTGATAAAGGGATAATCCATCCTCGGTATACTAGATAACTGCACTTTCACAACAGATAATGAATTCGCAATTATAATGCGTTAATCAATTCTACTGGTTATTATAAGAAATTTGAAGCAGAAAAATCTGCAGAATATATTGCTTTTTTACCACACGACTTTTTTTCAACGGTCAACTAGTTTTGCTAATTACTCAATTCGTCTTTTTCATCCGTCTAAGCACTCGTCATATGGCATTACTGTAAAAATACGCAACGAACGTAATTCATGAAATTTTCGCAATAGAGTGTTGAACGGAGCCGCGTTATTCCGATGAATGCGGTGCCGAGAGATTCATTGAAAACTGTGAAGAAATCCAGGAAGAATAACTACTAAGAAAATGGAGGGAGGGATGTGATTTTATATCTGAGAATGACACGTGGCAATGAAAAGCAAAACAAGCAAGTGTTACTGGCCGGAAGTTAGCGATAACGATATTTGTATACGGGAAACATATTGACAGTCATTTCACTTGAGCCAAATGTTTCTTATTGGATGAAAAGGTTCAAAGTCGTTCCACTTCACCACCGAAGTGGAAAATCAGCGAAACCCCAATCTTAACTTCTGTGACTTCAAGTGAAGCTGACTTCAATAAGTAAGGATTACCTTCCTATACCTTAAGACACTTAAGTCGGAAGGTTAGCTTCCTTGACAGTATAATTAGAAAGCGCAGCTGTTTTATTGCTTGCGCAATGAATGACTCTCGTAAAGACACGATAAATCTCTTTAAACGGTCTCTCGACAACGGCATCGAGGTTTTAACTGGAGCACTTAGAAGCGGAACTCCTTTCTGCTGACCCTTAAAATATGTGGAAAGTAATTTAACACGCTAAGAATCGATCGATTGGATGATTACCGAGAAGTAAAAATTAATAAAACACGACAGCTTATGAACCCGCATCACCTCGCCCGCATCATAAAGAAGTCGTTAGTATCAGTATTTCTTAAAGTTTTTCGACAGCTGAGGTCATTTCGCACATATGCGCCCCCACCGGGACTCGAACTCGGGACTAATTCCACCAAAGGCCAACTCGCTAGACTTTTGGATATCCTACAGCCACGGCAAGTTGTTGTACATGTTCTGCCATGAACAATATGTAAGATTGAATCTAATTTTTCAACGGATTCGTGGCCTATTAAACTTTATAAAACTACTCGTGCAATGGGTCCTGAAGTTCCATTGATTCCTTCCCTAATTTGAGGAATAATATGTGAAATACGAAAACGACTGCAAAATATTCTATAGTTACGGTTCAATTATTTAGTTACTGTGGATATATTTTGCTTTTTCCAACAATTTGTATACATTCTGCGGAAAATGTTATTAAAAGATTATAACGTAATAGTGATAGATATACTATCCTTTTCACGAAAATAATTTGTGAAAAAATTGAAACATATCCTTAGCTGTAGATAATCCTCCTCTTTTGGGAAAGAATCGAGAGAGTAAAAATAAATACTCGATGAAATGTTATTATGCAACTTATTATTTTAACTTTTATAATAGGAAATTCTATGATGATTACTCGGAAATATTGGCTATAGAAAGTTTTAAAGGGCCTCCGGATCTAACACACCTCAAGGCTATTACTTCCCGGTAAAAATATTAATTTCATTCCATCATTTTAAATATAAATGAAAAGAAAAATATTTCTTTAATCCTACGCCCCCTTGTACACTAGGCATTAGCAAAGTTGCTCCCTATATAGTAGAACCTGCTCGAAGCGTAAAAGATAACTGCGTGGCAACGGTAACATTGAACAAATAAGGTGTTAAAAAGCGCAAACATCTATTTAATAAGACGATTTGTATTCCGAGTAAAGAATGCAAAGCTGGAGAGAAGGAATGCGTGTAAATACTCGTTAACTTAGCTATCCAGAATTTTCCCGACCGTGAATGTTTATGGAATACAAAAATAAATTTAGTCCAATAATTTGAGCATAGGTTCTCGCCCATGGCCAGCGAGTTTTGAGGGGTTTTCTGGCTCCTCGTGGAACACTCCCGCCGTCGGCATGAGACGTTCAAGGACGTGAGACAAGCTCTTTCCGCGTCCGTGCCGGTGCCCGTGACTGAAGGGATGGCGGATGATAATAAAAGAAGCTCTATTCCGCCAAAGTATAGGTATTTGCGCGTGAAGCTAGCAACCGTACGTATCGTCGAGACTGCGTTTTGTCAACATTGAGGTTTGCAACACCAGTAAAAGAGAAGGTGCCTTGTGCAATGGAACCATGGACTTTTGACTTGATGAAAGATCTTGCGTCAATGCTCTACATGAATATATATATATATATAGCCAGCCACTCTCGGTGCATGGCAGAGATGCATGCATTTTAACCGTAGTTTCAACTGCACTGAAGTGGCAAGCGAAATAATGTTTATCTCGCTAATCTCTTCACGGCTCCTACATATCTTGACTAAAAAGTATATATCACAAAAATTAATATGGTAGAATAAGAATCAATACTTATTTTCGTAAACAGCATTCCCATGCTATCACTGACGTAATAACATAATCAATGTCTCCATCAGACGCTGTAGTTGGCACATAAGTGCTGGTAACTAAGTCGGGTTACTTATGTTTTCTCAAAAAAACAAACAGGATTCGATGATATTTGACCCTGTCCAGAGTATTGCCCAGCTAATTACGTAGTTTTCCAGAATTTAAGGTGCTGAATATTGTTGCATTGCATGGGTGTATTGATAGGTCTGGTATTCCCAGAGGTGCGAAAGACACAAGGATCCCATGTTATTTTCTACGAGAAGGCACTTCAGGTTCTTCGCCACTCGAGTATGACTTAAATTATTGGTATTTTCATAATGCGATTCCTAGTCGCGATTAGAGGTCCGTTCATTTTATTTTCCAAATCATTCTATAGAAAAATCTTTTCTTCATATTCTTCATATTAGATATTTGAAATGTCGACTAAATTTCTGAGTAACAGTTTTCCGTTACAAAATATATTCAAGTTCCCTAAATGAATAGTCATTCATGCTCATATCATCAATTCCTATTTTTGATGCCGAGATCTGCGATTTTTGTCCGTAAATATACTGCCGAGCACGAAAAATCTAGATCTTCCATGAAGGGTAAGGTTCCATTTCGATTACCACTTTGTCAGTTCTATGGAATACGTTTTCTTTATATTTCCAATTTAATAGCAATTTTGACCTGATATACTCGTATAATCGTGTACTTTATAGTCGGTAGTGAAAGTTGTTTTGAAGCCGTCACTCGAGTCTTTCGTAAGCTTTGGCATTTATCAGTACAAAAATTTAACCATTTTTATAACCGGTTCATTTATATTGCTTTCAATAAAATTTCTAGATCTGGTTACTTCCAAGTTAATAACACATATTTCATCGGAGAACTTACTGTAACATTTCGCAGATAAGACGTCATTAATTTTTGACCTTGCATTAATGAAAGAGAATTTCCTTCCAATCTTCACGCCAGTATTATTATAAATCCGGCAAGTGAGTACTTCAATTATAAAACTTGTGAATACAGAAATATGCTTCTCTATTCGATAATCAATGCATTGAAGAAAATGAAACTCATAACACCATCGAAGAAAGAGGGGATACATACTTGTTGAAGAATCACGACATTGTCACGGTTCACTGATGCTCAATAAACGCTTGAATGCAAAATATACTTTTTCTCCTCGCAGTTTCAATCCGATTCATTTATGCAAAGAGATTAATCATCAATTTTTCTTTGAAGGGGGAGGAATGATTCCATGTTAGAAAGTGAGTAACGATACGTCAACCGCAGCCAACAAATAAATTCATACTCGCTGATCAGAACGGTTTCAAACATGCGAAGATATACTGGTAATTAAGTCTCCACATTCACGAAAGCCGACCTCATCAAGTAATACCACCGTTAATGCCACGTAGAAATTATAGCGTCTCCTTAAGCTCTTTAACCTCATCATTAGCTCGGCTGTGTAATGATTCCGATCATGCCCAAGAGTTCCCGTTGCTACGTCCTGGACCGATTGATAACCGGTTCGATCTATCCGGTTCAAACCGGAGGACTGACATCAGCGGTATTCGGGTCATGTGGACGTCGTCTTCGTACTCGGACCACTTCAAACAAACTTTGTTCTCCTGCCTGCACGTAGGGAGGCTCAAATTAGATAAAAGGGACACGGCTGCGAGGAACAAACAGTGGAAATTTTCGGGGGGGAGGCACGATCACTTTTTTAAGCTGTGATTTCTCGTCATCTTGTCCTTCACGTCGATTCGATTCTTCTTAGCAACGAGATCTTACGACGATTACGGGAACGAATTCATCTGAACGCAGGTGCTTAGGGCCCACCCCCCTCAGGGCTAAGGAGCCAAACACTAAGGGGGTCCCAAAACGAGTCTTTGTGGGAGCCTAGCGAAGGCACTGGAATAATGAGGAATAAATTAGACTCGACGCTTCCTTTAAAATCTTACTTAAACCAAGAAAGATGAAAATCAGATGTTTCCAGCTTGAACGCCTTAACCACTTATCTATAACTAAACGGAATGTAAATAAACTCGCGTCGAGAGTATTATACCTTCCAGTCCTACGGAATATCTAATCGAATCGTGTTTTGCGACGCAATTAGAAGGAAGATGCATGACTTCACATTTCAAAATAAAACTCTTCGTGAAAGTGCTGTCAAGATAAACAAACAATGAAAATGGGCATTGAAAACAGGAAAATGACAACGTAAACGTCAACCGTACGGCAAACATTGTCATAGAGCCACTTTTATAGCAAGCATCGTAAGAATAGCAAGCTGATATTCTTATGATAGTTTTTGCACCCATTACAATTATGAATGCGCGCAAGAGATAATCTATAAGAATGGAACAGTACATGCCAAAACATACATTTGGATGCCTTACACTTCCGTTGACTAATGTCTTCTGAACCTTGCCCTTCACCGAGTACTGTTTATTTTCTCTAGCGCTGACCTTCCCGTAGCCCGATTGCCCGGTATAACTCAAGGTCTTCTGGCTTATTCCGGAAAACGTTGGAGTATTATATGGGTGTGTTTTTATGGCCTTTGACAAAGTCTGCGTATCATAAAAACTTCACTCATACTTGTTGCGATAGGTCTGTTTCACGCATCGATGAACGAATCACGTTTTGTTTTCAATATTCATTCCACAAGCAAGCGAAAGTAATAGAAGTGCAGCACAATTCGGACATCGTACTTCTCCAAAAAGGCTCATTTCATCCTGGCGTTTCACCTGCACTTGAGCGTTAAAAAATCACAATTCTAGCAGAGTGAAGGTAAATGATTCATCAAACAGGACGGAGTGAAAGTCTGAGTGCAAGAAAAGAAAGGACCCTAACGTAACAACCTCTAAATAATCGAAGACCTTGTTTCAAGGATAAGACTTCGGGGATATTGCATTTTCAATTTTTTAAATACTTTGAATTATCATCCTTAGAATGAATTGTTTACTGGGTGTATCTATCAAACGTTTTTCCCTGTGCTCCTGCAAACAAAGAATGAATTCCATATAGTATCGTTTCAGTCGTTGATTGGTTTGAAAGAAATAAATATGTTGTATCTTACGAATTATCGTAGAGTTAGCGGATATCGTAAGGGTTTTTGCTGTATACTGACTTCCCGATTTTTATTTATTTACTTATTTCACCCTTTCGGCGAGGTTAGGCCAATGGGCCTCTCTTACACCTAACCTCTGAATTATTAATATTAAACTTATAATTCAAATAATTTAAAAACTAAGAATAATAAATACAATTATAAAAAATGTAGCTATACAAAAAATTAAAATACAAAATGAATTAATTATAATATGCAAGAAAGATTTGAGTTGGGATATTTGGTTCATACGATAGGTTCTTTGTTCAGTATAAATATTTTCGATTCAGATATTACCAAAATAATTAGGAATTGAACCTGAAAGTATCAATATACATTTACAACCAACTTACCTTTGACAATTTTGTCATTAATTTGGAAGTCTATACTTGAAAACTTATAATCATGAAATTTTACCATCCCTTTAGGATTATTCTTAGTTATTAAGTAATTAATGTCGTAATATTCTCCACATTGTTTACTTTGCCGCAATAAAAAGCACATTTGCAATTTTTTTGTTTATAGCTCGTATTTTTTCTATCAATGACCGTGGATAGCCATGTGGGTAACGTGACAAATCAATCCATTACGATTACTTCTACAATCAATACACTTCTTTCATTCGTTAGAATAAAGAAGCTAAAACCCGAAAGGTATATACTCTTTTAAAAAAAATATCAAGATTTCTCATATAATTGTGAAAAAAATCGTATGTTTTCGCGTTCAGAAGCTACAAGCAATCCGCTACTAGAGATGATTATACCTAATATTTGTCAATCCGATGTTTTCGAATTTTTTAAACCACGCGTTCTCGAATGTTTGAAAGGTATCAGGAAAAGTTTGGACATAAAATGAATTTTGTGCACCTCAAACGACGAAAAGGTAGTGAAGAGCCACAAAAGTTACTTTTTCTAATATTACAGAAGATGTCAATAATAAACAATAATCAATCAATCTAGGGGCGTACTAATAGGCCCCGCAGCCCTCAATAGTGAAGTGGCTCTCTAGATGTAGGTACCAATTAGTTTTCCATGGAGAGCCCTCATTTTTTGCTGCAGGGTCACCAGATTAATTGTTACACCACTGCATCGATAGTAAAAATTAGGTAATCCGTATACACTCATGTATACGTTGACCTCTACACATATAAAACTTCAATTGAAAACGTCTATGGGTCGGCCTATAGACTAGAGAGATATTAATTGTTAATTTAGAATCGTTGTTTACGGTGTGTCTAAAACTCCCACAAAATCTCTAAAAATCTAGATAACGAAATTTACATTACAAAATATGTATTGAAATACGTTAAATAAATTCCGATTTCAAACAATTTTAAAACCATCTTTATTCCCGAAAAACATAAAATGAACGAACATAAAAAAGGTTTGAAGTAAAAATTCGGTTTTATTTAGATTTAATCCAGTCGTTCTACTTATAAGTCTACGAAATTCCTTCATCTGGCCATTTTCACAAGGAAAGCAGTCACCAATCGTAGCCTTACTCAAGTTTAAAACTAAAGAGAGGCTAACGGTGTACATAACTTCCAGTACCGTTTTACAAATATCCAAAACGATCCTCCGCTCGCATATTTCGAGTGCTTTCTGGTACTCCAGCGTAAAAGGAATGTTGATTATAAGGTTAGCAAACTTGAGAAATATTACGGAACCAATATTAGTCGCTGATTTATCCTGTATACCTGAACTCTTGAGCAGATCAACTTCTTTAATTTTTTCTCAAAATTTCTTCTTTTTAATGTAATTCTTTTAAGTTTATCCTATTTCCTCCATAATCATTATGTGTCGCTAAGGTATTTGCGATAGGTTTAGTTAGTTGGCTCTTAGTAATAGCTTTGCTGCATTTTAAATGAACTTTCCTGAATGATTATGGTGCAATAAATACTACTAAATTTTTTACCGTGCAGTTATAATTTCTATAAGTCGTCAATACTTTCGCATGGGTCAAGATAAACGACAATACGGAAACCATTTTTCAAGTTTCAAGGAAGCTGTCCAGATTATATCTTTCACACAGATAACCGGTGTATTTCCTCTCGATGACCTGATAGATAAAATGATGCGTTACGATCTATAATGCACGTAATTGTTACTCACATAGATTCATTCTCACGTGCAGACGGACTCTAGATTTTTTATTGGAATGTTGTATCTCAGAGCGACCTTTAGGAGAGTACATGACGTAGATGTCTTTACTTTACGAAGTTTTGCCTTAATTTACTTTTATTCTTTGAAGGATAATTAAGCTATTTACGTTCTTTACATACGCGGACAAATATTGAACGCCTTGCTCTCAGAAACTTGTCTCACTAGTAACTCTAATTCCACTAGAATCATAGATATTCTTCTTAGTTAATAAACGTCTTTACTCAGCCAAAATATGGTTCGTATTACAAATATCATTGGCTTTCATTATAATTGACCGTGTTATTATTGTTGACTGTTATTATTATTGACTGTGTTATTTATAAAGAAGGGCGTGGTTGGCTCCCGACAAGCTACTGACTGTCTAAACGAGATGCAAGTGAATAAAGTTGAAATGCAACTTGGGATGCAAGAGTTTAAAAATTTACTCATCTATTTCAATATCGATTTCTACATTTAGCATTCTCTTCGTAATTATCTCGTTTCCTTCTCATCATTACTGTTCCCATTTCTCCGAACCGTTGCTCGTTTAACGGAGCATGCGCGAGCGAAATTGTCGTGAAAGTCTCAGCTTTTATATCCTTCCTTAGCGACGAAACCGATTGCATACGATGGATTCGAAAGTCGTTCCCGTCCCCCCACTCATGATGCGTGCGACGGCAAACTTCCTAGTCCGCCCAAAATATCCGTGCTTTCTCTTTTGTCTGCAGAACGAACGCTTCATACGACCTCTCCTCTTTGTCTCGATAATTTTTTATTTACTTCCGACTTGAATTGTCCCTTTTTCACTTATCTTGTTTTCTTAGTCGTGCACCTCCGATGTGGGAAACCGGTGACGATTTTTCACTTTTGTTAGAGTAAAAAATAAGTAGGCGGAAGGTAAGATCCGCCGTAGAGAGTAGGAGAACTTTCTAACGTTTACCTCAACCTCCGTTTGTAGCTTATTCAGTGGAGAAATAATTTACCGTATCTACCAAGGGTCAGAGAACTTGCCCTTTCTTACCGTTTTTGGTATGGTGTTTTTCCAGAGTCGATTTTGTATGAAATAGGAGGAAACTTGTTAAGAGTTTTTAAGCTATTTGCAAATGATTACATATTACGTTATTATTGTTATATGCTACATTAATATTACAGTCAAAAAAGACGGGAAATCGTAGATCTCACATAATGGTGAAGTGGTCAAACACTCTCTTCAATCTGAGTTACTTTCGCATGCATTTTAATTAATTGAAAAAGAAAAAAGGAAATGATAGAAAAATTGTGGAAAGTCCAAATGGGCGTTTGAATAATTTATCAAGGACTTCATTCTCATTCTCTGAGTTAGCTAAATCTTTTGATAAGCTGCACGTTTTAAATGACTGTAAATAGTATTTATTTCTGTTACGTAAAATTAGGCAAGTGATATTTTTTAATTTCTATCGAAATCAAGAAGTTTTTAGTTTGATATATTTACGGATTCGGTTGTGTGTGGAATATGAGGAAAATTTTGAGGGGAATATAAGGAAACTTATTAAGAGTTTTAAAGTTATTTTCAAAATAATATTACAGACAACAAAGATGCGAAATCACATATCTCACATTAACTCAAACTCTTTAGAGCTAAATCTTTTAATAAGCTAACGTTTTCAATCACTTTAAATAGTATTTACTTCTGTTGTGTAAAATTAAAAAAGAGTATTTTTTAAATGCTATCGAAATCAAGGAAAATCAAATTAAAATAACTACTTAATCACAAAATCGGTATAAACTGCACAAAGTAAATCATAATAAAATCACTGGAGTTAACTGTTTACCACGAGGTTAATCATCATAACTGAAAGAAGAGCAAGGAGTTAGTTATATTATGGAAATTACAACTTCTTACTCTTACTTCAGCTCTTAGTTCTGGTGATGGCATAACTTAGCCGAAACTGGTTAACTGTCATTTAACTGTAATTTATTTGTGGAATCATTAAGGATTTTGTGATAAAATGCTTATTTTACTATCTAATTCCACCTAGTATCACTCACAAGCGTCCATTTCATCTCGTTTGAAGATCACATTGTCTCTATCTGCTATATCTTCATAACGATGGAAATAATATGGACACCGGACACATCGCATTGGTGAACTGAAGCAAATAGTAGAGGAATGCATCGCAGAGATTAAAAAAAAGTGTATTACGATGCAAGGAGGGCGAAGGATTGTTTCGCTTTCTGGAGGCCGCATGAGTTAAAGCGGTCCAGCGTAAGAGAAACATCTTGGGGTATCTCTAAGTAGGGAAGCAACATGTTTGGCACCTTTTCCACCCGATTAGGTACACTGTTCTATACTTCAAAATTTGTTGGCCGAGTATTATCTAAATCTTAGTCTCCTTTCTCCTGGACTTCTAGCAGGTGTTAGGGATCGTTTGAGTAATGTCTTCTTGATAAATAACGTTTTCTTAATGTGTCACTTTTGACTACGATGTTCGTATTAAGTTGAAGACGCTGAAAGTAGTTCAAATGTGGGTTTTAAAATACATTATGGATACATTTTGGACTTCATTTAAGGAAAGATTATGTGGGTAGCAAAATTATAAAATATGAAATAATTCCATAGTAAACGTAAAGTTTCTTAAAAAGTTCAGAATTGTATGATTTCAAAAGGTCGATCCAACTCACGCAAGATATAACTTCATCGATAGTTATGATGACATAAAAAAGTGCCATTTACGTTAAGTGCGACATCATTGCGTTTCGTAACGCTTGAAATTACATCCATCGAAAATATTCTATTGTATTTGTGGGTTGGGACACTGATTTCTATTACATTTATCTCGCAAGTTGAAGTTTTTACCAGAAGAATGAACTAGGCACATTAACGCTTCCATGTATTGCGAAATGGACTGGACATAACTTTTCAACGGATTATAAAGGTTGAAGACTTTAATCCGGAATCCCTTTGAAAGAAAGTCACAACTGTGAGCCAGTGTAAGGCTTCTGCACTCCGTGACACCGATTGTATAAAGGGTGAGGTTTGAGTTATAAGCCTGGCCACATTTTCCCTACTCAGCAGTTGTTTTCTCTCCTTATTGGGGGTTCAATCGCGCTCAGCAGAAGAGGAAATAAAAATTTGAAATTATTCAACACAAACAATAATAATCAGCAAGCCGACAGCCAGTCGTATTTTCTTTAAAGTCAACGTATTGTTCTAGATTGGGCGTTATTTGCAAAGGAGCGAAATGCACTTATATGAAACACTTTCCTCTCGGTAGCCATAAAATTTTCTGTGACTTTTAGATAAGATAAAAGAAAAAGGTATCTAAAGTATTAGGGAAGAGTGAATAACATGCCACGGAAGAGCCATGCGGCTGAAACCCAAGAAATTACAGGTGTGAAAAATAGCGACAAGACTGGGACTCGAACCCAGGTCTCCCACTTTCCGGGCAGGTATTCTAACCACTTGCCTTGCTCACAAAGCTTTCCCATAACAGTACAAAATAAACGCGGCATGATAGATCAGTGGTTAGAATATCTGCCCGGAAAGTGGGAGACCTGGGTTCGAATCTCAGTCATCACCTGTTAAAATAATGTCTATTTTTATACAGTAACTCTATAAATATATAATTTTCATATCAGATTCTTGTAAAATACATAGAGCAGGAAAGTTTTCAAAAACTTTCGATCAAATATTTACGAATTTTTTAGATATAAGACTATTTAAAAATGATAAAACAGACTTAGTAATTTCCACAAATAAAACTTTAATACACGACCGGTTTCAGCTGTACGCCATCATCAGGTAACAATATCGGAAAACTGCTTTTCCGATATTGTTACCTGATGATAGCGTACAGCTGAAACCGGTCGTGTATTAAAGTTTTATTTGTGGAAATTACTAAGTCTGTTTTATCATTTGTAATGTCTTTCCACGAAGTACGGCCAGAGAACCTAGATTTCACTCTATTTAAAGTCTGCATTATTAATAATGAATGCAAACTTTGAGAATTACGTTTTGTATTTATCGCTCAGTTATGCGGATGATTAATCAGTAAAGCGAATTTATGAAGAATACCTTAGATATGCTACCGCAGCAATGGATATCATAGTATAATCTTTCGAATTAATTGTTACGCCAATTAATCTCTTGAACTAACATATCACTGAGTATCAGTAATATCTTCACAGCTATCTCGTACAACAGATATCTACATAAAAGGAAACATACTGGTGAATTGCGGTTACTAGAAAAACGCTATATGTTGTTGCTATGCTCTATGGGTGTTATTTTTCTATCTCAGTAAAAATAGTTGGATACGTTCTTCTACTTCAGAAAACTCTAATGCTTTTCCAAAGCTATTTCAGTTTAGTTTCAGAGAATATCCTGTTTAGTATTATAAATATCATAGTGATGTATTAGAAATCTGCTACCACTTCACCAGAAACCAAGATATTGCGATGCTTTAGTTAGTTTTACGAAACAAACTGTAACTGTGGAAAAATGTGTATCTCATTTAAACGAAACAAAGTTAAAGCTGATTTCATCCTTATGTCCATTACGTACGTATTTCTTTTAACCCAACAGAGATATTCAACAGAGATATTTGCTAACATGAGAACTTGTATAACTATTTTAATTTCACTCTAAGCTGAGGTTATCTTTGCTAACAGCAACTCTGCAAATGGACTGAAAAGTCTTCCTTGGACGAAAATTACGAAATAGATCAAAAAACCACAAACTGTTATTCCATCTTTTGTTCAAGGCTTTATTCGTGGCCAATAATATATCATTTGGGAGGGGTTGTTGATTAGTACTTGATTTTTCTTCAGATAAAAGAAAGATAATAAATGCCATATTACTGAAATAAAGCCATGCCTTTTGAACATTCACCCTCAATGTATTATTTAAAGCAGAATTTGGGTTTCGCAATCTATAGAAATTAACCGTATGTCACCCAAATTACTTTTATTAAATTCAAGACAGACGATCCAACGATGATTTAGGTTCAGCAAAGTAAGAAACAAAGGTCCATAGCAGCGAGATTTTTCCAAAAAACCAATCACCACCGAGGTCGCGGTTTTCTCCGTCCTCTCTTTTCCTTATTTCAACATGGTACTTGAAAAGACTTGCTCTTAAACGTCATTATACATAAGATTTACGCCGTTACACCGCTAAAATTGAAAACAACAGAGAAAACTCGTTAAATTTAACAAAGATGACTTTAGTGTAATTTTTCGAGGAGCTTCCGTCGTAAATCTTGCCAATGCGACAAACAATTCTATTCCGGTCTCGTGACAACACCTGAAAAGCTCCCGTCCCCGAACAAATGAAAACACGGGAATCTATTAAATCACCCTACCTAATGAGACGCTTTCCTTTGGCATCATTCCCTGGTTCCTTATTTCCGTTTTGAGAAGAAATGATGTCCGAGTATTAGGAAGATCTTGAGGGCGAGGGTGACTTCTATCTGAAAGGGAAACGGGCAAAAATTAGATACGAGCTTCAACGATATATAAAACTAATTTCAAAAAAATGTAACGAGATGAGAAAGCTTTGAAAAAGTACCTAATAATGTCAGGATTCTATGTGGTTACTTAAAGATATAGTCACGACCAGAAAAATATCAGTGAAATATCAATTTTTGCTGTATAAACGATGAATTCAGTCATTATAGCCAGTCAGACTGTAAGTGGAACTCCGCAAAAATGAAACAGAAATAATTATGTTAAAATCCCATAGAAATTTTTTAAATCTCAACATTGGTAGATGTTTTGGTTTTGGTTTCGCTGATGATCTAACACGTGATCTGACGCGTAACCGAGATATTTTCTAAAAAGTTTGCTTACTTTTTGAGTTATTATCACATCGAAATGACCTCTCAAGTGGAAATCTCATTTAAAATAGTGCCATCCTCATCCTAAGAAGTTCCGCCTTGAGGTTGGTCTCATACATCGTCGTTTTTTCCTACTAATTCTGCCCCAAACCACTTTTTATGTTCCTTTGCGTTCTCTTCTATTAAAATCGTCACTGATATTTAGTACTCTTGTAACTCTTTCTTCAGTTGTCGTAGCTGTATTCAAATGCCTATAACTGCCCCACGAATGACCCCATCCAGTTTTCTTGATGGCGTTCATTAGAGTTCTTTCATCCGCAACCCTTTTCAACACTTCATTCGTCAGTCTATCCGTCCGTTTTATTCTTTCCATAAAATAGTTAAGAATAATGATTTAGAACATAACTAATAGACATAATATTACACCATCAAAATCTCGCACGTGCGATGAATTAAGAATGATGATTAAATCCGTAATTTATTAGAGACGAAGACCCAAAAATACCTTCAAAGAGTCCTTGAACTTTACTATTTAACGTCGCCATTCCGCGATGTATTCATTTCTCCGTTAAAAGTAATAAATCCTTGCATTCGTGTTTCGCCATTATTCTGGCTTAGACAGGAAATAAGCTGCTGTCTCATCTGGGAGCAATTTCAAAATCCACTTCATTAAATAAACCATCTCGCCAATCTTACGACCGTGATCTTGTCCTTTAAAGTGGGATCATCTCTGTTCTTGAGGAGGAGTTCTTTTTCCTAACAGTGACCTTTCGAAACTTCCTCCGCTTCGATGCATGATGTGCATATAAAATCCAAACCAATGCTTCTCAGCTTTCTTAACGTCAAGGATCGCTTGGTGACCGTTTTCACGGCCATGAGATATAAACTGAAACAGTAACATGGTTTTCTCGAAACCTGCAGTAATGATTTCATGAGTTTTTTTTCGAATGAGACGGCAGTTAAAGTGTTGAGTACTCCTATTTAATACCGTAGACTCTTTATTATCTAATATATAAAATGCTACGCGTACGTACATGTGATTCAGAAGCTAGGTTTAGATACGCATGATACAGATGTGCGCCAATAGATGCCAAGCGAGCTCCATATATGTTCTCCACTAACTGATGGCGTGGGTGCATGCATTTTTCAAAATATACCTATCATGTTCATTACTATTTTGCTATTTTGCCAACATCGTAGGCTACTTCAGCAGAATTTTATACCAGTTACTCAATAAGTTCCTGTGAACAACTTCAGAAAAGTTTTTTCTAGCGTAAAAATATTTAATGGCATACATTATTCAATTGCCTTCTGATATTCTTATGAGTGCAGACCATACGATTCCAAATATATCAATAGGTTTCAATTTTCTACCAGTTCGGTGCTTCTGCACCTGCAGAAAAGAAAATAAATGGCACACTTCGGAATGAATTGCGAAAAATACAGCAGCTATTCAAACTAATAATATAGCTGCACAAGCTTGGTATCTTTCATTTTTAGTTACGGCGTCTTTAAATGAAAACGAACTATGCAAAAATGTTTCAAACCATGTATTTTGCCGAGGGAAATTACAACAAGAAATTTCGGGAGCGATTAGACTTAAGGAGAGAAATCTTCATAACGCTGATGAATTAAAACAGCAAAATGTCTTCAAACGTGAATTTCATGTTTAAAACTTGACCGAATTAGTTCCAGGAAAAGATATATTTAATTTCTTAGCGCTAAAAATATATCCTTAAACTTTTATCAACTTAAAATTTAAAATGTATTCCTAGTCACATAAAAAGCAATCAATATGCATGTTTTCAGTCTATGCAAAAGCTGATCAATTTTTAGTGATTTTTAGAATTTCAGATATTTAAAAATTCGTGCATGACCAAGTGAATCTACAAATAAGACATTCAGCAACTTTTACTACTCTCCGACTTCCATACAAAATTATCGTACTATTTCTTTAAATGAATGCAGAAGTTTTAGGTTTGATCGATGAGAAAACGCATTACTTTATGAAGTAATAACAAGTATTGAGAAAAAAGTATTTATTCTTAATACTTAACAACATCCTCAAATAAGGTAAAATAAGAACGACTTCAATATAATTTTACAATCATTAGGTTCACCAGCGTCATTTTATTCAGCCTTACATTAAATTGCTATATTAAATCCTAAAGATAACATGGAACGTTACTAAGCTTTTTCCTTCGGATATTTCATATTCCCTACGTTTTTGATCTTTGAAAGAAACCGATGGCGAAGATTGACAGAAATCTTTTCAGTTACGCAATCAATG
Organism: Ladona fulva; assembly: GCA_000376725.2. Lineage (NCBI taxonomy): Eukaryota > Metazoa > Arthropoda > Insecta > Odonata > Libellulidae > Ladona > Ladona fulva. The sequence continues at coordinate 1,452,659 of KZ308150.1, read as the reverse complement.
ACGGAGGTAAATCATCTCCTTCCTTTGCGCCTGTGATCTAATAATTCTCCCATTTAACCGATAAATTCCAAAATACGTATGGATATTCATTCATAGAATTTGAGTGATAAACCCATTCACTGTCATGAATCATGCAGTTTGAACGACTGAAAAAGATTCACTAGAATGTGAATCTTCGATGAGGAAAAAATAGTTGGAATACGAGAATACTGGAACAGTTGGATACTCGTGAGTGCAGTTGAATATGTGGGTATCGTTACTCTTTAAACTTTCCGCTTAACCCTCCACAAAACCCCTGATGTACCCAATTTGAAGACTTGTTCTAAAGCAGGATTGCCCAACATGCGGCCTGCGGACTAGAGTGCAGCCCTCTGACAGTTTTAAACCGGTTCGCAAATCTTCTCTAAGTTTGGTAAATAAATTTCTACCTCAGAAACTTGTCACCTCATACTTAAGTAGAAGTAGAATATAGAAAACCTTACACAATGTTTGTTGAAATCATTCTAGTTTTGACTAAAATCTTACTTCAGTTGGGTACTGAATAGCTTGTTTCTCTGTTTGTGTGATTAGATTTCTGTACTTTGGTATCTGCTTACGCGTACGAGGTTTTTTACATATATAATCCGTGCATTAACAGTTGGGTAAAAATATGAAATAATACACGTGAAATATATTGATAGTCTGGTTAAGGGGTCTTCGGGGTCCCGTATTTTTGATAAAATTATTTTGTGGTCCTCCAACCGGAAAGATTGGACAACCATTCTAAAGTATGATCTTCCTTGTCAACAGGTACACTCCCAACCATGAGCGGCAACTACCACTGCCACCATCATCACAGCCAGTGCGTGACGACTTCGGAACCGCGGAGGGGTCGTCGAGCCCTCGCCGCCACAGACATTGCCGCTGCCCTCATCTCGGTCCCCCTCCTAGTAGTGCTCGCTCTTTTGCTGCGAGGGGACGTAAAGCGGGTGAGCTGGCATGGGGATGCGACCGCTGCGGATTCGCAAGGGGACCCTGGCAACGACCCAAGGTGGAGGGTTTTGGGACTGGGTCTCGCCCTCCTAACGCTCTCGCTACTCGTTTGTTGCTACGTGACACATCGCCTGGGACTATGTTGTCGCAGCAGGAGGATGTTGGAATCTTTGGGGGGAAGGGGAAGGAGGAGGAGGAGAAGGTGCACCAGGGGAGAGAGGGAGAGGTGCAGGAACGTAGTGGGGGAGATCGGGGGACAAAATGTTACTCCTGGTGGTCCACAAGGGTTGGGGGCGCCATTCGCAGTCTGCGTTGAAACTAGGGTGAGTTTTTCATCTTGATGAAAGGAGCTAATATTTATATGTATCTCTTAGTATGTAGTTCGAATCTTATATTAAAAATGATAACTAATTATTAGATGAAATTTGGAATTTTTAGTAAGTAGCCAATGCATCTTGACCAGAGGTCTTCAACCTTTTTTATGCACCACCTCCGATATCCTATAGCATAAACTTTAGTAGCGCCCTCTTTCTTAAGAAATAAAATTCGAAGCAAAGAAATAATGTAATTTTCGTTTTAACAGCATTTATTCTTCATTTTATTTTCTTTTTAAACAATGAACTACCACCAGCAAGCATTAGTTAGCAGAGAGGCAATCCTAAGACTACATTATATTGTCAAATCAATGTAGATTCAACTCCTATTTAAACTATTTTAGCAATGCCTTACTAGTTGCAGCATATATCTTTTACTCAGTATCTTAAACACCCACAGCTTAATTCAGCATGTGTTGCCATTTCAATTAGCATTACAATCTACGATTCCAGTACTAGCTAAAGTATCCATAGCATATAAAACTGAAAAAGTAATGAATAACTAAAGTTTCGAGAGTCAAACATTACTAGAACAAAAAAACACATCAACAAATTTCTGGGTGGATTATCTACTCAATTGAGGTAACATCCAGAGTGTTCTTACTCCATTTCTATAAATTATGAAAATGTCTCCTCCATTAATTCCTTGAGTTTCCATAGGTATATATGCTCCTGGATGCAAAGCTTTCGCTCTAATCTCTTTACAAAACTCATTTAAGTTTAGGTGGTTTTCATAAATTTCACACAAAGTGGAAGTCTGCCAAATTTAAAGGCTGAGGTACTGAATTACCTAATACATAAATTTCTATAATTTAAATTTAATTAAATTTACATAATTACATAAACCACACATCTTAAAAATCACTGTATGATGCACAAGTTCACTAATTTTTACACAGAAAAATAGAGGGCGATGACTAGCCTGACAGCGTTTTATTTTTGTAATAAGTTTGCTGTGCATGAATTATGAATAATTTAGAACAGTGAACAAATTTTTTGCCAACCTTGGAAAATTAGGAAAATATACATGGAAAATTGACTGGAACTGAGCCCTGCAGCTAATGCTACAATTTTCTGTTTTAATTGATTTAATTCTTAATTATCATATAATCCAAGACAGTTTTCTTGATTGTGCCTCATATTGAAGGTACTGGTTAGCAGCTACACAGCATTTTACAAGTAATTACTGCTTTATCTGACGTCTTATTCAGTTATCACTTGGAAATAATATCCTAATGAAAATAATCTATAACTGAAGACTTTTTCAGTGTGTACTGAAAATGGAAATTTCTTTCTGAGACTCAAAACCTTTCATACCATAATTTTTTTAAAAAAAGGTGATGCAAAGGACAACCCAGGTTTCAAATTTCGAGAATTTCTGGTCAATATTTTATGACCAAAGTTGGCTGTTGGCTTTTTAAGCTGTTCATCTAACATTCATTAATGAAAATTCAAGAACTATCTAAATTGGTATGAAACCAAAACAAGTAGAAATTCATGAGAATAGTAAAAATTACATATATTATAATCAAAATATGAATATTTTGCTGGTATCTAAAGGAGAGTATCCAACTTTGCCAGCTACTGCTGCTGTGACATGTAAGATTTGGTGACTTCCAATTCTCAAACTTTCTTTGATTTTAATAAATGTTTTGTTTATAATTCTTTTCTCTCTTGGCTTAGGTTTGTGGTAGTACAAGCAGCCAATTGACTCTGGTTTCCAGCTCAGCTGATCGTCCCCCTCCACCAAGTTATGACTCAGTGATAAAGGCTGATGCACCTCCTCCACCCTATAGTTCTGTGGCTTGGATGATGCCACATAATTTAGGCAAAGATAAATCTGAACAGAATACAGATGAAATCCCAGCTGTGCATACAACAGATTTACCAACACAACCTCCTTAGACCTGATTATATTTTGTCTATCACTCTAAATAACAAGAACAGTGACAGTGAAATAACAATGTGAGATGAACAGAATGATAACATCACACCTGGTATTGTTTTAAACAGTTTTAAGAGCAGGTGGAGATCAGTTAATTGTTCTTGAGAATATCTTATCAATTAAAAACAGGAAAAATCTAGCCAATATTCTTGAAAGAATTAGGAAGTTTTTATATTAATGACATGCTTTTGGCATTTTTATTGGTTGAGGTTTGCAATGTTTATCCAGTTATCATTTTTAAGAGATAGTTTTTATCCTTTTATGAAAAATCCAGATAACTGTAATAGTGTGTTGTTAATCTAAAAAGACTCAGGGATGGAAAGATGTCTCATATACATTCCAGTTGGCTGCTAATGTTTGTGAATCACTGCCGCCTTGTTGAACTGATCTGTCCATTTTAACATCATATTATGTTTTATGATTTAGGTTTTTGTGTAACTTGTACAATTTCTGTGATGTAAATAGTGTTAATGATTTTTCACTTAATAAAACACAAAAGGTAGTGAAGAAGAACCTGTATCAAAATGACTCCTTCCAAAACTTTTATTTTCCATTTTTTTTGCCACTGATGACTTATAAAAAACTGCAAGGTTTGGATATAATATCATAATGGAAATTACAAATTGCTTAAAATTTAATTCTGGCCCATTCTTGAGATAGGGTAGAGACTACTATTCAATGGTAAAAGAATTTTCAAGAAATAATGCATAACATTTGGTAAATTGTTGATCACCTGAATGGTTAGTGCAAAGGGAAGACTGGACTGTAGAGCCAATAAAAATGAGAAAAGGAAATTCGAATAACAAAGAATATTTTTAAGTGTACAAGATTAGCATTTCTGAAACCCTGAGGCTTCACAGACCCCATTCTATGTGGTTCAATTAGTTGTAAATCCTCACCTCTAACATTAACCGCAAACAGCAATATTTCTTAATTTATCTCATATTAAAAAACAGAATTGAAGTTTCCATCTAATTATCACTATGGAGAGTGCTGTAATATTAAATTCTTTGTATTATGGGCTCCCAGATAGCCAAATAGGCAATGCGTTCGACTTCGATGAAAGCAGTCCCAAGTTTGATTCCCAATGGGGCTCTACATGCAAAATGACCAAAGCAATCAAAGCACTTTTAATAATACTACTACTCTTAGCTTAATTGCTTAAAATACTACAGACCAAAATTGATCAGCTTCAAAGCTTACCCAAGAATTTTCCACACTATGCTTTGTAGAATTCCAGAGCTCTGGAAAAAGGCAATAAGTGTTTTGAGAAAAATTATGTAGTTACATGATTTTAAATGCTTACTTAAGCTTATATGCTCAAAAATCAGGTGTTCCTCACTTTTTAAGTAGACTGTGCTATCAATTAACTCTTGACTCTTACTTGCATAAATTAATTATCACTGATATCAACTAACACTAAAATAAAATCCAAGCGTTCTGTTTAAAATCTGAGATCAGTGAAATTTTCCATCGGAAATAAACTTTGGAAACACTGGAAAATGCATGAATTCCTAGGGGGACAGCAGACCATATATTGAGAATTACTTTACTTAAGTATGAGGTAAATTTTGAAGCACTGACTGAGAAGCAAACAAATTAATTATTTTCCTTGATTCTTTCTTTCTATCAAGGTCCAACTAAGTTCATCTTTACAGTTTTATCAATATATTATTACTGATTAAAATTAGTTTGTTATATTTAATTGACTATTGCACATTATTTTCATCATGGTAACAAGACAAGCATCATTGCAAAATCCTATTATCTGGGGCAACTTCTAAGTTAGCCCCTGCCTGAAGAGTTCATATGTTCAACCCATAGCATAAATGGAAATATTTCCCACATTGAACAAGGTTGCTTGGTTATTGGAAAACATGTACTTTGATAAAAATAATCTAACAATGAAGAGAAACTATTTATTTTTGAGATCAACCCAGTGGTAAAAGAGTTCACAGATTTTCTAAAGCATCACATGAAAATCAGCTGAGATAAAATAACTGATGCAGTGAACACTGATAGAAAACTTCAAATTGAATGAAAACAATATATCTCTTCTATCTCTAAATGAAAGGAAATATAACTTAAGCTCAAACACACTTACCTACCAAGAATTTCTCCAGTGTTTCCGTGGATATTGGCAAGTTCCCTATAAATTGTAAGGTTATTTTTTAAGTGATGTCTGATCAGAATTCTTACTTCAAAGGCATTCAATCTGTAGTCTATGCTACCTTTTGAGATTGTTATTGAGTCATTGCCAATTGGCGAGGACTCAACTCAATTGGCAATGACCTCCCTCCTTTAAAATGCAAAATGTGGGTGCAAAATGAGAATGATGCAGAATTTAAATGAAGGGACAAATAAAAGAAAATTACTTAAAACAATTCAAGGATTGGTTGAGAATCTAAATTAGATTAAATTTTTAGCCAAATAGAGGTATTTATGATAATGAAGGAGAAGACCACAATAGTCAGCACAGTAACGCTCATCCAAATATTGTCAATCCATATATTGACAAGTATTTACTTTAATGGCTACAGTACTACAATATGAAAGGCAATGGGAAACCATAATGTTATTTTTCCAAGATCATGCAGGTCACTAATTTTTATCTTAAGACATGATGGTACTCCCTTGATTAAAATATTGAGAGATTGAAGTAGACCATTTGGATCTCTAGAATAAGAGTATTTGAAAGAATGCATTGGTTGGACTGGGAAATACATTTAAAGTTTTGATTGTGGAATATTGATCACTCAAAGCTTGTGGAAGTAAAAGAAACTTGGGGTAGAAATACAAAGAATGCAACAAAATGAGTTTGGGATGAAAGAAATTAAGTCCCCAGAAGAATAGGTAGTTTTGGGTGACAACTTTGGAATTATTTGCACAGAATCTATGGATTGAAATGCATAGGCAGGAGTTGGATTCTCACAGCAGACAAAAATTTGATATGATAAATAAGTATTTCTTTCAAAGCAACAAAAGGATTGTAATTGTTACCATAACATAAATCACAGCGATACACTAATGATACAAGTTTTTGTTTCTACTATATACCATTGCAATGATGAGGTGGATGATAGGTATGAAGATATCTCAGAAGAAACAAAAGGGTTAAGAGAGAAGTAAAAATAACATGGAGTGTGATATTTGCAGAATGTGAAGAAGGAAAAATAGTTGGAGGATGTGGATGGCATAGAAGATGTAATGAAAGAGGATAGTTATTCATAGAGATTTCAGACAGCATTAATTGGCAGTGACAAATATCAACTTTTGGAACAACAAATGGAGATACATATGAAAGATGCCTGAAGATAAAAGGAGTCATCAAATTATTACCACCAGCTAACAGTGTTTACAATTTAGTTCAAATGAGATGCCAACTCAGATTTAATAAACTGAAAAAATTTTAAGAAAAACTTATGAATTTTTGAAAAGAAAAGAGCAAAGATAACATTTCAGACAACAGAGGAAAAACTGGAAGATGGTAGTGACAATGAGGCAATTGAAGAAGGAAGGTAAACTAAGAAGAATTTTCGAAAAGTTTATCACAAAAATCATACCAACAGTATGAGTGACAGAGTAAAAGGAATGAAAGTAAGATCGGAACCAACAGAAACTCTTATTGTTTGAGTCTGAATGCCAACCTCAGATGCAAAAAAAGAGGTGGTGAAAGGAATGTATGTTCAGATAGAAGAAGAAGGAAATGGAAAGGGACAACGGTAATAACGGGAGATTGTAACAGTGTGGTTGGAAGAGAAAGACAGGAAATATTGTTGGCTTACAGGAACTAGGAAATAGAAATAAAGAGGAGAAAAATTTGTTAATTTTTGTGAGTCAATGAATTTGTGTATAGCTAACACTCTGTACAAAAACCATTAAAGAAGACTGTTTACAAGGAGATAGAGCCAGATATTAAGTAGATGTTATTACAGTAAATCAAAGGTTTAAAACTAGCATAAAGAATTGTAAAACTCCCCCTGGAGCAAATACTGATACAGATCATAATCTCTTCCTAGTCAACCTAAGAACTAAACAGAAACATATGAAAAGAAAAAGGGGTAACAACAACTGGGACTTGAAGCCTTAAAGAATGACTCTGCAGTTATGTATCGAAAAGAAATTGATGAGGAGCTAGCAAAAGCTGATATAAGTTTAGATAGAGGAGAGGTTGGAAATTAGTGAAGAATGCTATCTAGAAAGGGATGGATGGATGTGTAGGAAAAATACAAAACAATAAGAAAAGAGTGGATGAATCAAGATATTCTTGATGTGATGGAAGAAAGAAGGAAGTACAAAAACAGTAATACTGAGGAAGGCAGGAGCCAATACAAAAAACTGAATTATGACTTACAAAGAGTTACAGATAAAGCGAGAGTTGTATGGATGTAGAATCAGTGTGAAGCAACAGAAATTCTGGAGCAACAGGGGAAATTTGAGGTGATGTACAAGGTAGCAAAAGGTTTTCAAAGAAAAGAACCAAGAAAAATAGGTAAAAAGTGATTAATAAAAATAACAAAGAGATAACCAATAATGTGGAAGAGAAAAAGGAAGTATGAATGGGATATGTTGAAGAACTTTATGAGATGAATGCTGACAATACAAATGCTTTAAAGCTGGAAGATGTAATTGAATATAATGAGGAGCAGAGGGCCGAGAATTGAGAAATGGGAAGTTAAGAAAGCACTCAAGGATTTGAAGAGTGGTAAAGCTCTTGGAAATGATAATATTCCACCAAAAGCATAGAATAGTTTAGGAGGAGATGGTCTTGATAGACTTACCAGCATAATAAATAACATACGTGAAGCAGGAAATTGGCCGAAGAACTGCTGAAAACAACACTAGTCCCAATACCAAAGAAAAACAATGCCAAAGATTGTAAAGATTATAGAACCATCAGTTTAATAAGCCATATTACCAAAACAACCTCAAGAGCAGTACTAAGAAGGATTGAGAAGATGATTGAAGAGAACTTAGGATATTACCAGTTTGGTTTTAAGAAAGGAAAGGGTACAAGAGATGTAATTGGATGCCTTAGAATGTTAGCAGGCAGATTTAGGGAAATGAAAAGGTCACTGTATATATGTTTCATAGAGTGGGAAAAAGCTTTTGATAAAGTTAAATGGAGCATGCTAATGAAAATACAGAAAGATATTAAAATTTACTGGAAATAAATATGATTAATAAAAGAGCTATACACCAAACAGAGAGTGATAATGTAATTGGAAGATGAGGAAAGTGGAGAAATGAGGATTAGTAAGGGAGTTGGCATTAAAGAAGGCTAGAGGGGTAAAGTTGGAGGAGTAAAAGTACAAACCATAAAATAAGCTGATGATCAAGCTATTGTGGCAGAGACAGAAAAAGAGCTACAAAAAACCATGGAAAGTATATGTAAGGTTGCAGAGATGTATAGAATGAAAATAAACATAAATAAAACAAAGGTTATAAGGATCGGGAAAGAAGAATATGATTTTAATGTCGTATTACGTAAGAAGTCAGCAACTAGAGCAGGTAGAATCTTTCAGGTACCTTGGTAACCTGATAAATAAAAACAGCAACTGTACTCGGGAAATTAGAAGTAGAATATCCATGGAAAAGAGAGCCTTTGAAAAATTAAAAGCTTTATTAACTGCCAAAGTAATATCCATTACTTTCAGGAAGAGATCTGCAAAATGATTCGTATGGAGTGTGGTCCTATATGGATCAGAAACTTGGACCTATAGGAAAACGGATATAAAGTGTCTTGAGGGTTTTTAAATGTGGCTATGGAGAAAGATGATGAGAGTGAGATGAAAAGACAAGGTTAGGAATGACCAAGTTTTGGCATGGATTGAAGAAAAAAGATCAATCATTAGCACAATGAAAAGAAGGAAGGCAAACTGGTTGGGGCATGTTATGAGGCATGACTGCCTACTGTGTAAGATAATAGAAGGCAAAGTAAGAGGAAATTGTAGGAAATGAAGATGAAAATTTATTATGCTAACAGATTTGCTGGAAAACAAAACTTACCAGGAAATAAAAAAGCAGACACAAAACAGAAAAGTTTGGAAATGTTCAGCTGAAACCTGTCTTTGGAGAGATCCATTCTGATGATGATGTTTATACTCAGTGAAAAGAAGGAAGCAACAAGATGGTAACAATGATTCTGTCCTCTATGGTAAAAAGCATGAGGAAGTAAAACCTAAAAATAAATTAAATCAAAAATAAGAAGAGATCACCCCAAACAACCTCGTCTTAGCTGAATCAGAGAAAATAATTACAGGATGAAATTAGAAATGGAGACAATTAAATGCATCAAAAAATCCTGCTACATAGATAGCAAGATCACCAGCTAGAGAGAAATACTAAATAGAAAGGGAGAGAGCATTCAAACTGAAGAAAAAAAACAATTGCTGATGCCAAATGTTTTGAGCTTTGACATTAGGAAATGGTTTATAAAAACCCACGCATGTAGCATTCTTTGTATGGCAGTGTTATATAGACTGCTAAAAGAGCAGAGAAGAGAAAAGCAATTGAGATACAGCATCACTGAAGGATAATGAAAAGAAAATGGAAGGACTGAGTCTACTACTATTGAGTACTAAAGTATATCACAGACAGGGGTGCAGTATCAATTTCATAGGGGCTGGATTTCTACCAGGCATGACAAAAGAATGTAATTTATCATCTTCTTTCTATGTATCTAATACATGTATGTCACCATTAAATATTTTTTATTTGCACTTACTAATTATCAAAAAATAAAATTATCAAACAAATAGAGAAAAACCAGCAATCATATATTTATTAGCTTAAGAGTGGAAGATTTTCAGGCCTCAACCAACCATCACCCACAAGCCTTCATCTCCTATTTCCTTCATCCTTTCTCCCCTTCACTGTTGAGCGAAGGGTGCTCATGGTACGGCTGCTGGAGCACATGGTGCTCCAGCAGCACCACATCACTGTTATATGATTTTAGGCACATTCACTTATGGATTACAAGTAGTGAAATTCCATTACTGTATGGATAATAAATATTGCCCATGACTTAGTCTTATGCTTTCCTAACATTATACAAAAATTGGGAATGAGGAAATAAAACCATTGAATCTAAGTATGTCATTTCACCTATGCTGCAGCCCCATGGTATTAAAGTCATAAGAATATGTAACAAAACAGAAATACTTCAATGGATGATAAAACAAAAACTTGATGAAAAAATTAAAAATTTGAAAGTATGTATGAAGCAAAAATGAATCTAAATCTGAACTTTGGATATTATGATTGAGATCTAAATTATTATTATAAGCATAGGCCTGCTCTTTTGAATGTAACCTCCTTTAATTAGTGTTAAATTTTAAACTATTACCACTAGATAATGGCCATCTTTGAAAACTGAAACTGCTTTCAGAATAAATTTCACAGGCAAAAACAAATTTGAAATATTTTTTATACATTAAAGCACTTCCTTTGAAGATGGTACATATACTTCAAACAGTTAGGTAGTTACATTTGTTAAGGAATAAAAATACAAACTAATTTTGTAAGGAATGAGAAGTAACTCAGTTATATATTCTCATCTTATCAAATATCTTACTAGTAGGTTTATCTAATAGGACATATTGAATACATTGTTTATATGATTAAGGGTAAGGAAAAAGGTTCCTGGTGTATTGTAAGCACCAATAAGAGGTTAAAAGACATAAAAGATATTAATAGTGCAACAAATATTCCAGAGTTGCTACCTTTATTAAGTGCTACAGATAAAAGATTTTAATCCACAAGAAAATCATTTATCTAGATAAGAGTAAAAATTAAATGGTTTTGTCATTCACACCATTATTGGATTGGATTAACTAAGAAAACTAACACATGGACCATTTTTAAATATATTGCAAAAGCAGTTTCATGCCACATGATGCTTTCAAAATATTATAAACAAGCAATAAACTTGGATGTAGCTAAATCATAATTTTGTATCATAAAGTGTAGCAGCTAGAATATTTATAACTGCCTGGTTTTCCTAATTGTATCATGCCACAGTATAATTATAGCTCCATCTCTTAGCTTCACTTATTAAAGAAATGAGAATTTAAATGAGGTCGATGTCATTGCATCACTACATTCAAGGGCTTGATACAAGGGAGAATTATATTATATGCATTCTCTCTCAGAAGATCTAACAAAAGAATTTAAATCTAATAAATAATCTTGTGCTACATATGTGAACTTACAGATTTTATAAAAGTAACTTATCATTCCAAGATGAAGCTATAGAAATGAACTTTCACTAAATTTGCTGTCTCATATGTAAAGTAAATGTAAAGTAATATGTAAAGCTTAATCATAAGTCTTACTTCTATCAATGTTGAAAATTTGATTATACATTCTGAGGAAAAAAAATCAAGGGTAAAGTTGAAATTTGGGCAAGAAGAAAGCAGAAATTATTATTTACTTACTTTGCAAAAGAAAATAAGAAATCATGCATTTTATGGGTCTACTTTAAGCTTTCTAAAACCGATAATAAGGGTACTTAACATGAATAAAGTGAATAAAGAGACAGAAGATTGAAATCTTAAATAAGATGCAGAGATGTTAAGATATACAAAATTCTATCTTTTTGAAAAATCTCACAATAACTCATTCTTGTTAATAGAATCACTAAAAACTCACCCAAAATTCATGTAAATTTAAATTAATCTCACAACCTTCCTTTCTTCCAAACTTCCCTTGTGATCATGCTAGTAGTCTATAATATCTAATGGTAGCCACATAATAAATGACAACTAATACTATTTTGCTACTGTATTATGAATATCCTTCCTACTATAATAGAAATGCCAATGGGATGCATTACATCTCATTAGCAAAACTTTCCATTAGAGAAGAGGGGTAATACCAAATTAACCATAAGTAATTACAATATGTTACATATACAAAACTAAATTTTGACTTCGATACCATTATAGTAATGAACATATTTGCGAACTGAACTTTGAGATAAAGTCAGTAATGACAAAAAACTAACACAACTTGCACTTGAGTTGGTACAGCTTAATATCAAAAGATGCATAGGATGCCACTCACCTCGGACCTTCATTTGAGGAATCGTACATGGAAGAGAAATGAAGAAAAGGCAATGAAAAACTTTGCACTAAGTTTCTCAAGTTCTTTTCTAATGGTAAATCTTATCCTAAATTACGCAATATAAGGTTATCACAATCAATGGAGTATCGGTGATTATAATGTACTTTTTAAACATATTGTGCTTAACATGGAAAATTACATTCATAAAGACAAACATTGTATGCTGTTATAGAGAAGTGTTAATTGCTAGGTAATAAAGAAGAGGGCTGTATTCCACAGCAAGGAAACTTATGTAGAAGACCAATTTGTAAATGATATTCGATAGAATGTAGAAGCGTAATTGTTTCCTAGAACTTTACATTTGGCAGATCTTACGTGAATGATTATTACATAATAATTACAAATAACATATTACAAATAATTTTCCCTTTATCATCCTGAACAGATTTTCTCTACTTCTAAATGCGACGAAGGTTTTTATTGCACGTTAACATTGAAATTATCCTTACAAATTTGTCTTAATATTTTCCGCTTGAATTATGAATATTTCACGATCATCGCTAAACGAGCCGTCGATATTTGAATTACGACATATCGATCGGTTGGAAGTTTATGAACACAAATAAACCGCCGGTCCAAATTCGATCAATAAATCATTCCTGAACCCTTGGGAAACGCTTTTTCGAGGTTTATAGTTATCAGATTTAAAAAAGGTACGATTATTTCAAATTCCCTCGCATTCACGCGTTATATGTGTCCGTATATAAAAGTCAGAATCAACGAACAATTAGTGAAGAAATTATCTGTGATGAAGCCTTGGTTGTGAATCTTTTATGAAGTTTCTCTGCAGGAAGAGGATTATCCGGGTGAAAGACGTGAATGGTAAGCAGGGTAAGCACGACAGCGGGGAGCTCTCAAATCAAGGTGCTGTTTGTATTTTTTAAATAGCTGTACGGATGAAAAGAAGCTTAGACTTAAAGAAAAACGAGCTTTATAAGCTAGGAGTCTTAGATGGGGTAGATAGGTTACCGAACGAAAAGAAATTAAGATGGTGCGACAGGAAAAAGTTTCCAGTGAATAGAGAAAACTTCAGTGTAACGGGTAGAAGGGCCTTTTATGAATGAATGAAAAGGATTGGAAGGGCGAATTTAGGCCTAAGGTGGCCTCTCTTTCGCCTAACCTCAACTGTCCATACGTTTGTTAAATTTCATATTTAGAACTGGAAGGAAAATACAACAACGCAAAAAGATGGAGTTGATGGGATTCAAACTTATTAAAGTAAGTCGTAAGAATGCTTAAAAACAGAGAGAGACTAAGTAAGATATATGGGGTTGAATGAGTAAACTATTATCAGGAATGTCGATAAGTAGGAGATTTCAGGGTACATCAAATAGGTACAGGGTTCCTGTACCATCAAACAGGGTACAGCAAAATAAATTGTAGAAGACATTTCGGAATAATGATTTCTCCTAAAGCTTTTAATATGATGCCATTGGCAAAGCTTTTTGTGGATTAAATTCTAATTCTAAATCTAATTCTATCTTTGATTCATATCGGCGGCTTTCTTTAAATTAATTTCATACGCCATTTCCGGTAAAGACGAAAAAAATATCCGTACTGAAGCAGATATCTCTCTTTTCTCTTTAATTTATGAAAACGCTTAATCAAATATGTTATCTTTTGAACTGACATGGCTTAGGACTTGGGAAGTTGCTGACGCACATTTCATGGGTGTCGCGGTAATGGATACGAAATGAAATCGGTGGCGGATGTGGCGGCTTCCAAGCCGCTTAACTCGTTCGACATCATTTCATAAGAAACAACATGTTTCATACGTTTCGTAGAACGTCTTGCTAATCTGCTGGATAAGACAGCACTCGCTGGCAAGAAAATGGGTTGTTTGATTACGTCTTTTTCAATTCGTTCAAGAGACGCATTTCTTGATTAAGTGGAAATCTGGATTTTGTCAATAAATATGTTGTTAATGAAAAAGCATCGCAGGAAAAAGTGCACAACTTCAATTAGAGTAGTACCTCGACTTACGAACCGTTCTACATACGATCTTTATCCTTAACCTATTTATATATTCTAACCTTATTTCGAGATACGAACCGAAAAGATAATGTGAAAAATTGGGTTTCGAGCCACGAACTTTTCGAGTTAATGTCTACCTGGAACCAATATACTCGCGAGTCGTACCACTACATTTACTTTCATTGGCAAGCGTAAAAGATACCACATCTGCTTTGCAAGAACCTACTTGTAACAAAAAAAAACACAAAAACGAATACCAAATAGCTGCGATTAAAGCAATCACTTTGAGTGGATCCTTTACGATCACTTTATTTCTGCTACAGTGCTCTTTTATTGACTTTCATCTTTCATACGAGCGTCATCCGTCCCGGAATCTTCCTCCCGTCTACCTTAATTTTCTATAGCGATGATCTTTGGCTGTGAAAATTGGAATTGACCCAAAAGTGAAGTCGCAAGATTCGGCGAAGTTTAATCTAACAATATATTATACTAAGTAAGAAGTTAGAATCTCAATGTCAAAATCAATTTTTTGCGGATTAGGAAGCAAATTCCTTCTAAGTAGAAGGGAATGTCATCAAAGAATTCATCATTAATCTTCTGCCGTGCGAAGGCTTGTAGACAAAATTTCCTACTCAATCTCTCTTCTTTTATTTATTGATTGTTTTCCCACCTTCTATATAATTTGACTTTGTCATCTCTCTGTATTTCCCCCTTCTTCCTACCTACTATTACTTTTTTCACCAATCCCCCTCGTCTCAATATTTGTCCCACCCGTTTCTGTTGCTGTCGCTCAATTACTTCAATCACAACCCTCTTTCTACTTCAGCCTCCGCAACTTCCTCGTTTGTTTTTCTATCAACCCAACTTACCTTTTCTGTTTTATGCCACACCCACATCTCGAGCTACTCGATCCTTTCGATATCCTCCTTTCTTAGGGTCCACGCTTCACAGAAAAAAATATCCCCACCAAGGATTTTAGCAATCTTTTCCTGGTTCTCTTATCAAGGCCAACAACGAAAAGTAGTTACTTGAACACGTTTATCAGGCTTAGCTCATAAGCTTATGAGAAGATGGTGCTGATTGGCGCAATCTCAATTCTCTCAATTAGATCAAATCTTGATTTTACATGTTGAGAGTAAAGGAGAGACGATTCTGATAAATCGAATGAGTCTAATGTTATTTCCAAATAACTACGGCGATAAGGTTTCACGAGCAATCAATAGAGCTCAAAACCCATGATAAAATTAAGCATTACCCAAAGCAACAAAAAGGAGGAATTATCAGAAGATATTTTTTTAATATTACGTTTTACTGTAATAATAAGAAAGATAAGCTAAATATAGATATTTTACAGCGTGATATTTTAGAAAATACATCGAGGGATTTGATTATATTTATTCCACTACATCAATTTTTTATTAAATCCTTAAATTTTCCGTGAAACTAATTAAAATAAAACCGAAATCCAGACATTTTGACCGAAATTTCACGTAAATTTACAGAAAGAATACTTTATTTAAATAAGTCATCGTCATGTGTTCAAACATCCCAGAAATAAAGAACGTCTAGAAGATAACTTTTCAAACAAGCTGAAGTTCTACATTCTACCGGCATTCTATTTATGATAGCCGTGAGCGATAAACAAGAAGTTTGAAATATTGATAAGAAACATCGAAAGAAAATATTTTCTAAAGGAATGTTTCAAAACTTCCCAAAAATGGTGTTTTTCAAGATAGAATTGTTTCGATAGAAAATATACAGGTTATGTAGCCTTTTGTCATAAAAGGGACTGTTTTCTGTAGATTTAAGAGTCATATTTATACATTCTACACTATAAAATATGATTTGGGTTAAGAATTGATGTATACTACTCGTAAATTATTTTTACTCAAAGGTGATTCATCATATTACAGGTGAGGTAACCTCCCCGGAAAAACAATGAAACGTTTTTAGGCGCCAGTCTTATAATAAAAACAAATTTGCTCTCCCTTTAAAAATATTTGCATGTAACTCAAAAAGGAATCCTTTTAATTAAGTAATTAAGTTCTGAATGCAGAAAATTTCGAATCATCGGGTAAGATTCGGAAAATTTCATTCCAAAATTATAGAAAAGCAAAAGGCGACATAGCTAGTAAAGAATAAAACAAGGAAACAGAAAATACGACAAAGGTTTAGAACGCAATTTTCTACAATCAACTGATTTGGGTAGCTTAAATTTTGTTTGAAACGACATCGTAATTTGACACGAAGTACCTTATATGGGTCCTCCGCTGCCGTGATTTGACTGAAGTGATTATTGTGTAATGATTCCATTCAAAAATGAACGTAAACGAATAATTATCGATAGTTTCTTTCTATACTTCTGATATTTGTAATAGAATCACTCAATATGAAAGATAAATACTTTCTAAAAAAATCAATCGAAGAAGATTTAACCTTGTAGAATTCCATAACAGGAAGCATGGTAAATAACTGTGCAAATTCTACAGAAAGAGATTTATTAGCGACCCGTTTCAAATTATTCGTTCATCTCATCTTGATGATGAACAGATAGTTTGAAACCGGTCGCTAATAAATCTCTTTCTGTAGAATTTGCACAGTCATTTACTATACTTCCAAATACTTTCTAGTTTTTCACGGAATTCATTTCAACGCAACCGGCCTTCTCTTTTTCTGCATTTTCAGACCTTCTCTTATTGGCAGCATCAGAAATAAGATCAAGTTTCCTACATTTTTTAAGTAATGTTTCTCCACAGAAATATCTATCGATACGAAAAAAATCGGTTGACTTAAATGCCGAAGACCAGGGCTGGAGAGCTTACGGATTGCTGCGATCAACTTCGATACAAATCGTTTGACCGCAATCAACTCGGAGAAACAAATTTTAGCATTTACAGACACCAAAATGATTAATGCATTAATGCTGCATTTCCAAGCCTTCCTCTGTATTTGTTAAACCGACAGAACTCTGTAGCGAATATAGATTATGTATATTTAATTTAAATAATTGAAGTAATAGACATTAACCCGAAATGATGAACCTTCTTGATGAAAACTCGCGATCGACCTGTTGGCCACCCCTGCCATAGAAAATATGCCATAATACCCTAATGAAGTTAGAATTTGGTATATTTTAATTACAATTTCTTGTGGCGAACAACTGATTTTGCTCGATGATTAGCAGCAGACTAACCAGACAAGCTAAAAGTATTAATGCGTATAAAAGTCGTTTTAAGCCCGGCAGACGTTGCACTGTGACGAAATGAAAAGAAAGACTAAGATTTGTACGGTTACACTTACAGAAACGACTTGTTTGTAAATACTCTTTTGGAAAAAAGAGCAGAGGAAAGATACGGTGAGTAAAGGCCTCTCAGCAAGTTTATCTAACCTTGTTGAGAGGCGATAAGTGATACAATCAAAAAGATTTTATCAATCAAAATGCAAACATTTAATGCAGTTTAAATATTAAACACGCAGCCGAAAGTTTTGAAAAAAAAATTTTTTTCATCAGTTTGATGTTTCGTAATGTATTTGACCCAAAAAAAGTTTAATTACGGAATTTTTTTCTAAATAGCCAAAAATGTTTCCATTTCGAAGCTCGCTTCGAATTGTGTGACGCAACAGCTTTGTTTACGGTTCTGTGTGACCGCTAGGGTGAATGACATCTTCAGCTATTGCCTATGATTCCTTGGGTTTACATTTCAGGGCATTTTAGGCGTTTCACTGGGTTATTTCCATCACATTAGTAGACATTTCTTGCCTAAGGAAAACGTGAAATATAATTTTAGATAAGCGAGTAAAAGAATGTTTATAAATAGGGGTAGATTCGAAGAGAAAATTACCAAAAATATAGTGCACTGAAGATAGGTAAGATGAAAAGATTAGAGAGCGATATTAATTCATCTTACTCAGGCCACATCTGGAATATGTGGCAAGTATATGGGACCCAGCGGACGAAACGTGTACTCGCGAACTCGAGAAAGTGCAGCGCAAGGCGATACGATTTGTTAAAAATTGCTGAGATAAAAAAGCAAAAATTGTGAATATGCTTGCAGAAGCAGGTTGGGGATCCTTGAAAGAAAGAAGATTAGGAGTTAGGCTGCGGCTGCATGATAAATTCAGAAGAAGTACATTTGCGGAAGACGTAATCGGTTGGCTCATCCTTTCCGCGAGCGATACAAAAGAAGTATCTCGTACTCTCGGTGTTTGTACCCCCTGCCGCAAGCTGATAGGCTGCCTAAAGAGTATTTATGTAGATGCAGATATCAAATCCTTTGGACACCCACACAAGAAAACTGGAGCATGTAAATGAGCAGGAAATTAAAAAATACAAGCTAATGCGTAAAGAGCCACTGCTATAAGTGCTGCAATTCTCGCTGTCTAACAGTACGGAATAGACTAATGCACGATATTTTTCATCTGTCAATTGTTGCTGTGGCTATGAAGACATGAAAACTACTGAGGTATGATTGATGCTGAATAATGACATTCATCTTGGTCACTCCTCATTGAATGCTATGAGAAAGGTCATTCGTAGGATAACGGCGATATGAGGATTATGTGGACTCGTTCTGTTAATAGCACTCTGGGTTAGTGAGAAAGGCAATGGCTAACTCTCTTGAAGGTTAAGAATCCATTCAACCTTCAGACTCATATCTTACACGGATGTATGGATATGCTACAGTCTGAATACTTTTTAGCAAAACTGTATTAACTATAAGAGAGGCGAATAATAACATTCTTAATATTAAAGAATTAATATTCTTGTATTGAATACGAATCGTACGTCGGAAATAACAAACCATTAAAACTAACTTGATAGCAGTAATAAATGTGATTTTACAGGTTCATCAACGATAAATTCTAAAATATTATTAGTAAAAAATTTTCGAACTTTGCTGTTTTTAGGAAGGCTGAAGATTTCACTTTCATTGTACGCGAGTAAAATAGTAATGTAGATAAATTAATTAATAAAATTAGACAAAGGTGTCACCACCGAAGAAGAAATAACAAATTAGCTGCGGTAAGCGCATATGATTAGACTATTTTACTGCCTACCCTCAGTATTGTTTTCTTAATGCCATCATAATTATGAGAGGCGTATATATTTGAATTATTTCAATACACGATGTGTCCCGTAAAAAAGGCGCCAACTTAAATGGAATGAAATGCAACTTGTACTTTTCCGCAAATATATTTTGGCTTAATGATTTGAAAACATTTAAATTAGTCCTAGAAATACTGTGCCGGAAATCCATAAAGAAACTTTGGTGCAATTTTTTGAATGTGCATACCAAATTTGACTATATTTTTGGATATTTGTCAGAAACAGTTCTGTAAGCGATCAGAAGCCTGCAGGAGGTTGAGCCGGTGAATACGATGGAATGAAGTACAATGTACAATAAAGTATGATATTTTGGACAAAAACTCTGGGTCTTTGCATGAAATGGCGGTGAATCACAATGCAAGGCAAATTGTATAAATCAGTAAAATGTGGTGCATACACCTCATTTTACCGTTTCATTACAAATAACTTTGCCATCATAAGAAAACATATTAAGAGTAATTGCTGGCGGAGGAAGGACAAAACACCTACTATGTAGTTAAAAATATGAATAAAGGACATTGGTGAGCAGATGATCTCTTTACTTGAAATGTTAAGGATTTCGACGAAAATAGCAATTAATCGAAAATTCAATTTCAACTTTCTTTCTCTTTTCTCTGCTCTAAATTTCGGACGTCGCCCTTATCAAGCGCTTATTCATGTTAGCTTTCTTTGTCCATCCTTGACCTTTTTGTTGGCATGAGATGACTGACTTTTTTGTGAAATATAAGCAGTCGAAAATTAATAAAGTTACAAAAATAAGTAAAGGACTAGAAGTTAGAGCTCAGCAAATACCTATTAATAAACCATCCAACCAGATGTTCGTTTGGATAAACGTTTGATTATCCTAAACACAAAATTTTATGATGAGCAATAGATATAAAAATTCGAATAAATTAAGTAAATGGGTAATTGCTAAGTCAACTGAATTGTAGGAAGAGAGTACGTAACTAATGATATTCCTTTGCTCTACTCGTAAAATCAGGGCATGCTGATGAGATCCATTTATGAGGCACTGTCGGAAAATCGGATTTACTTGACACTGGAATCAAAATTATATTACGACTTGAGACTGCAACTCTTGAATAAGGGAAAGGTAAAAGAGGTACGCAGTGGCACGATCGCTGAGATCGAGAGAATTGGTGACAATGTAATTAGGAGAGGGACGATTCGTAGAAATGCTGATTACTACGCAAACTCAAAGTCTGCTTCGATCAGTGAAATTCTACAAGGACAACAAATATCGATGAACTCAACCTCGTTCACGAAAAATTGGGTCTGAGAAACTCCGTTAGTAAATTTCTGACGATATCTAAGGCCAACTGAAGTACGTAAGCACTGTAGAGCGCAGTGAATGTTACCGTGAAACGAATGACGGAAATTTCTCTCTGTTCTCCTCTAATGATAAACTAAGCACGGTTTCTTGTATTTCACGATCTGCTTAAACGCTTGATCTGCTTGTATTTGACGAATGCTTAAATAACAGCGTTTCGTATTAAAATCTCTATAGTAAAGACAAAAATGGTGTTATGGTGACAATAACTTTTAATAACCTGCCAGTAAACTATAGATAACTAACAGATAACCTTGCAAAGCATCTCAAAAGTGAAGGTGGAAATACGAGTAAAATTTTGAAAGGGTTCCCGGATAGACAAGTGGGCAACGCAGTCTACTTCGGCCGAAAGCCGTCCCGGGTTCGATTCCCGGTGGGGACTCACGTGCGAATTAACTGTCGAAGCACTTTTAATAATACCACTTCTACTAAAAGTTTGGAAATGGAATAAAAGAGGAAATACCGGTTTGAAGTGGTTTAGGAATATAAAATTTTTGGCATAATAATTTGTGTTCATGTAAACTGTTTTTGGCATGTGATTGGCAATTACAATGAAAGATGTAACTATAATTTTTATAGGTCTAAATTCTATTAAAGTATATTTTTGTATTTATTTATGTAACAAAATTGTTATATTTCGTAAGTTCTTTATTTGTTCTACCGTTATATTTTGTACTATTACTAGCCTAAGCACTCCACGTTGGTTAACTCCACGCTAAATTATGGAGACTCAAATATTTTGAGTTTGTATGAATAATATAATATGTATAAGAGAAAACAATTGATTATGTTAAAGTACAAATGGTGAAAACGCTGAAGACTGCAATGTTAAACATATGATTTCTTTCGGTCCAAAAAAAATCATAAACAAATCGCAATATATTTTATTTTGTGTTGCGAGTCGTATTTTGTCTCTTTATGGCAACATAATTGTAATTACTTTCTCTTTAATAAAAATCGCATTTCATTGATACGGTTCACTTTCTGAAGCAACGGTAAGCAACAACAAAACACAGGGAAACGGGTAAGGGTGAATTTGCGCAAGATGGTGTGCACCCAGGAAAAATCCCAAGGAAGAATGGACTTGAAAAAGTCTGACGGGACCGGGAATCGAACCCGGGTCTCCCAATTGCCGGCTTTTAGGCCCTATTGAATGGCTTGGAGAAATGTTCTGCCGGGATAGCTCAACGGACAGAGCACCCGACCAGCAATTGGGAGACCCGGGTTCCATTCCCGCTCTCGTCAGACTTTTTCCATTCCAAGTCCATTCTTCCTTGGAACAAAACAAAAGGTTCAAAAAAATAAAACTGTGAAAGGAGATTGGGGACGAATGCAATATTTCCTTCATTAAAATAAGCCGAGCAGACAAAATAGGTCAAATAAGCGATATCCTAAAACTAGAGCGGAAAAGTAATTCGTGAATCTAACCAGTTTTGTCAAAAATGATAAATGATATGTATGTACCTTGAGTCAGAAGTTTCATGTGAACTGAAATGGAACTTTTTTCCAGGTTTGTATATAAAATATCGCTTATATCCTTTGTATATAATATCGCTTTTAGAGATTTATAAATGAAGGGCGTTCAACACGTTTTCGGAAAAATTTTATTTTCCTTTAGAAAAACCAATTTTTATATATCATAATTGCGAGGTAAAACAATGTTATTAGATGCACGTGACTTTGTTGCGCAACAACAGAGCTAGATTTCATATCAGTTTCTAACTATTATAGAAGCAGTAAAAACTTGACTCCTGGAACTTTCTGAACGCCTCTCGAAGATCTTCACCTACATTTTCATGTTTGTACAATGATTAAAGAGATGCCAAATTATTTTTGGTAATGTTGTTAGAACAGTTCAAATATTTATAATATAACGAGATAATATGAACTTAAAGACCTTTATCATGTACACGTAACGCTATTTTCATTTATTCTCGTGCATGAGTAAAGCATCAACAAAATGCCGCTAAAAGGATAACAAAGTCGAAAGAAATAACAACAAAATCGATATATCTAACGCTAGATGGCACACCATAAGCAAGTTTCTCGTAAATCTTTCATAGAAGTATAGGAAGTATTTTTGAATCCACTAGTCCTTGAATCAATTATTCTGATTTTTCGCGATGTCTGATAATCTGATGCAGTAGAGAGAACACATCTTCCGTTAACCTATTTTCGCTAAATTTATCGATCGAGTTTGAGCTAAGTTTTAATCTTTTTTTCTCTGATGTTTTCCAACCAACGAAGGAAGCGTTATGGCTACGTTTAATGACTGATATGAGTAATTAAGACGTCCGCAATTTGAAGGAGGAAAAGAGATAGTGAATAAGCTAGTCTCGGGTTGAAATTTTGGTTACATTACTAGATAATAAATCGAGCTTCTTGCGTACACAGGGCGCAATAATCATAAGATACGTTGCATTTAAACATAAAGAAGCTTTTATTTATGACCAAAAACTAATTACTGACTGAGAAGTATTTCTCATAGTTCGATTAACGTTTTTCAAATATGAACGCGTTAATGTTGAAAATTATAGCCTCACTGTAAAAGGAAAATAGTAAGTGAAAAAATACCAGAAATCACACCTGGAATGATTGAAGTACAGAAGTACCTTTGTGTCCCAAGAAAGGAGCTTATAGGGCGATTTAACAAGTATAATGTTTCAGTGGTTGCTACTATTCATGAATATAACAAATTACAGCTTAATAAATAAAGGACTAAATTTCCTGGCAAAAAATATATTTCCAGCAATTACCCTATTAAATAGTGACCCCACTAACGAATTTTTTTATTATGGAAGACCTATTTTGCTGTTTTTCAAAGTCAGCTAACGAATGCCTTGTCAGTCGCTGGCTTACATACGCGTGTAAGTAAACAACACAGATAACCAACGGATATGGCCATCTTTTCTTTTATTTGAATGAGTAACTTCTTGGCAGTGTGAATATATGTATATGTTTATTTTACGATTTATTTAAACTCATGGATAATTTCGTTCCGGGTAAAGAAGTTTGCGGATAATGAATGTTATTTGGGAACGACTGATTTAGGCTTATAGATAACCACGTGTATAGCGCGTTCGTCTTTGATGAAAGTGGTCCAAGGTTTGGCACCCAGTGGTAGCCCATATGTGCAATATGATCTAAGCTGTTGAAGGACTGTTAAAAATACTACTATTAACGTTTTTTTCCGGAATGGTAACAGCACAAGTTTTCATTTCTGACAAAGTTTTACATAGTTACGGGGTCAACAATTTATTATGGATTTGTTTCCCGATGTCCAGTTAGCATTGTATTAAGGATTTGATGTAATGCAACATCGTGAATTATTTAAAAAAAGAAAAATCGTAGCCTCGCACAAATATTATACAGGCTTTTATCCCTGAGTATATAGGGACGAGGGAATTTCGAGCCCTGTTCAATACTTCGGCGGTTCCAATCACTCTTCCACCTGTCCTTTTAGACCAATATCTGGAAAAGATAAATCCTAAAGTCTTTTACCCGTTCTCCTGATCTGATAGCATTCTTTCTTTCCGTTAGCTACCAATACAAAAAATATGGATATTTTCTTGCGATTCAAGACATTCGCTCCAAAAATGTTGTCTCCTCCAGCGTTGCCAGGTTCGTTTGTTTGTTGAGAAGACCCTGATCCTGTCTATAGCATCCTTTCCTGAGAGACTCTTGATCCCTTTCTTCCATCTATACCCCCCCATAATGTTATACGTTTTATTTCAATCTTTTTTCTTCCATTTCCAAAGAAATTTTGAATATGTCAGAATTTGTAAATATTCTGGGTGAAACTCCCTCCCTTCTGGATACCTATTGAAAAGTGAGACATAAGTTTTCTCTCCCTTATCTGTACCCCTCAAGAGTGCTCTGCTTTCTGCAATTCCGCCTTTTCTTGTTATCAATCGTTTCTGATAGACTATGCTGAATCACCAGATCTCCTCAGCTCCCTCCCTTCATTATCCTGAACTAAATTGGGTGTTTCCTTCAGTCTTTTCTGAAATAAGACAACATTTTTTGCTCAGAAGAGTTATTGACCGAAAGTTAAGCTAACCTCTAATTCTCAATATCTGAAATTAGCGGAGATGCATTTAGAAAGAAGAAAAATGCCCATGTTTCTTCCTTTAGAAAAGCGGTCCCATAGTAAGGTCCGCGAAATAATCCGAAGGCATCGGTTAGTATGTATGTTTGTTCTAATAAATTTAATGCTCAACCTCAGTATTTTCTGCAATTTTGTTATCCTTCCAGTTAATTAAAGTGATTATAACATTAAACTTTTCGTACTTAATTGTATTTACTTAATAGAATGTGAGATCTACAACATTTTGGGAGTCGCGAAAAAAAATATGAGCACAATCGGGTTCTCAGCCTAATAAAGTTAGAACCGCTTCTTTATAGTATCAATTTCGCAACGTACTTTACTCGATTAACCCTCTAATCTTCTTTGCTACCAACCACCATTAAAGACTCAGAGAATTTCGCGTAGAACGTTTTCAAAATAATGTATTTTAAAGAATGAATCATATCATTAACTATTTCGTTTATTTCCTCTGATTAAAGCTTTATTTAAATCGAACTTTTAATGAGCGACTTATGATTAATTTTAGTTTACATAATCTTTTTAAAGTTTGCCATAAACCTGTCACGTAACTGTTCGTAGAACTCAATGTAAGCTGGAGTATATAAGAATTTGTGTGTGGATATATCTGGCAGTAGTATTAAAAGTGCATCAAAAGCAGAGGTCATATTGCAAATATGGGTTCCCACCAGGAATCGAACCCGGGTCCGTTTTCACCACAGACGAACCCGATACCGATTTAGCTATCCGGGAGACCTGGATCTATTTAATATATAACTAATGAACGATTATCATACTGTCCGCACTTAGTCATGGTCAAGAAAGTGGTAGGATAACAATAACAAATATATTTTTGTCATCACCGCATCATCCGAAGAAATAATTGCGAGCGACCATCCGATTCCACAACCAGTTCTATCTTTTCGACTATCACACGACTTCTCTAAACACCGCCTGTTTTGTCGTTTTGGAATCTACAATCTGACGTTATTCTTTCTCCTCTTCCTGAAACTGTCGTGCCGTACATTTATCAAGACCGTCCAAGGATAACAGTTGCTTTCATTTCTATAAATTACCTGCTGCGACAAAGCGTGGGAATCCCTTTCGTGCAGGAGTTTTTGTTACACAACTCCCGGTGTTAAATGAGGGGTGACGAATCAAATGTTTCTTATTCTCATCGAAAATACCTCACAGTAATAAAATACTTTTTATGCCGCAACATTTGTAGTAGAGGGCGTTTCTCCTCTAAGAT
Organism: Ladona fulva; assembly: GCA_000376725.2. Lineage (NCBI taxonomy): Eukaryota > Metazoa > Arthropoda > Insecta > Odonata > Libellulidae > Ladona > Ladona fulva. The sequence continues at coordinate 1,426,495 of KZ308150.1, read as the reverse complement.
ACAATCTACCAATGGAATGGCCGTGTTTTCGCACTCTCATTTGTTTCGTGTTTCTTCTGTTACCTGTCAAGTGCATTAAGCACGCCGTAGATGTCTCTTCACAATGTATCAAATCCAAAATGTTACACCCTCTCCTATTTATTATCTAGAACTTTTTCCCTTACTTATGAATACCTCTTGTACATGCCCATCCCGAATTCTGTGAATTATCATCCGAGTACTTTCGGATACCACCCCCTACACCCTAACCTTTTCGCCCTACATTTAGGTGCGCTCTCTCTAACAGCTTTCTACCCCCAAGCTCTAGATACGAAACTTTCATCTCATTGTCAGTATCACTCTACTTCGCCAGCCCAATGTCTCTCTTTCTCATTTTGCCCAATTCTACGTTATAGTTTCAAGTAATTTGCCTCGAAGAAAACTTATAATAGTCGTTCGTATTTTGATCTTATTGTTAGTTACCCTATTTCTATCTTAAGGATTTTTAAGGAAAACTTTTTAGTGGCTGCTCGAAATCATCCACGTACTCCTAGAATCTCCGATTGTGGTGGCAGCGACCAAGGTAGGTGACTTACGTACGCTAATCTCAATTCAAGATTTACGGATTCCCTCCATTCGGCTTTTTGCGGATTCGATGCTTAACCAAAAAGCAGCATTTTGGTAGAAAATTCAGTTCTGACAGTTAAGTTCAAACGAAAAGCAGTATTTGTTGACGTCATTATTATACTTTTCAAACTGTTTCGAAAACAAAAGGTTAAATATCGTAATTTATTGATATAACTTACCCGTCTTTCTATGAGATTCATTTTCTGATTTCAAATACCTGTTCATCTTCATGCAACAATAATTCTTCATTTGTTTATAATTAAATTGCTTTCTGCATTTCATTTTCGGTAGAAAATTTTTGTAGATATGATGATGCCGCTTGCAGAAACCGGAGGTTGCATTCATGAATTTTTCTAATCTTAGGCTTAAAATGGTTACTATTTTATTTATGGATGCCACCGTCAAACTATTGTAAATAAGAGAAACATCTAGGTAATGAGATCTACTTTTAAAGTGGGATGTAAAGAGCTAAGGGTAGCAAAAACGAAGTTACCGGTTTCAATACCGAACCAATAATGACGTTAATCTTTACTAAGTTGATTTTAAATGGAAACGATTCATTGATTCATCAATTGATCGTCTATAGATATACTATAAGCTCAAACCGGTCATCTTATCACATCATTTCCGTTAGAATTTACAGAAATATATAATTTCCTTACCGTTACGGGATTCCACTAGTGACATCTAAATTCAATATTGAATATAACTATGAATCTCGGCAGATGAATCGTTCCGAAATCGTTTTCCTCAGCCAAAATGCTGTTTTAGATATGTTTTTAAGTCCTAAAATGCACCTCAAAACTGTCAAAAACGACCTCACTCTTTTAAGACGAAACTGGCAGGAATCATTTTCTTTGGATGAATTTATGAATTTTCCGTACGATCGCTCAGGTGCTAACGTCCACCAAAGCATTTATCAGCCGATTCCGCATTCATTAGTCTTTTTCATTAAATAGAAAAATATTTGATTGACGAAAATGTCTTAAAAAGAGTTGCTCGTTAGCCGAGGTGTGACTGTAATTGTCTTTTCAACTTAAACATCCTTATCGCAAATGAAATGTGATGAAGGCTGCGATGACGCAAATTTCCCAATTATAGCAGCTAATAGCACTCCCATCAGTACGAGACAAGAGCAGCCAAAATCCGAGGCAAGAATAGACTGCTCGCGTCACATAATTGAAATGGGACATTGTGGAATTCACCGTTTCTAGTCACCACGCCCCAACATAGGTGGGCGTGGTGGGTACTAAGGTGGTACTTTTAGATCTATATCTATATATGTATCCCTGCAAGCCGTTTTTCGGCGTATGGCAGGGGATGAATGCGCTATGATTCCACTTTCCTAATCGATTACTTTCGCCTACCGTTCCTGAAAAGAAATGAAATTTTGAAACGACTAGTTCAAGCATCTTGTTCTCTGATTTTTCTCTCAATGTCAGAACGGCCTAATTAGCTAGGAGGACGCATGATATCAGCTACATCTTTTAAGAATATACTTCCATTGAACTTATTAAGTCAATTCTTTCTTTTTATCTTCTAGATATTCCCATCCTGCACCCTGAAACATATCCAAGCACTCACTGATTTGTTGTAACAATATTTTACGAAACATATCGCTTTTCGCTGTACCTTTTCTAATTCTCGAATACAACACTTTTCGATAGGATCCCATATACTCCATGCATACTCAAGGTGAGGCCTAACTAACGTAACGCAACACCGCTCATAGGCTTTTTCATCGCATTTCAGCTCCTACCGTCTATTCTCTTAACGAATCCGAGATTCGCAAACAAGGAAAAGTTAGATTTCCTGCAATACCACAAAATACTGCGCCAATAGATACAATTAGCCTACTTTTTCTTCATTCCGCAAAGCCAAAGAAAGACCACGTATTTTATTACTTAACAGGAAACGGAAGGAATTAAGGAAATCCGTGTTTGTACGAGTATGTACACAAAGAGATACGATTACCTGGTATATTGTTCCGCATAAAGCATGGCGATTCTCCGAATGAAAAAATACAACGTGAAGAGAGCAACCTATATTGAAGGATTACCGTTGAAATTGGGGTGCTTTGATCTCCTTAATACCCTGCCCAGTTGGGCGTAATTCCTTGATCAACACTTGGAGCAGCTGATTACGTTTCTTTGTCATGGGTTGCAACGTTTACATTATGCACTATAAATAAGAGTTATTACAGCAAGAGTCACGGATATCCAAATAGGTAACGGGTTAGCCTTTGGTGAAAGTGGTCCCGGATTCGATTCCCGGTAAAGGCCCAAATGACCTCAGCTGTCAAAGAACTTTTAAAAACTACTATTAAGTGGGAAGAATTCGTCCTGAAGACTTTCCAGGAAAAAAATAGGCTGTCCCGTCAATTCATCGACATCTGAATGAGTGACTGACTGAGTGGGTACGTTTGATTTTAAAGCATTTCACAAAATCTTTCAGCTTAATTTGAACTGAAAGGCATCGTTATATTTCTTAAAATAATTTACAAGTTGTTTTGCAGATATCGGACCAAAAATTTTACTGAAATCAATATTTGAAGGTGTAACTTCGTGGAAAGACATTGCAGAATGAAAAAACCTCGTACTTTTCCATAAGAACTTAAATTCGCGACCGGTTTCGTAAGCGTACTTACATCTTCAGACTGAAGATGTACGAGTAAGTACGCTTACGAAACCGGTCGNAGCGGATGAGGGAGAGAGAGAAAAAGGAAGTGAAAATGACGCAGGTGGTTGCCACCAAGATAGATAAGCCTATCTATAACCCCGCTGATTCAGAGAGAGGTTGAATTTATGGAGCGGCAGGAAGGTGAGGAATTTCCGCATGCTTCCAGTTTCAAATTAGTCGCAATTTGCAACGACACGAAGTATCTGGTCCCGATATTCTATAAATATTGACGTAATGTAAAAAACATCGCGATGATCTGTATCTTTAGTCGTTAACTCTTTAGTCTCAGTAAAGAAAACATCAATCAGTTGTTTCATCGCTCAAAAGAGCCTAAAAGCTATATCTTTTACAACTTATATTTAATTTCTCAACCTGTAACCGCTCAATCAAAATGTATTTGCATCACTCAACGGATAGCGCTCATTTTTCTATCGCGAACTCATCAAAATTTTTCGTTATACAGCCCAACATAAATGCGGTACAAACCAGCGCATAATGTGGATTTTTAAAATCATGCTCTCGCAGGTAGTTAATGGTAACACAAATTTTCAGAAGTTCATGGGGCGATATCGTAACTATTCGTTTTCAGGAAGTGTCGCAACACATTTCTCATTGACAATTACCACTATTGAATAAATCAATACACACATGGACGATTATTAAAGAAATATTGTGAAAGAAGTATTTCTTGCCATCGCACCAGAGATGCATGCCTTTTTAAACGAATTTTGCTGAATAAAGTAACATTTCAAGAATTATGACTCCGATATTCTTGAGGCAATTGGTCGGAAGCTTTCAGTTTCTTGAAGAATGAAAGCATCCCAAACATAGTCACGCGAACCTACTTACGTGAGTAGCGCATTTTACGTGTGTATTACGGACTTCGTTCGTTTAATGTTTCTCTTTGACGAGCTTCCTTTGTTTCTAACAACAAATCTCCTCCCTGTTTCTGCACTGTCGTCATTTTGACTATCAATGGGAACAAGTAATCTAAGATGGCACAGAAAACCTCGAGGCTTCAAGGCCTTATAGGCGAGGCTCTTTCAAACAAGAGTCCTGTGACACGTTAAACCGTGTCTTTATCCGATATTTCTCAATGTTAGACTATTCCATTGCAAATGAATCAGATAAAGGTATGTTTTAAGATATTTAAAATACTAAGCAATTTTTAAATTAAATAGTAACTGTAGTTTTCATCCGATAAAAACATATAATTATCAAAGTGGTATTTTTTAAATTTTTAATGTGATAAATTGGTAACCCAAATTGTATTTGGAAGTAAATTTTAGTTTCGGCATTCTTATGCGAATGTCTTTCTTACTTTTCTCTTTTACTTGAGAAATGTAACTGAAATTATTTTTTCTAATTAAAAAAGTATATATACAGTGGTAGTTATTGATAGATATTTTTTCTAAATTTGTTTAGTGCTAGTGAATAATACATTGTACATACATACATGATTAAGTTCGAACCAACTGATAATCCAAGGAAGTGGGTAAATCTTGTGCCATGTTAAATTAAGTAAATTGAACAAAGAGGTTCAGACACACTTTACTGTGAGAATATTAACCATACATTTCTCAATTGGAAAAGTTAATGCACGATTTTCATTACAAATTGCTACGATACCCATCTTGTAAAAAATGCTGAAACTTCTATGATATAAGCAAGAAGATGATTCAGTATCTCACCCAGGATTCAATTATAACTATTTTTGCATCATTATCGAATCTCTCTGATTCTTACAGTGAGTGGATTGAATAGTATATAGGTACAAAAGTACATCTCAAAGTTAAATATATGACGTTATTAAAATCAAAGTTACCTTGGCAGTATGTATTTCAATGGTTCATGATCGACGTAATGCATGAATGAATACAACTTTATTTAGGGGAAATTTCATAGCATAATGTCCTTCAGCTTTCGAAAGTTCGATCCCACTCGATGAAACACCTATGTTTTACGTTCCAAAAGCCAGCTCCATGTAAATTTATAGCATTTTTATGCTTTTCGAATAATCAAATCTATAAGATTCCACTATAGAGAGTGAACCACAAAATCAAAGTTATCAAAGTATACGTTTGTGATGATTGACGAAAAAATATTTATTTAGTTTAAGGGGAAGGTTCTGAATGGTATGGCTACAAAGTTAAAGAAAACTGTTCCTATGAAAGAAAGCTCCTTAGTGTATAGACCACATTTGAATTACTTACTATCAAAATCAAAATAATTTTTTTGTAAGTCAAGACTTTGGGTCAACAAAAGGAAGACATTTATGTAAGTTATGCGGCTCAAATATCTGAAATGCAATTGAAACGGAGATAAAAACATATTAGCTGTATATAAAAATAAGTAAGAGAATTTTAACGTAGGATGAAGATTTCGGTTGATTTTTTTTAATATTTAAAAATCTCTTGGCTCGTAAAAATAAATAGAAATTATTTGCGATGCTATCAATTTAAAATTTCTTATAAAAATACAATAATGGTTCTAGAATTATTTTCAAAAGTTTTCGATAGACAATCTTGGCTCCTGTCTCTAAAACATTTTCTCGTCCATTCAATTACATTAAAATATTATTCAACTTACCTTCGCTACTTTACATTTCATCCACACAACGTAAATAATGGGAAGACAAATGTTCTACCTCTGTTCATCATAATGAGGTGTTATTCACTCGCATCTTTTACGTCATTCGAATTAGTACTAATGAGTGAATAGAGCGTCACAATGCGAGGTCCTGGGCTGTCGCCCTTTCCCTCCCACCAATTACGGCTAACACTCTTAATGATTTCACAAACTACAAGCGGTCTAGGAAACGAGAGAAGACATTAATTTCTTAACAGGGACGTTAAGAGATGTTGTTCGTTAACCATTGCGTCTCCTTTCTTATTTATCCGGTATCTCAAGTAAGAGTAGTAATATTCGTGCAGATACCAGAAGCGGATGAGGGAGAGAGAGAAAAAGGAAGTGAAAATGACGCAGGTGGTTGCCACCAAGATAGATAAGCCTATCTATAACCCCGCTGATTCAGAGAGAGGTTGAATTTATGGAGCGGCAGGAAGGTGAGGAATGTCCGCATGCTTCCAGTTTCAAATTAGTCTCAATTTGCAACGACACGAAGTATCTGGTCCCGATATTCTACTATTAGTTACCAATAACCGAAGGAGGACAGGTTTTTTTCACTCGGCTGTGAAAAAGAGAAACGAAAGGTGGTGCGATTAATGCGATAGCAGTGATGTTTCAGAAACAACAGTTCTAAACTTATAACACACGTAACTCTGATGGTACCTCTGAGTTTGATAAAGAAGCAAAAGGAGCATGAGCCCACCTTTCAAAAGATCAAAGGCTTAACGTCTCCTTCTTTGTTATAGTGGAAAAATATTTTAGTTTGCTACTTAAAATCATTCAATAATTCTTCTTAAGACAAGTTCCTTATTTTCATGCAAAGAAAAATTAAAGAAATATTTTCGAGTCCAGAAGACCAGAGAAGTCTTCTTTTGTCTACATTGGTGTTAAAAATCGACCTATAAAGACGTATTATCATTATCATAGATTAATCTTAGGATTAATCTATGTAATCATTATTGTATCCTCAAAAGCAGGCTTGCACAACTAACAAGAAGAGAAGTCCCCCTACACATGTGACAAAAACTTATTACGGGCCGCAGAAGAAAAATTATTCGAAAAAGGTTTTCATAATTAATTTTTTTTCCCAAGGAGAAACGTACATGAAAAATGTCTGATGGAACCGGGACTCGAACCCGGGTATCCCAGTTTAAAAATTTTTCTTTACATAAAGGAATGGAAATAAATAATTGACAATATGCATCTTCTAGCGAGAATAATTTTTTAAATGTTGAAATGAATTAGAGATTAATACATCACCTAATGAGTCTTCTTCCACTTTGAACGTACCGCAAATTTTTGCAAATTGTGCTATTTCCTTAACCCATTGCAGGACGTAAGGGGAGCTTTAATAGGTCATATGTGGGCCGCGATCCGTTTTTTCTGTAGGAATGCTCGTGCTTTTACTCGAGACTGCTTCTGAATATGCTACTGATTACCTGTAGATGATGACGCTGGAAAAGTCAGTTCACGTTCCTTTTGAAATAACGGAAGAATTTGCATTAATAACATTTTAGAGAAAAGGAGTGAGGTTTACGATATAAATAAGCTGTCTGTGCCAATAATTACGCAAGTAAAAAAAACATTAGAATCTCTGCCTAAGGCATTCAAAACACGTGAGCTAAAATTAGTTACTTTTTTAACAAGTACTGTATTTTCATCATTTGCAATTTTTTGGCATCGATCGATATTAGCACATTATTCAAATGTGACGTATAAATATCCTCTAGTCGAAATGGAAATATCTGTCTCCCGTTTTTCTCCGTCCATCGTCACTTATTAACTGCCGTCCAAAAATTGCACCTTGTAATCTATGCAGTTTTTCGATTTCCTTTAACTCATAACTAACAATATCAACTAACGGATGCATGGCAAGAAAATCTGAGGAGAAGAATAAAGGTCAAAGCTACTAATTTTCTGATACCCGTATGAAGTTCTGAAGTCACTTAGCTATGAGAGGATTACCCAAGATGTGAACGGAGACACGTACTGTGTTGCAAACATCGAGTATTCCATCGCATCCGGATTAGCTTTCAGGTTACCTTCGCAATCATAATTTCCTCTTTCGTAATTACAAATACCTGAAAAGACATTTGCTTTCCATTGTATACTTCTCGAGACATCGAGAGAGCTTGGGTCGGATTTTGATGACCAATTTTTATTATTTCCATATGTGAAAAACTACGTATCAAGGCTTGAGAAAACTTGGTCATTATTATTATGATTTTTTGAGGATACCATTCTATCAAAACGCATTAATTTCGAAGGGAAGTAACCGTCTCTGCTGTGCTTATAACTATAGTCATTACAACGGGCCGATAGGTAGCTAGATATGGACATACAAGGAAAGTCCGGGAATATTATGTTTCCGTTGCATTATCAGCCCAAAGTAATAGCTACTTCCAAAATATTCTAAGAGCTCTAACGTTTCGTCGAAATGACTTCAAATGATGAAATTAAATATAAGGTGGTTAATTTATTTTTTAAGGAAGTTAAAAATTTTATGAGCTATTTTCTCTTCGTGAATTATAGCCAGATAATGCAATAACTTGAATTTTATTTCGTCCAAGAAATGGCGAGGAAAATATTAGTAGAGTTATTTTCCAGGTAGTCACGATGACACCTTAAAAATTGGAGTTCGTTAAGATGGAAATGGTTGAGCAGAGGATATGATCTTCTAAAAATTATTTTTTCCAAGGAAGCACCTCATGCGTAAATGCTACTGTGGCAGTGAGTTCTAAATCGGTCATAGGATAAAACACCATCGTGACTGCGGATAGTGCTGATTCATGATGGACTCCACACAAACGAACTGATTCTATACTAAGAACAAGGAAAGCAAAAGGTTTCCGGCTAACTCCTTTTCGTAGAGTGGAGAGTAGCGTACTTTTTCCATAACAATATCTTTAACGAAAAGCAGGTTTCGATGTTTAATCGTCATCATCGGGTCATCGTTAACTATTACTGTGAATTTTGATTCCTATTCGCCTTACTACCAACACCTTAGATACTGAAATTCTTCTGCAATTTAGATAGATATACGGATTTAGATAGATATACAGAACTAGCCTTTAAAACAATCTTGCTGTAATCTGGATAAATATTCTTTTCATAAAAGCTACGTGCTCTAAGATAGACAGGACGATCAGAATGTAATTTTTTATAAGAATCTCGAATATCGATCTAGTAATCTTCTTCTAGAAAAACTACATTTTATAGAAAATGAATGTTCTCACGTACTGCCACAAAACGCGACGTCTCATGTAAATTGCGAAAATAATCCGCCAAACTATTTTTCAACCGTGAAAAACGATGTTGTCCTTATTTTCCTTGCGTATCCATTGAATTTACATTTAACTTTAAATACTTTACTGATAACAATTTATTCTTGGAGAATATATTTCTTCACAGTTTTTTAACAGAGGGATGATGAAACGGAACATAATTATAAGCAGATACATATTTTTGGTGTTCTAGTTTATGGTAACATCGCTAATATGGCAGTAAAGTAGATAATAATTGCGATGGAAATCCAATTAATCCTTGAGTGGGAATGAGAAGAATCATGCATTACAATTTTTATTTACTTAACCCTGCTTGGACTAGGAGGAAAGTATTTTTTCAACAAGTTCCTCATTTGATTGCTCAAAATCTCGTTGCTGTTTTACTTTTGAAGGCATAAAATCCTCCTTTATACGATCTAGAGGGAAAATAAGCTCTAAATAAGGACCGGTTAATGTCCTACATACAGAAATGTATATTATTTTAATTCCAGGTGTGGCTAAATCTGATATAGAGAGCTAGAGACCATGTAACATATTTAAACAAAATTCACGCCCTGTCACACGCCGAAAATCGGCTTGCTGGGTAACTTACATAAACATAAACCAAACAAGAAAATGATAACCTTTATATAAGTAATATGTACATTATTTAAAAAGTAAGTAGAAAATCAAGCATTACGTATTATTTCAATGCTTTAGTTGGAGTTCAGGAACCGCATTAAATATATGGAGCACCCACATAAGGCCCTCTAATTTGTAGAAAATTTCTACATGATGGAATTCCACCACATCTCGCCTGACTCTGTGAATTTCGCCCTCTAATTTGGCTGTTTGTCACATCCGAAGAAAGAAGTACAGGACAAAAGTTGCATACTAATCCGGCAGTGAAAAGTTATATCAGACCTAACAACGTACTCTTTTTGAGTATCTAACAAAGTAGGTCGGCAAAAATCGATGGAATTTCTTCCAGTTTTTGGTTCGATCCCCTTGTCAGTCAACACAATTCACCCTTCCTTCGCTATCTTTATGGCTCGATTCAAGCTTCACTCAAACTAATATCAGCTTTCCGAGCAAATTGGCGTCCTTTTTCAGTACATGAGGCAGTCTCGCTGTTTGCAACTCTAATATCTTTCGAGGATACTGCAATGCAAATTTAAAATAACAATCATTAGATAAAAATTAAAACCGGGCTCCCGGATAGCCGTAGGTAGCACCTCCACCTTTGGTGAGAGCGGTCCCGGGCTCGATTCCTAGCTTGAGCCAAATATACGAAATTATCTCAGCTGTCGAAGCACCTTCAAAAATACAGCTACTACTAAGAATTTACGATATCACATATCTAATCTACATCATATATATAAAAAGCAAATGTCTGTCCGTCCGTCCGTCTGTCCGTCCCCCTATTTATCTAAGAAACGGCTTGACTTAGAGATCTGAAACAAACTGCATTGTGTTTCTACGATGCTGAAACCCCTAGGAAAACTATTTCCATCTCAGTAAAGGCCCGGGTTCGAACCCAGGAGCACAAATACGTTTCCATAAGAGATGTAGGTAAATTAAGTTTTCATGACTTGCAGAGGTCGTTTCTTTTGCAAAATTAAATTAGAAACAATGGCCCTACGCAATTGAGACAAGTGTGACAAGAAAGGAAAATAATCATTGAATCTTATTTTAGTCGTGAATCATTCATATAGATTCGAAATTGGGAGAACTTTGATAAAAAAGACGTAAAATTCGTAAAATTTTTCGGAAATAAACAACTCATCCCTTTGACGACCAAGGCAATTGTTGAACATTGATTTCGTGAGTTATCCCATATAAATGCACTGGGATAATCAGTTAGTATACTTTTCCATAAGAAATGTACGTAAAATAGGTTTTCGTTACCTGCAGAGGTTGCTTCTTTTACAAAAACACACGGAAATTTCGTAAAATATTTGGGAAATAAACAACCCATCCCTTTGACGACTAAGGCCATTGTTGAATGTTGATTTCATGAATTATCCCATATAAGTGCACGGAGATAATCAGTTCTTATAGTTTTTTAAGACATTTACGTAAAGTAGGCTTTCATGACTTGAAAACAGTAGAATAAATATTATAAATAATTTATATGATAAGAAATATATTGAGTTATTATCTTATGGCAGAATTTTTTTGTGCTTAGGAGGACCAGATATATATTTTTTAAACTAAATAAGTCCCGTCATGCTTGACGGGGCCGTTTACTAGTACATTTACTATGTACATCTATATTCTACATCTCGTATCTCTTCGATGGAGGAAATGAACTCGTTAAGCAGTTGAAAGTAATGAAGGAGAGGATTGTTATTGTTATCCAAACTCATTCCTAAAGAATCTTGGAACACGAAATCATCGCGTAGGATGTTTTCCAAGATAGACGTAAACATATCATGCGAGTTTTCATTAATCATTAGTAATAAACTAACGCCGAGCCTTAATTGAGATGTATTGAATTGTGTAGATAAATTTACCTATATGCTGAAAAGTTTGATAAATGTACGTTTTTTTTACTTGCTCATAGTAGTAAGCAAAGCAGATTCAAATAAAGCATAAAAATACTAATGATGATGTGATCTTAAACCATGAATAAGTTCAAATTGTAATGCATACCAAAGTTGAAGAATAGTACGAAACAAACTACAGTGATATTAGCATTTAAATTTTTTTATAATAATCAGTAAAGTTGTCCCGATAGAAAATCGCGAATATTTTTCCTAAGAGCCGATAACAGAGCAAAATAAAGTGGCCGCATCAAAAAAAAATTCAATGTCGATGATCGATAAAATGTTTCTTAAAATCGACGGAGGCGGCCGTGATGTTGTGGAAATCCATCATGAAAAACAAGGCATACAGATGTACAAGTAAACTTGTGTGGAAAAGAGTACGCCTGTCTGCCTTATTTTTCAAAATGTTTCTTATCTATTATTTAATCTATCTAATATCATTTAATAATATTTAGGCTAATAATATTTAGGCTATCAAATATTTAGTTTACTATTATGTTGAGTAAACAAATCATCGTCGCTTGCAGATTCCCCTTTCAGCATCTCGCATAAAACGTACTCCCCGTGACGTCCGTCGAATTCCAAAACAGCACCACCTTCGACGAACGAATTAAATCCTCGTTACGATGCGTGGAACCTGCGCTCCCTTTTTTTCCTTAGGAAATCCCTCCAGCGCAGCTTCCTCGTCAGTCTTCCTGGAATCTCCCGCTAAGGTGAAAAAAAATAAACGGACCCGCCCTTCACGCCAGGGGAGACCTCACGAGGAAAACTCGGGGCACTCCTTTTAGCATCGGAGTGACGACTCGGTGCTTTTCCCCCCACCATCTTTTCACGCTCTTCCTGGAAACGACCTTGGAGCGGTCACGTGGTCTGCACCGCGCGCCGGGTGCTTCGCGTTCGAACACGGCAGGACGGCAGTCTGTCTCCAGTCCCGCGTGGATACCGTCAGTCTCCGTCCGTTGGTGTATACCTTCTGACGGGAGAGGCGACACCGCCTGGTATACCGGGAGGGGAAGTTCAAGTGCTGTGTTTACAACGACACTCCTTGTCGAGTCGATCGATGGAACGTATTTTCGCTTTGGTAATTCGTCGTCTCCGGCGTCCGCGCCCAGAGTTCGGTGACTCGAAGATGGTCTAAGTTAACGCCCTCGGACTTGGAGTCTCAAAAAGGTGAGTGCCAGTTCATGCACCTGCGCGTTGGGTTTTCAACGACAGAAAAGTCTTTGCTTAAACGGATGGACATTTCCGGTAGTTTTGCGAGCAGAATTAGGAGTTCCGTTAATTCGACGAGTTTCGGGGGTTAGGGTGATTGCACCCCCTGCCGCACGCCACTAGAGGTTTATATTAGTGCTTCCCTAACGGCGTGCCGCGGCATTGTGGTGTACCGTGTGTGCTCTTGTATGTCGTGTAATACCTGGGTTTTGTATTTCAAAGTTTGCAATGCGTTTGTGCTTTAATTTCGCGTAGTGAAAACTTAAGAATGTTTGTTTCCACACTTGTGTTTTTTCCCTTTTCAATTTCTTTACAGTGAAACTGATAAAGATGTGGTTTAGAGTAGTGCGAAACTTGAGCGAACACGTAAGTGTGTAGTGGAGAACAGAGGGTTTGGAAGCACTGGCTTATTGGATGTGTCAACAGATGTAAACGATGCGTGATCAATTCAATTCAAGCGCGATCGATTGGTTATAGATATTACTGACACATTCTTCGATGAAAGTACTTCCTGAAGATTGCATGCATAGAAAGCAGTGTTGATGCTACATTCATGTGCGCTGAGAATGAAAGAAATTTCGCTCTCTTGGGCTCCTCCCGAGAATCGATCAGGGAACCTCCGATGCCGGCTGCGAAAATCCTATCCACCTGTCTTTCCGGGATGTTATACTTTCGTCATATCGGCTTTTAGATACACTTAGCTTTCTCTGTTATCATATACAGTCGTTTGATGTTTGCTTTTCACGTTGTGCGCGCTTACCCGGGCCCGAATCACGTATCACCGCAGTTAAATGATAGAGATTTAACCAAAAATACTCCGTTCCACGGGAATGTCATTTTTTCTCGGTGTTGTTCGTATTTACGTGTTTACGTCTGTTGTTCTGAAAGTTCTCGGAGCCAAGCTTTAACTCGTCTGGAGAAATTTCAAACTGTGATAAAACCGAGTGACATTACCGGGCCGCATTGTCGCAAATATCTAGCAATGAAAATTCTTGGTAAATTGACGCACGCGACAGTGAAAAGTAAGATTGGCTTTCTTTTAACAACAATGAGCGTCTACAGGAACTCATTTAATGCACCTCCTGAGCCTCAAATAACGGGTATTATTCATTAATAAATTTTGATGCGTTAAGGTTTGAGTCAATCTGAATTATTACATGAAAACATGTTATAATCGGCCTACCTTTTGATATAAAAGTATGTAAGGACCGAAAGTACAAATTTGATGATATAAACAGCATTGTCAAATATCTTAGTCTCTCAAACGCTAAAATAACAATGAAACCGTTTAATTTTTCTTGCGTCAATTAATGCATTGGGCCTATTATTTACAATAATAATAGTATCAATAATAACTTCTATAATGGTTACAGGAAACAAATCCCAATTGCATCCTTTTTAATAAATATTACAAACAATAACAAAGGACGAACACATATGACCATTCCCTAACAGGAAAAATCCGACTATAATATCAATATCTATAAAATATAAGAATAATATGTATATCAGGGTATTTTTTAAGGACCTCTAAAATATTAATATAATCAACAACATCAAATTTTCTTTATCTTGAGACAGAACAAGGTTATTTTTAGGAGAAACTTGATTTATATAGGGTTCTTCTTCTTTAGGACTAACGCCAAAGAAACACTCAAATATTTTATAAGAATGTTGATTGGGCATAGTAAAATATCAGTTCATTATAGTGTCAATAATAATCACTCATGAGAAAGGTGAGAGTAAAGATGTACTCAAATAGTAGCTATTCATATTCATTTTCGGATGGAGTCACTGCATTCTGAATCATTGAATGCTTCACTCAAAAACCGTAGGTTAACCTTAAATCGCCCATTTCACCTCTATCTTTACGTTCCCGTTTTGCGGTCGTTTGTGTTTATTTGCGTATTTTTTGACACTGACGTGTTTGCGCATATGGTTCGCTCAAGCAAAGACTTCATGGCGTGCGGACGTAAAATGATGGAAGCGTGCCCAGGCTATTTTCCTGCGAATATCATGTAAGGAGCAGCCCCAGGTGCCAAATTCGCCTCAAGAAGTATCGCGCAAAGACTAAATGGGAACTGTTAACAGTCAGTTGCCTCCCGAGGGCACAGATGCAAACATGCCTTGCACTTTTCTCTCACCGTTATTTTCAAGATGATTTATGCTTGTGAGATGAGTTTTCACGTCACTGCAAGAGCAAAAAAGTTCCGTCTTGTTTTTCGTCACTGCCAGGTTCTGTGTTCCTTTAGTCTTCCACCAAAGTTATTTCATTTCTATTGCGTTAAGTGTAACGTTAAACATCGAAATCCAACGCTATCATTGAAGTTTTATTTTTTAATGAAATAGCAACTTGTAAAAAGTAAATACCTATGTACCATTCCATAGCTCATTTCTCGTTCAGAAAGGAAAGCTATTAAGGTTTTCCGAGGGAGCTGAAAATGGATATATTTCCGGCGTTTAAACGTTTTTAATACGGCGAAGCCTTAGAAGATCTTTATTGGATTGCATATACATTTCAAGAATGCATATCTTAAACAAACATTGGTTTTGATAACGGTAAGATGAAGCAAACATGGATGTAGCAATGTTTTCATTGAGCTTTAGATCTCAGCTTCTTGTGCTGGTAAGTTTCTTCAAATTCAAATTACATTTTCTATGCGGTACATAATACGATCACCATAATATTTTGTCTTCTTCATAATATTTATTTGAGTTCTCTTTCTTTTGGCAAAGAAGGCAGAAGAAATGAGTTTAAGATTTCTGAATAGGGAAAGTCTCTTACAGTTGTAATATTCAATCAGAGCGTTTTTTAAGAAAATGGAAGGTTAGGTATGCCTTCCATTCTCTTTGGTAAACCTTCTTAGGGAAGGTTTCCTAGCATTAATCAACGGAGTTGAAGGTCTGTCAGGAGCAATGGTTAAATTAAGAACCACAGTGTATGAATGCTAGTGACTGGTAAGGATGAGTGAATGTTAGTGCAAAATACAGTAAGGCCCAGTATTATAACGCTAACTTAAAATGTATTAGTATTTTCAGTATTTTAGATAATAATTAAAGCATATAATTTTAGAATGTTACTACATATATTTAAGATTTGATGGATTTTCAAATTTAATGTATAAATTATTTTAAGTGAGCGGGGACAGATCATCTATAATCTGTCAAAGATGTATCAAGCGATAAAACGAAAATTTTTCTTCTCAAAAACTTCTTAGAGTACAGCGTTAGGGAAATGCGAATTCTGTTAAAAATTCGCAGGAAAAAGAAGAGGTTTTGATGATAAATATACTTCGATTCTATTGCAAAAGCCAGAGCAGCAAATTTCCTTTGTGCTTATGATTATTCTAAGAGAAGAGGAAGCAGAATTTCCCATCAAATTCTACATTCTATTCTATTATTTTGATGATGCGCAGTACGTAATAGGGCATTGTGGGAGTGTGCAATCTCTCATTAATAAGTCAAGATTCACTAACATCAGCATTAAATAAAAATGCGCACAATGCAGATCTACGATATCCCTTCTTGAGTGGGCACACACAATTTTGCGTTCACTTCAGTATCACATCTACGAAATCCTTTTCTTGGTAAAAACGTCAAGTATGCATAGGTCAAAGATATACGGTATCTAAGTTTACTATAGGGCAAGTAAATTTTGGCTCACGTCACGCGATATCGTATTAATGAGAAGAAAGGAGACATATTCTAGATATGCGACACTGTAAAAGATAATCAAAAAGCGAGCTCGGCTCGAGTCACGTGAACGAGTCTTCTAATCCCTATAGTTATTTCCTGTGTATCATTGCTGAAGAAGAGTTTAGTTTCGGAAAAGGGTTTTTATGGTGAGAACAAATAGAAGCCTAAATAGTTATGGCTTACTATGAAATTTGCCTTCATGAATGATTTTCACAATTTATGTGTATGGATTTCGCACATCAAGGGATTATGAGGATATGTGACACTAGAAAGACGTGCAAAGTATTTATCTTGAATGGGAAATATTATTCAATCGTTTTATTGAATAGTGAATGAGAAATTCATCGGAAAACTTGGATCATAAAACTTGAAAGAATGCCAGTTGCAGTCGCCACTTCAAGTTTTAAGAAGATTATAAGAATTCTCTCATTTGCAAAACAGTTTGGTTTCAAGTAGTGCTGATGAAGTAAATTATATTTTATCTAATTGATATTACGCATGTTTAACCTATTTGCCAACGATTTGTCAATCTTCAAGTCCATTTAAGTTCTTTCTTCACATGAAATTTTATGGATCAGATTGTGATAAAATCATGTTCATATTGAACTGCGTAAAAACATTGCACAGAAAAAGATCTCCGTCATCCCGTTAGCTTTTAAGGTTTTATTACCTACTTTTCGTTTATTTTTCAAATTCTTTTCTTTTCTAGAGTACCAGAATATCAAACGTAGCGGAAGTTACCATGATGGACAACGTCAAGGTACGTAATTCATTCAATTAGTAGATTAATAAGGAACGAAAATCGTTTGAATGTCTTTGAATGTGTGTGAATACGTCTTCTAAGACAGTTCGTTTTAAATATTGCCATACTTACGTCTTTACTAAAATTGAACAGTAAATTTGTCAGTTGGCCAAATTTAAACGGAAATCAAGAAACCTTCAAGAGCCCAACAGAATATATTTTCTATTATCATTAGGATCTCCCATTAAACGACAGCATCTCGTAAGATAAGACGCGTATTTATTTAACGATAAGAAAATAATGCATTGAATTTAATCACTAAGTAAATTTGTGTTAATTTATTAGTAATTTAAGATAAATCAGACGGTTCCTATTGAGACCTTTATGGCTTAGGAGTACATTGTTTCCCAGCTCTCGGCGTATATTTTTTTGACTCATTTTACAGAAGTTATGTACCTACGTTTGTTATATCTATGACTTGTAAAAAAATTTAATAAACATAAAAAATCCTCAAATCCTACGCAATACTTCTACAGCTATCTCTCTCTTAAACATGCACATTCGTAAACAATGCTCTAAGACGGATGGAGGGAGGGTGAGCCGATGGCATCCGAGAGTTATTTTGGCACAGGGAACTCTGACGGCGTTATCCTTCTAGTGTGTTCCTTACCAAAAAATTTAATCTTCTAAGTATATAATTGTGAATTCTGTCAATTAGTATGGGCCGTTTTCACTTAACAACATCTTAAGATCATCACTGACGTAGTAATGTAGATAATACCGGCATCTCAAGCGATGGTCTGGCACCACATTGACATTCAAATAATTTATTTATTCAAATATGGCACTCTTACAACGAAAGGTTTGCCATCCCTGCTCTAAGATACTATTTCGATCAGCTTTGTTATCTCAAGACTCCTGCTACACCAGAATCTTAGATAAATGTCTCGCTCCACTCATTCAGATTAGAAAAAAGCTCGTGATCCAAAAGTCATCTCTGATTTCTTTTCGCTCTTATTACCGGTCTGTCCCCCGATGACCTTGAAATGACTCTAATTTCTTTCGGTCTTTGAACCGTTGAAAGGGACAATATTAGCTGTCTCTGCCGACCATTTGGTCACGGGGTTACATCTCCTTGGCACTTTGCCCACGCTAGACACTCCCAAAGCGTTTCACTCCTATTCTTTTTGAAGGAAACGTAATTCGTGAAATTAAATGTAAACGCCATGGAAACATTCAGATCTCGGTTTTGGTTAGCGTCTAATAATAACCATCGGGAAGTTTACGGTGGAAGATGCTCTGCTCTCAACGCATTGATTTGACTTTAAGTAGAATCTTTAGACTTCAATCCCTTGTCTTCGATGGTAAACGTGTACTAAAATATCCCTAAGGACATTACTGCTTGGACCTTTTTCTTAGACGACGAATGACGTAAACGTTTGCCGGCTTTATTTGTGATTTCTCAGAAAAGTAATGTTTCCGGTCAGTATACGTAAAATATCCTCGTTTACAATGGACAGTCGTCTGCTTACGAATGTTCAAATTTAGGACCGTTTTTCTTATCAATGGAGCGACTACAAACATTCTTATACCTTAATCACAAAAGACTTCAACTCTAGGATGAATCTAATAACAATAATAGCTCAGATAGAGAATAAAAACTCAGATTGACGTATGAAATCCGAAATAAAGTCAAAATGAAATAAAGCGGCACACTTGTAGAAATCAGCAAGACAAGAAAT
The DNA here is from genome assembly GCA_000376725.2 of Ladona fulva. NCBI lineage: Eukaryota > Metazoa > Arthropoda > Insecta > Odonata > Libellulidae > Ladona > Ladona fulva. The sequence continues at coordinate 1,407,378 of KZ308150.1, read as the reverse complement.
CCACTCCTAGACATTTTCTTTATTCAATCTTCAAACTAGTTTTTACGAATTTTTTCATTTGAGCCTCTCTGTTGTTGGGTATATTTCTACCTACATTTAGGTAAAGTTGATGAATGGCTACCTAGATTCTCGTAGACTTACGTCTTTTTTGACGAAACCGAACGCGGTCGTAAAGCGACGACCAATTGTATAGTTGCGTTGAAAATTACATGAACATGGATAACATTTCTGGTAGTAAACGATTCCGTCATAAAAATATTCTTGTAAAACTAGTGCGAAAATTGCTATAAAATCTGTAGTTATCAAATTGTTCACTAGAATTCGTATAGACGTATTATTGGGCTGAAGAATAGAAAATAAGGCGTTGTTTTCGTAGATTACTACTTTAAAATTTCGGGCTACATGTAGGCATAATCTTTTAGGTCTTAGTTCTTATGTATGAATAAAGTCCATCCATTATTCTTTCGTGAATAAGCAACCCGCCATCTGTATTAATCCATTCGTAGATGGATGGAAGAACTAACTCTGAGATATGTTTAATTAATATGTGCAGTGGGTGGGAGGAATTGCTGGTTACAATCATGGGATCCACACAAACGGGATATCTCAGGAAGGTGGAACTTAGGGCGGCTTGTCCGTCATGGGATAGTATAGGATTTGATTGTAGCCGGTCGGAAAAGATGAAAAAATTCGGGCTGGGATAATTTTGGGAGGAAAGAAGAATTACTTCTTGGAGGGAACTGTTCGAAAAGTTCTTAAATAACGACTTGAGTGAGGAATTTTGTAATCTCCGTTAATAACGGGCGTGATTTCCGCAGGCCTCAAGATAAGCATTTCCTAGAAATTGCACCTGCAGCAAAGGTTCGTTTTGGTCTCTCTTCCGTTGATGATTTAAGTAATGCGACAAAACTGATAAGATAGGAACCCTATTTCGTACACTAGCTGGCGGATTGCTGAGTATTCTAAAAATGACACTACTTAGGAATTCAGACATGAGAAATATTTAGAAATTAACAAATGCATACCTATTTTGATAGGTAAGAAGTGGTGGGAGTAGATTGTTGAGAGGATAACTATACATTGATAATTATATTATCGAGGACATAGACAACAAGCATTTAAAACAGGCAATCAGCATAATTTTTCATAACAAAGAGTAATACGCGGATTTACTACGTAGTAGGTAACCTCCTTGACATAAAAGATGTCTTCCTTCTCATAGTAAAGCATAAGGTCTCAAGAAGGTCGCATAGGATTTAACCGACCTCATTCCAATTTAATCTAGGACATATGCAATCACGCGCTTAATGGAAAATACTAGAAGCTATATCAGAGGAAACATCATTTTCAACCATTAATTAATTTGCTAATGAAGGGAATCCAAGCCTCTTCATAGCCTTACGAAGTTAATAATAAAAGCCTCTTGTTTGGATGGTATTGATGATCATATCTCAAAGGCCACTGGACTGAATGGTCAAGATAAGACATCGGCATGAGTTATTATGAGTGATACCAGCCGCTTCCAAGAAATGAAGGAAGTACATACATATCTAAATCGTGCAAAGAATATACGAAAACGTATCGAAATTGAAAGAGCGAACAACTGCACGGAGAGCACGTAATTTCAGCGAGTCATCGTTTTGCTCGCGGGAAACTGGAGAACGGTTTTCTATGACACATTTCCTCCCTATATTCCTTACTCATTCATTGGAATCTCAGAAATCGAAAATTCTGCCACCATGATGTTGTAATTCTTCGCCTGGAAATTCATCTCGACCAAAAAACAGAATTTTCCGACATTTACTACATTTTACATAAGGCAATGCATGAATGAAATGCGTTAACACTAAAGAGATTTACAGTTAGCCTTGCCTCAGTCCGAAAACGCGGATCGCTTAATACTTAATTATATAGATGTCTATGATTTTATGTGAGATTAGGCGTAGATACAATTAGGAAATTTTTCAGTCTTTAGATATTTTTGACTCAAAGAAAAAGAAATGCAAAGTACACTTCACGGTCTTCCCTTGCACTTCTACAGGAAATGAATACTTAAAAGGTTTAGAAATTAGGATTGCAAAAGCTTCACTCTGAAATTTCCAAGGAGAAACGTACATGGTTCTGGTGGGATAGCTCAATGGATAGAGCAACCAAGTGGCAATTTGGAGACTCGGGTTCGAGTCCCGGTTCCGTTAAACCTTTTTCATGTCCGTTACCTCTTGGGAATTTTCCTAGGTGCGCGCCATATCGTTCCAAGTAACCTAAACTCTTTTCCTTTTGTATAAATTCTTCACGGGTTGTCAGCCGGGTTAAATTGGTGATTACCACCGACGTTGCGGCCCGCAAACTCGGCAGCCATCCTCAGGGTTGAACCCGTGAAGAATTTATACATCATATTCGCCGGGAAGGAATCAAGTCTTTCTTTTCCTTGTGCTTCGCTGGGAAAGATAAGAAAAGTAAATAGTGTTTCGATGAACACTACTCGACACTCTCTTTTTATAGCAACATTAATATTGATGATTTTACGTGAATATGCTGGCGCCTCTAGTAATGAGTGAAATTCTAGTTACATTCACTTTAGAAATGAGCAAGTATATATTTTCAATGGTATGGAAAGCGTATGGAAGAGGTTCAGAAACACTAAATAAGAATGCGCTGATTTTGGGTGTTAATAATCATCCAATATTGGAAACGGACAAAAATTAATCAAGAGTTATGAATGCTGGAGCTCCGGGAGAACCAAGTGGATAGGGCGTTCGCCTTTGGTGAAAACGGATCCGGTCTCGATTCCCATTGGGAACCCATTCGTGCTAAATGACCTTAGTAATACTTTTAAAGGTACTATTACTAACGTTATGAGTGCAGTCGTATTTTAATGAATTAGATGGGTCTGTTACAAGTAATTTAGGATAAAATTAATGGTATCCAGCGATACTTGGTGGAATGACATTACTAAAATATTTTAAAATATTAAATACAAAACTTATAAAATAAACGTTTAATAAATTTGTAAAAAGAAACGTTTTTAATTATATATAAAAAACGTTGACCTTTTGTCTTTCTCCTTTTCCTGTCAGTGGGTCAGTGTCAGTTCTGATGATGGCGTAAACTCACGCCGAAACCAGTAAACGCTTTTATGAATTTTGTGGATTTGTACAAGTTTGTATTAAAATTTTTAAAATATCTTAATTCAGGATGTTTATCCATTGTTTTTGCTATGACTTTCCCTTCATTAAAATTTTTCGATTTGCAATCTATAGTAAATATTGGAAGAATAATAAAGTATAAATGACAACAATATGTCAACTGGCAACTAGAATAATTATGTCCACAAGAACAACGATTTACTAAATGCGAGGAAAAATTCACATGGAAAATATAACAGTCCTACAACTTTTTAAGGCATGGAAGTCATTTTATTTTATTATTCCTATAAAGGTGAGTCATTCCTTAAGAAAAAAAAACGTTTCAATAAACGCGGAGAGTGAAACTTTTGCTAAGTGGCATATTTTTCTCTTCTTTTATTGAAAATTTACATCAGATTTCATGATTTATAGCTGGGTTAAATGTTAGACTCGGATTGCAACCTACACACAATGAAAGAAACTTGCATGGATGAGGAACTTCCTTCGATTTCAACTTTCTTGGAATGACTGGTGACCTAATAAGTAAATTCGCAGTAACGTGACTTGAAAAGTGCTTCGCCATTTATCTTATATTTATACTAAAGTTTCAACCGCGGATCCTGAAGAATACGAAGTGAGCTGCCTCGTCTTTTGAGGAAAATCCATAACGTCAGCATTGACTTACGGATGAAAGCTCATATAACTCAGTTTACTTTTTGACTGCCATTCCTTGGAATTAAAATCTCAAGTGTGTTTTGCCGCAAACTTCCCGGAGATAAGGTATTATTTTTTTAACGAATGACCTTCTTTTCAGCGGCTTTCTCAGAACAAATAAAAAGCCCGGTGGAGTAATTAAGGAAGCCTGAATATCTGTGTGTGTCACCAGTTTAGACTAATCCATCGTATTATACAGAAAAATATAGCACAGAATACATTGAGAGCGGCCAGAGGAGTTTGTACGTTTCGCGAAGTTGCAATTACAAACTAATTTACTCAGGATAGATAATGAAACCAATTTTTTGTAATTCCAGAAAATATTAGATGAAGGTATTTCTACAGTTTTGAACAAGAAACTCCTCGTAGTAGATTCTGCAAGGGAGTTTCTCTTCTCCTGTCACGTGTCATCCGTAGTCCACGGGTGTTTAATGGTAATTACAGTGAAGGAAAGGCTTGAAAAAGATTTTCCTAGGATTTCTTAAAATATTTACGTGGTAAAAAGTTACAGAGGGCCTCTGATTTAACACAAAATGATGACTCTAACTTCCACATCTTGATTTTTCACCTGAGTATTTTTGTTTAGATCATATTGTGAAATGACATGATTATTGTTGATGTTATTTTACATATATTTACCTCAATTATGGGAACGAACAATTGGTAATTACGTGTAAATTTAACTATTACAATTGTGCGTAATCTTACGAAAACGAATTTCATTTCCTCTTTTGTTGTATAGTCCTCCACTCCAATGATCTAAAGATCTAAACGACAGCAGATTAAAACGGGAAATATAAGGCAGTGATACAGATTTTTCAAAAGTTAATCAGTATACCTCTTCACTACAATCGGGCATTTCGTAAGTGAAGGCCTTGTGAATTACACGATCCCCATACTCAATATGTTTATGACACTTCAAGGCAAGTTTTTATTTACCATATAAATGGTATTAAATCGAATTTTTTTCTAGGAATCGGTCCGAGGTGTAAATTTATATACTAAATGTGAGAAACTCCTAAAAAATAACTGAGATCTTCAAAGAAGTATTTTCGAACTCTAATCGTGTTCAGAAAAGAAGAGGTATTCAAGCGAAGCATTAACGAAACCAAGGAAAGAGGATAGCATAGTGCAAATCGTAGAAAGAAAACTTTTGTGAAAAGGTAGAACGAAAGGAGGCCTATTATGGAATTATGTTTTCTTTATGCTACAGAAATATTCAGTTTAAACGGTGAAATAAAGAAACTTTGTAATCAGTGGATGGCTCATGTAGATCGCATCAGTAGCGTGTCCAATGGAAAGAACTGAGAGGTATATTCTCAAAAATCAACATTGAAAATGGATTTACTATGATTTTAAGCACCTTGTACACTTTTAAAATATATTATCTACTTGTAGATAAATACATATGTAATATCTACATGTACAACCTACTGTTATCTACCAATTATAGTACGGATAAAAGCGTCTAAATCGATATTAACTCAATTTCCTGACTGTTAAGGAAAAATGTTTATTAAGCATTTTAATGTCAGGAAACTTCTTCCTATAAGTAGAACATTATTCTCAAAAACGTTTCCTCTTTCTTGTCTTGTTTACCGGTCATGTTGGCGGAGTGGTTGGCATACTAGTGGTAATCATGCAACTCTAAGGATCCGGGTTTGAGTCCCGGCTACTCAGATTTTCCTGGTTACGGAGTGGTCGTACATGCTACTGTAAACGCCTCTCATGTAATTGTCCAATGAATGGATGTTTGTGAATGCACAGGAAAATAAATGTATAAATTAAATAAACAGTGATACTTAAATACGCCTCTTGACCAGATGAACTGTACGAGATTTCATATTCTACCTAATTTAGCCAAAGAATCCGTGGGAATATCTCCGAAGAGACGAGAAGCATAATGATCACGTGTTAAATTATGTATCAGATGGAAAGAGGATTAATTTAATTTAGGGAGCGAAGTAAGAAATTTTCAGCTTATATCAAAACTGAGTTGAAAATGCTACAATTCAAGCACTCCTTTTATGTTAAGCTCCTTCTGCATCAAGATCTGACTGGAAGAAAGGTAGAATATTGCAAAGCTTGCCAATTAACAATCACCGCGCTTTTCCTGGGAATGAGATACTAATCTTAAGAGGATCCATATGGTAATGAAATGCCATAAGAGTCGAACAAGGAAAACACGGGAAGTTGAGGAACGTGAGAATGGTATTTTATAATCGGTGGAAAACAATAGACTCGCAATAAAATAAAAGAGTCCACGAAATGATCTTGGGTTGGAGCGGAATAGAAGGGGTTGGCATGAATAGCAAGGGCGATGATCGCTAGAACTCTTCCAAGAAATCTTTTCCGCAAGGTTTTTTCCTGGTCGGCTCCTTCTCATGCACGTGTACGGATAATGGGGAATTATCCCTCTGAACGGATGAGAGAGTGATTCATCGTGCACATTCCCCGTTCGTAAATGAGATAATGGTGGTCACTTTCCGCATAATTAAACAGAACTGTGTTTCAGGCGTAATTTTCTACATCAGATGTTGCGAAAATCATACGGAAAATTAGTTAATCCATGAATTAAAGCTTATGTAACAAATAGATCGTGGCCTTGTAAGTTGAGGGTTTTGTGGAATGGGGTTTTGTATTAATTATTTTACTTTAAAGTCCATTTATCTCTTAAGCGGAATTCCTTAATGAGTGAGAATCTTAATTAGCTTCTTAATTAAGGAAAAATGTGAAGATCGTTTACGAGTCACCATTCAAATATTTCAAATTTAAAAGTATAAGATTAAGAATGAAGATTCTGACTCCTAGAATCATACCAATCAAGTTGGAAAGGCTTCTCTTTCCTACGATGACATAATAATTTAATAGTTTCAATCGATTACCCGTTAACTTTATGATATTATGCAATCAATGATTAATATTGATACATTAAAACCTCCAGGAACTTTCTTGTCGACTTGTTTTCTGAGCATTCTTGGCCTTAAATACAGTCGTTAGAAATTATCAGAAAGAAACAGAATTGTTTCAAATGTTCCTCACGCATTTTAAGTGGTTTAATTTCTGGTACTCGGAATAAGACGAATGCCTGCTCATACATTTAGACCCAATTTTCGCTGTTCTGGGAATAATACGACGCTAATTTTCTACGTATGAATGGTGGTTCCTGCATCTTAATAAAATAAATCGAAAAGTTAATGAATATTACGACCTCGAGTATTTTATTGATTGGAGTGCGGTATCATGCTTCTACGATATTCTTTCCAAAGAAACGAAACATTCCTTCAGCCAGAATTCAAAAGCTGTTTCTACGTAATTCAGCTCTCCACTAGAGTTAGTTACTATTAAGAGTTATCCACGTTTCCCCTCTTGATTATATCGTACTTATGCTCATTAGAGGATTAGACTAATTGAAGGGAATCAAGAGAGCAAGTTCGCCCGCTATTATAATGCGTTTGGACCTTGACCAAAGAACATCTTCTAACATTCAACATCGAAAGATACGTTTAACATTAAGTACGTACATTCCTTCAAAAACTCAAAATCATATTCATGTCTTGTAACAAAAGCATAATTTACAAAACCTTTATATCTGAGCATTTAAACATTAATGAAGATTTTACAATTCGACGTAAATAAAAAGATCCTGCAACGATACACAAACGTAGCTATCAGCGAATTGTTATGCAAAAGACTTCCTTGGATCGGATCTGTAATAAAATTATCCCTAGAAACAAGGAAGAAAATGAAAAAGAGTATGTTAGAGATATTTTAAAAAGAGGATGAAAATTGGTAAAAAGCTTATCTTGTGAAATTGGTTGTAGAAGATGATGATAGACAGAGGACTAAGTTGGAAATGATGAGAGATATTTGTCGAGATGTGAAATTGGATTGAGTGAGAGGCGCAATATGTTTACAGACAGAAATTGGAATCGCACTGATGAAAAATGAATACACTATGGAGACAGTGAATATCCTGTTAGAATTGTGTCTCATTTAAAACCTCCTCTCATTATAGTCTTTCATGGTTATCAAGTAGAGGATGAGTTTTTCGTAGCTCTACAGGCTCCTCGTTCCCTACCAATCGCTTCATTCCCTCATAACTTCACATTTAAAGTATCATTTCCTGCTTCCCGTAATTCCTTCCTCCCGCCGTTCCATTCAATCCTGTCTTGTCATCCCTCAGATAGTTTCCGATAAGTTTCCCCCTTCTTAGCAGTCGATTTGCCTATTTTATCTCCATCGTCAATCTCCAGCCCTATATTGCTTCATATTTCCTTTTCTTTCTTGGAGTGTGTGTCTGTCATTCACAGCCATGCAGGACGTCATACAGAAAGTACTTGAATTTGTCCCAACGCATGTCATTTACGCTAGGATTCGAGCTCACTCCGTTCCATTACTGTGCGGTAAATTTTTCTGAATTGGTCATACAGAAGGTCATTTCAGCATCTGTATAAAGGATTCTTTTTCTGCGTTGAATTTCTGGTGGATTCGAAACGTTTCACTTCTAAAACTCCATCAATCATAGTTTATTTTACAGTAGAGGCTTGAGAGCTCTTACAAATGAATGTTGATTTCAGCCTGAATTTATCGAGCGAGTTTATGAAATCTTCAAGGCATTCCCATGTATTCCAAAAATACCTTTAGCGCTAGGCTTATGGCTCAAGGTAATTTCCATAAATAATGAATGCATTCATTCATTGCAATCTCTATGGTAATATGCGTGTGTTATTAATAATCCTAACCAAATTTAGCTCATTTTACACTGTATAATTATTTATTACTGCTAAAAATTATTGATTTTGAGCATTAGTGAATAAAACCGCAAATAATGCATAGTAATGACTCTCAATTACTTCATCTTTTCTGATTATTTACGACACAATCAAATGTGATAAAAACTCAATGATGAAGAAATCAAGGAGGTTATTGAGTGAAAATGCAAAAAAAAAAGTTTTTAAGCTTCATTTAGATGAGTTAGGCAAACAAGGGAAAAGAATACTCTGGCGCTTTGAAGTTGATCGTCGACAGCTGAATATACTCCGCTGTGGAATAGCTATGGACTTTTTTTTACCTCTAAGGTGGCATTTCATCGATTTATTGATAAGAGCACTTAATGTTGTACTCTTCGGGGGGTGGTTTAAAGGAACATTCTACCAGAAGTACATCATTTACCTCGTAAATCGTCCCAGGCTTATAGTACAAGACCCGACGGATAACGTTTTACTTTATATAAGCCATTTCTGCTCAAGGCGCGGATTTTTGTATTCATCTGTCATTTTTACATGGTTGCTTTGGTTTTTTCTTCTGTAGATCTGCCATTTAAGTATTTGTTGATAAATAAGCGAAGAAAATAAATCGTTTTACATTTCGGGTCACAATGCGTTGAATAACCATCTCCTCAATCATTCTAGATGCTTGAAACGATATTGGATTCCCTATTATTATACGTGATCCTTGAAATGTTTACGTCCCGAAAGAAAAAGGCACCGCTGGCGCGGAACCGAACCGAAAATATTGGAACCAAAAACAATAGGAGAGCTACTGTTGTTTTTGCTAGGATGCAAAAACAGTTCAGGGAAACTTCTCCAAGGACAAGGAAAATAAACCAGCGGGCGACAGTTTTTTCATCAGGGTTCACGCTCGAGGAAATTCGAAGGTTCTCTATCGGAAAGAGGCTTAAGCCCGGTTTACTCCTATCAGATTATCGTAAGATTTTTCTTATCTGACAGATTGGATGGCCAACTGGATGGTGTAGAAAGATGTTCGGCGTCTGTATATTTCTAAATTAATTTTTGGGCGTAAACGGGGTTTTATCTTAGATAGAGTCGAACATGTTTTTGGGCGAAACGCAGGATATCGTTGTTTACAAAGGCTAAGAATGGAAGCAATGGAGTACGTGTCCTTCGACGATCATCGCAACGGACATATGCTCATTTCTAATTTGAAGCGGTGTGCGATCGGATGTTCAATCAAGCGGAAGAGTATAATTGTGTCGCACTTTGTTCATCCAGAGCGGAAAGACATAATTGTATCCACGGCAGAAAGATGCGCAATACTGACCGAAGTAGCAGTTTTCCCTAGCAACAGAGAGAAACTAATCACGAAATATACGTGCATCGATGATAAAAAAATGAGCCTCGTGGTAATTCATGCACAAATACTTGATGAGGTTTGGCGGTCGATTAAGCAACACGATGGAGAAATAATCGGCACAAAAGAAATATCGTCAGATTATTTATTTGATTATTTGAGGTCGTGTCGCGAATATTTATTTAGAGAATCATTATCGCGAGTAGAGAAACCCCTGTACAAACCCAACGGATTCGATCTAACCATTTGCTAATTCGACTGTCGCATTATTTATTTCCTATATAAATGTATGGGCTGATATGAATCTGCTCCACATGCGTTACAGGATAATTTCCTCCATTTCATATTCAATTATTTTGTTAGGCTGCCCTGAAACATGAGATTAATTAAATATAAATCATAATAAATGAGTTTTTACTGATACAGGTAACACGTTAGAGGAAATAGTACACGTGATAGGAAAATTTTTAGATTTTAGGAAGCGTTATAAGTTATAGGAAATACTCGTATTCTTCGAAGCTAGAGATTGGATCTTTAAGTCTCTCATTTCCTCGTTAAAACTGGGAGATTGATAATAAAATTTAGCTAACCGAATAAAAAAATGGAAAGAGAAATCAAGTGGATTAAATCGTTAATCAAATGGGAATACGTTTTAAAATATATTAAATTTTAGAAGGTAGAAAAATAATAGTGATTCATCGCTTGAAAAACTCTCAGAAACCAACGATCATCAACATCCAAAGCCACATTTGTACAACCTAACGGCATAGTCACAGGGGATCTTAAAATATTCCGACCTTGTCCTAACGGAATTCAGTCTTTGTACATCAATCTTCTTCGGAGAATTTTGAACTCATGCTATTTCTTCATTCATCTCTTGCTAGCCTCTTCAGGTGCCATACCAATTGCGGCAGATCATTTCTTCTTAGTTTTAGATCAGAATTTTTATTTCATTCGTTTTGCGTTGAAATTAATTGTTTCAATTATGAGTTGATTGGTACTTACGATCTAGAGTGAAAAACATTCCCTCATATAAACAAACTTACGTGAGAATCGGCATTTACGTTTTCGCATCGATTCTTTTACCCATTTGTCAGGTAGACAAGAGCAATCTACGTTTATATTTAGGCACACATTCAAATCGAGTCATGCGTTGTTTACGTTATCGATCTTTGGGAATTAAAGCTTGTCAGACTTGTTTTATTATCTTTCAACAAGCAGCCGTAAGCCGTTGAAAAGTGGAGGTACGAGAAGTGGAGAACGAATCGGATGAGTCATTTCAAGGCAACTTCACCGCCTTTCGCCCTTTCCCTCGCCATTCTTTTTCAAAGAAAAGGTATTCGCGCAGTATGGGATAAAACCCGATGTCTAATTTTTCCTTATCCTTATGACATATGTTGTCAGTTAATACCAGTTGAGATGATAATTTCTGATCCGATGATGAACTTCGGATTTGTCACGATCTTTATAGCTGGTTGCCCTTGCAGCCACCACGCCTTTTCGGAATACTTGTATCTCACCAACTTCGAAGTTGGTGAGTTGGTTCCCGGGTTCGAAGTTCGAACCCAGGAACGCTTCGAATGTTACAAATAAGACTGAGCTGGATCCCACGAAATACAGTGTCTACTATATTATAAGATAAAACTAAAACCTTGGATATATACTTTTGTTGACTTCTTTCTTGGAGTGAATGCGTTTATTGAAACAAAACTAATACATCGCCAGCTTTAGATGAAAGCGGTCCGGGGTTTGATTCCTGGTGGGGGTCTATGTATGCGAAATGACCGAAGCAATCGAAGCAAAATAATTTTTAAAAACAAACGTAAAGTGTTTATTTACCTTTTCATCTTCCTTGATATTCATATTTCCGACATCTGGCACACCTCAAAAATTATATCTCGCAATGCCTCGCAATCTTCCAATGCCTTACTTTCATCTAATTTTATGCTGCTGCATATTCACTTCTTATTTATTATTTATACCTTCTTATTCTCCACAGCACTTCATCGTATGATACTCTATCATTTCACATAAGTTTCAGTTAGTTAACATTTTACAAATGTATACTCGCCCTACTGTTACATTTAATCATGCAAATATCTCTGATCCAATCAACGACCTTGCCTTCTTATTTCGAATACGACTTGAAGTAATCACCTGAGTGAAGATCTTTCAATGGCATTTCTTCGACTGATTTATCAGTTAACCATCACTAGTAAACGGTATGAGGAAATAATCGGATATAATCCTTTCTCTGGAGAATAGTGCTGATCACAAGTGTGATTAGCGTTGTCCTAGAAGTACACGGTGTACGGATTTACTAGTTTCTAATCTTATTTCCTTTGTCTTGGATAACTATCCTTGCGTGACGATTCGATTGATGATAATGAGCGGTAAAGAGCTACAAAATGTCACGTACATACATAAGTATACACTCACTCAGGCGGCTCTAGAAAGGGGGAAAACGACGAAGGCTAAAATATTAATTTTTCGATGTTAAATCTTTCATATAGAAAAACTGGCGAATTTCAGGAGTGCTCTTATTCCTTACCGAATATTTCGACTTTCTTTTGACTCAAGTTAAAATTCAGATTCGGTTTTACAATTTTTCGTGGAAGAATGCCGAAGCGCACACGCAAACGCACACATATTTCATGAGTGTTTTAAAATCACTACATTATTGCTAAAAAGAAAACTAAGCAAACTGGATAATATTAAAGTTTTCGATTGAACGTGTGGGCTGATCGTATAGGATGTCCCTAAAGTACACGCAGGCAAAATACATATACATTTCCAAAAACGAAATTTATTAGCAACATTTAATTCAAATGGAAAATTAAATAACGTCTTTAATACGAATCCCATTATTTGCGATGCAAAGGTTGAAGCGCTTTGCAAAATTTACCTAAAAACGACGTAATAAATCCTTAAATAAATAAATTTTGATTTTCACTGAGCACTATTCTCCTTTAGTGTAGGCTACCCCAAAAAGAAGAAATTTCGAAAATATGCATTTTTGCCCATGTACTTTAGGGACTCCCTCATTGCATTCATTGTGCTTTTACGTATTAAGTATCATTCTAACTATAACCAATAAAGATGAAATATCTAATAATCTCAATTTCCTTACAGGAAGGGCTGAGGCTGCTGCTGGTGGTGTGCATATTCCTCTCCGTGAGCGCTGTGGTGTTCTTCGCCATCCATTCCGCATCTCACTTCCTCGGCGGATTCTCGCTCTTCACCATCGCAGTCATCATCGCCCTCGCCTTCTTTCTAGTCATCCTCCTTTGTTCCTACCAATGCGGCGACAAGTCGATCAACAGGTGGCTCGACAGAACCAGGGGAGTCGACCCACGTTTCACCGGAGTGTCTGTCATTGCGGTAATTGAATTTTAATTGAATATTATAATCATTTTATGAGTATGGACCTTTGAACGAATTGTTTTCAAAAGGATTGAATGAGGGTCTGATTAATTAACCGAATCGAATGTAAACTGAGCAAAGTTGTTTAAAAATGGAATAAACGCGATGCAAGAAAAACAAAAATACAAATAAACATCGAACATAAAAACAATAAAGAAACATCACCATAAGATCGGATAATTTAAATGAGCACAATATAAATAGAAAAAAATATAGTAAAATAGAATTCGACAAAAAAGTGCCATACAGTTTATTTTTTTCATTTACGAGCGTGAGAATTTTGTTCGAATTTAAAATGTAATGTCGTAAACATTTTTACGTCGAATTTATTTGCATATATTATGTATTCAGTATTTGCATCCTTTGATATTTCAATTAAGTAAAAATATGTAACTATCAATTACTAGTTTAGTCTGTCTTCAAAAAGGTAATTTATTTTCTGTGATACTAAAAGTATGAGGAATAAATTGCTTTCGACAACTTAATCGTCCTAATGCTTCCAAAGAATTCTTTCTCCTCAACTTTTCTTGGCCCGAAGAAAAAGTGAAATCCTTGAATCTTGCAGTGAAATCCTTGAATCTTTTTCGGTTAATAATATTTTTTATCCGTAAAAAGCAGCCCCTTTTCGTAAGAAACAAGCAGAACTAGTCATTACTATTCTCATTAAATTGTAAGAGCATGATTCAACAAATTGTTAAATTATTACTTACGTACATGCGTTTCATCAAACCTATCAAGGTAAATAAACGATACAGAGACAGGGGTAACCTTGTGGTAATTATTAATATCAAAAATATTAAAACGCTCCATTAGAGTGAACTTTTTACCATATCACACAAAACAGTTTTGTGTGGCATAGTAAAAAGTTCACTATAACTCTAATGGAATATAATGGAGCGTTTTCATATTATCAAGGTAAACGATTATATATCATGCTATATCCTGTCTTAATAGTCCTTTTTAGTTTTATTCTCTGTCTTTTGCTGCCATTAAGTACTTGATTTCCTTTTGCTATATTTGTACTTGCGTCATCCATTAAAACAAATCCACAATTGACTTATATATCCTAATCATTGACTTCAATGTTTATTCATCAATAATTTTGTTTAAAATCTAGATGACGATTAGTCTAAAACTGTCGTACCTGAGACTCTGGTGTGCATATTATTTTAACTGAAGAAAGGTCTTCTAAAAATTAGATCATACAGAAAGACTTAACAATTCAAGGCGGATCACAGTAAACAGTTACAGGCATAATCCTACTTTCGCGATCTGAAACTATGATTATAAGCTTACCACTAATGGTACCAACATTTTCCGATTTGAAACACTAGAATAACCCCAAATAATGGAGGCTTTAAGACTGTTCAATGGCAAAAAAGATTTATCGCCCGCAAACCATTCTATAAATGGAGTAGTATATGTCAGCATTTCTGTGATTTAAACTAATGGAGCGAAACTACTCTTAAGGCACTTACAGATTCTAAATTGAGCTCAGCGATGCACGTCATCCGCAACCTTGTTCGCACATGCGGAAACTTGAGGAAGTTTATCATCTATGTATCACATTTATGTACGGTTTAAGTTTTAAAAAGTAATCAAAATTCATGATTCGACCAAAATTTCATTCCACGCAATTTTAATAGCATTAACGTCATCGTCAATGCCTAAGGAACTTAAAGTAACGATAGTCACAGGAATAGGAAGTAAAGAATTCGAAATTATTATTATTATTATTTATTTTTACGGCGAGGTTAGGCCAAAATGGCCTCTCTTCCACCTAAGGGCTGCTAACATACATTTGATTCTTTAAGGGAAAAATTAGAGCTGAATTGATTTTATTCATAAAAATATTTTAAGATTTTCATCGTTTCTATAAAAATATATATTCAAAACTATTGACTGATGAAATACGAGTATCTGTATTAATTCAATGATTTCCTATTTTTCAGGTGCCTTGTCGGTATGGCCGAACCAACTCGTCATGCTCCGATACGCCGTCGGATATAACGGTGAGTAAATTTATTAATGCTATTTTTATATACAGTTATAGAAAATGTATGTCCTTGTTGGAATTTTTTATGTTCTCTGAAAAATTTGGATGTACTCCAATGAGCTGAAACATATATAATGGTTATCAAAAGATAAGATGGTATATA